>WBNH01002635.1:0-67932 GCA_013401255.1 Urocolius indicus | reverse complement strand
AAAATAAATTAAAATTATTTTTAAAATTTAAAGATAATATGTAAATATATGCATTCTTATTCCAGTAAATAAGCCAGGAATTATCAGTAGCCCATAAATGAAAAGTGCTTATTGTCTTAGATCATTACCATATTGCTCAGTACAACCCTGGGGAAAGCTGTGTCAGTGGAAAGAGTGGTTGGTATGTAGACAGTTTACATGCAAAGTAAGTAGCTAAAGGTAAGCCAGGCAGCTAATCAAACATCTTTAAAGCCTGCATTTTATCTGATTGAGTCAACACTCATAGAAAAGAGTTTGGCAGGTGAAAATTAGGGAGAATAGCTAGCTGTCCAAAGAAAATTGCTTTTTCAATTCTCTGTAAATTGTTGTGCTCTAGAACAGTATTAGAAGCAAACATTCAAGCTGAATATAAAAGAGATCTGAGATTTTAAAAAACAGCAAAGTGAGTAGAAAAGAGTCTTGATACACTGTTATTGTATACTGCTAAATCTTTGGTATTGCATGAAATCCACTACAGAAATAAGATATATAATATACAAAGATTATATCAATTATGCAAGTGTAACCACTAGAATATGAAGGTCTTTTCTTGAAAATAAATATCTCCCTGTTGTATGTTACTATATGTCTACCTATACCCTTATTTATACACTCCAGGTAGTTAAGTATTCATTGACAACCTTAACTGCACGAAAGCTTTTCTATAAAGTTTGTAAGATAATACACACCTGTCAACATTATTACACCTTGTCTTCAGTTGCATAAATCAACAAAGATTCACTAAGTAAAGGAAGCTGTAAATTACGTATCAAGTGACATACCCAGACTGAGAAAACTCTTATGGCTGTATATTTGCCAGTCTTTTTGAATATTTAACTGAAAGGACCATGTACCTATTTACAGCTTGGTAGTTTAGAGGAGGAATTCTAGCAGAAAAGATCTTCCAGTTATCATTTCATTCATCAAGATAACCATACCTGTGGAAATAGTTAAAAGAAGTCTGTCTATGCATTTAGTTGCATCAGAGTTGAAATGACAGACAAGAGAACAGCATTTGAAGTGACTGGCTTCTATCTACAAAACACACATGAAGTCCCTGCACTAAAAAAATAAATAAATTTAGAGCAGTATTTGCTGAAGTTGGTTATCTGACTAACTTATGAGAAAAAAAATGCAGAGGTATTCACTGATTTTTTTTCACCTCAAGCTTTAGTAATTCTGATAGACTTTGGTATTCCCAGTTGACCGAGTCAAGAGGACCACAAGGGTGGGAACAGTAACTTTACATTTGTGGACACACAAATTGTAAGGGACTAGCTCTTTCAGCTGAATGTTCTGAAGTCCATGGTGTCTGATGGGATTCATCCCAGAGTACTGAAGTAGCTAGCAGATGTTACGGCAGGACTCCCATCAACCCTATGCTAAAGGTCCTGAGAGTCTGGGGAGATTCCCACCAGCTGGAAGCTAGCCAGTGCTATTCCGATATACAAAAAGGGCATGAAGGAAGACCCAGGGAACTACAGACCTATTAGTCTAGTCTCAGTTCCTGAAAAAAGTATGGATAAGGACATATTGCATAGTATGAAAAGGCATTTAAAAATTATGCAATCTAGATGGATCTGTTTTTATCAGTGGGGTTGGACTAGATGATCTCTAAAGGTCTCTTCCAACTCCAACCATTCTGTGATTGCGATAACAACCTGAGTTCACAACAAGAAAATCGTGTTTAACTAATTCAATATCCTTCTGTGATAAAGTCCCCACCTTGTGGATGAAAGGAAAATACTGGATGTAGTTTTTATGGATGTTAGCATGTGTTTTAATAAATGTTATATCAAAACGCTTTCTCTGGCATGGAGATAGAGAAGACTTTCTTGGTTCTCATCTATCTTTTGTTTTATTGAGGGGAATCACAGATGATCTTCCATATCTTTTCCTTTTTTAAGCACTTTGCCTCTTTCCATTGTCTGAAAATATAAACTCATTAGTTACACTCCTGTTATTCAAGTGGCTTGTTCTCCACTGAGAAAAGTTCTTTCCATAAGGAATGGAAGTAAAAAGAGATGATTTTCATCGTCAATATGAGCACACACATGCATCATCGACTAGCAAAGTGCTTTATTGCTTCCTAGTTTTAGACCTAGTTATAGATAGCCAAAACTTAGACCTATGTCAAATGCTAAAGATACAGTGGTGATAAAAGTTTCAATATTCAGGTTATATGCCTGGCCTTCCTCACCCTCACAGTGAAATAGTTTTTTTCTTATGTTTAAATGGAACTTTTTGTGTTCCAGCTTCTTCCCATTACCCCTTTTCCTGTTACCAGATAAAACAGAATAAAGGGATGTCCCAACCTCCTGATATCCACCATTTATGTACTTATAAATATTAATGAGATTCCCTCGTCAGCCTCCTCTTCTCTAGTCTAAACAGCCCCGAAGCTTTTCCTCAGGAGTAAGATGCTCCAATCTGCAAATCACCTTGATCGCCCTGCTCTGGACTTTCTCCAGAAGTTCTCTGTCCCTTTTGAGCTGGGAAGCACAAAACTAGACACATGACTACAGATGAGACCTCACCAGGGCAGAATAGAGGGATAGCAGAACCTCCCTCAACCTGCTGGCCACACTTCTTGATGCATCCAGACTGCCATTGGCCTTCTTGGCCATGAGGGCACATTGCTGGCTCATGTCCAGTATATTATCAACCAGAAATAAGATTTCTTCAGTAATGAGCTTTCTTCAATAACTTAATACTTTAAGGTCAACTAAGGATTGATGAGCTCTTGGTTGGCTAAGTTTATTGTAGGGGATATTATATCAGAAATTATGGGTTAAGTAGTTAAGTTCAATTATAGATCATATGAATTGATAGAGAAAGGAAACTAATTCTGACTATTCAAAGGTAAAGTCATTGGGATATTCTTAAGGCAAGATTAGTACCATCATTTAGTTTGAGGAAAGAAAAATCTAAGGTTTTTTGAGCTGCAGCCTGCAAGTTGCACAGAACAAAAGTAAGAACTGTTATTGACTGAGATGGATGGCTTAGTTTTACTAATTTCTGGATTTATTTGACATCTTTAAGAGTCAAGACAATAATGAAGTAGATTTAAGATTCAGTAAAGTAATAGATGAAAAGTAAGGTTTATGGTTGATTCTAGAAATCTTGAAAGCTAAAATGAGGGCACACAGAGCCTCTGACTCATGTCAGCTTAGTAATGAATAAGACTACCAGGAGCTACTATGTTTTTAAAGATAATAAATAGGTTCTTCCCTTCTGTCCAAGCAACAATTTTAGTTATGGGATATATTTATATGCTGAAGAATCAGGCTGATCTGCTGGTGGCAGTTTGAGAGAAAGATTTTTTTCTGCCAAAGGTTTCAATTCCTGCCAACACAGTTAAGATTAGTATTAGAGTAAGGCAGTGCTGGATTTCATAATAGGCTGCTTCTTTGGAACAGTTGGAACTGAGCAACAAGGTCTGTTCAAAGATCTGGTAAAATCCAGAAGAGCTTGTCAAAATCTTAAAAGTACCCTAAATGATGTGTAGTATTAAGACACAAACTGAAGAGCTAGATTTACTTTTTTAACCCCTTTGTATGCTGCAAATTTGGCAGGGTAGGAAAAGAGTTGCTGTCAGAAGGGATTGCTGGAAGTTCAGAAGAAATATAGAGATAACCTTGATTTCCAGGATAAATTTCCAGCTAATTCTTTTCAAAAGAAGTTTAGAAAAATAGGATTCTTTAGAGATCCACTATGTATTAAAAAAAAATAATAAGAGACTGTGAGTAATGGTGTACCTAAGGGCAATTATTTAAGAAAGCAATAGGGTTCTCTGAATCATGTTAAGCATAATTTAGAAAGCCAAAAATAGGAAGTTAGAATTTAAAACAAATCATGAACTAGATATGGTTTGCTTGCCTGCACTCTCCAATCGTGGACACACTTGTCAAAGTGGAAACAAAATATTTAGTAAATATTGTTTTAATTAAAATTTTTAATTAGATAATTATCAAAATGTAGATGTTATCTGTATGTACCTAATTAAACTGACTATTAAGTCAGTTCTCTTCCGCCACCCCATCCACGTACATTCCTATAAACATAGTTTGAAAAAACAGCAGCCACTACTATTAGTATCACAGTCCATGAAGTTTTGTCTTCTAAAGTTCTCACAAACATATTCTTCACATTGCATTTTTGTTCAGATGTACTAAGACAAGTTTCAGTGTCTTTCATTTGATCATGCTGGGTAGAGTCTGAACGTAGAGTCATAAAAACCTGGTATGACGTGGCATGAGGGATATAGTGCTACTCCATCACTTGGGGATTTGAGATATTTCAAGCCCTTAATGAAACACCTAACTTGCAACTTGTCAGATGCAGAACCTCCAGCAAAAGAGCAGTCACTGTGCAAATCTAAAGCAAGATGATAGAATCATAGAATTATTACAGTTGGAAAAGACATCTAAGATTAAGTCCAACCACTAACCTAACACTGCCAAGCCCATCACTAAACCATGTCCCTCAGCAACTCATCTACACAGTCCAATTACACATCATCTCATTTAACTATTATATTTGTCTGAGCATCTGCTCTACAGAAGGGAAGTTAATGAGCTTCAGGATAACAAAGGTTTTCTTCTGTTTTGTGATTTTCTCCATCTTGGAGAAAATCACAAAATGCTCACACTGAATAGCAACTAAATATTAGTAGAACAACATGGATTTTTGGTTTTCAACACATCTGGATGCAACACAGAGCCAGAACAAATAATTTTCTGATTCAGATTTCAGCTCTCATACTAATGTTACACAGGATTGTCTCTGTGGATACTTGTTAAAGGATCATTTCTGGAACACAATGTTCCTTTGCACCCATTCTGCAGGAGACCGTTCTTAATGAGTAGATTTTCAAGCAGTTCTGTCTGTCTTGATCCCAATCAAATTTTGAAAATAGTTTCATCTTTATTTATTCTGTCCTATGCTCCTATTAGGACTTCTCTACAATTTGATTTGGTTTGGGTTTTTTGCTGTTTCTTTATTTTTGATACTTTGATGTTGACTAAGTTTGCTTTACATTTTCTGTATTAGCACATGTAAGCCTTCTGCAGTCTTTTTTATCTGCATTGCAATTCTGTCCTTTTTTTCTGTTTTTGTTTTTGTTTTTACTGCTTGTTTTCAGTAATAGGGAAACTCAAATGCTATTTTTCCTTGGATTTTGATACCTTTTTTTTTTCTATTTCAGTATCTCACAGTTTTTGTCAAAATGAAAACAGGCAAATGTGCACACACACAAAACAGATCAAATATCTTACTGCATCACTTGATTGAATATGAGCTAATTGGAAAAGTTGTTTACCCAGAGTACACTGTTAGACAGAAAAATAAATAATTGATGTATGCACTTTATTATTTTGGGAAAACCCAATGTAGCTTAGTGAAAGTACTAGTCCCTGCACCTTTTATACCTCAGAGACAAGTACTGTCAAAGGATTTTACCTAGAAACATTTAGTGAGTCACCTTGTGAAATCCTTACAGTAAAGGGTAGTGAACGAAGCCTAAGATCTCTTCTCAGTTATCTCTGTCAAAAGGCTCACAATTTGTTCTCTGTTTACAAAGTAGCATTCCACTCAAGAAGAAAGGTATAGAAATGGACTTAATGAGGTGAATGACTGCTTGCACCAGCCATATTGAAAGGTGAATTCACTCTAACTGAAAATAGAAACTAGGAAGAAAAAAGAGTAATGAAAAGCAGTGCTGAAGCTATTCAATGTCACAAACAGTTGAGTCTTTTTTCTCTTATTCTGTTAAAACTCTACCATTGTCATACTTTATCAGAAGAGCAAGGCTGTTAGTTCAGCAATTATTACTCACTATTAAATAGGGATATAGAAATTTTTAAAATTTTCTATGTTTTTCTAAGAAAATAAAGTATTTTTTCTAAGTAAAGCTTACTAAATTTAGTAAGAGGTTTAGATGTTTGGAATATCAAATTATAGCAATGAATTGGACTTCTGAATTCAGGAAAGTTTTTATTTATTATTCTGATACCATGAGCATTCCTAGAGCTTCAGCATATGACATAATGCCTATATGTAACTATATAAGTAACACATACATTGTGTTCAAACTCCTGAACACTTCCCGTCTTGGAAATATGCTAAGGCAATTGTTGAGATTAAATTTAATATTAAGCTTCAGGCATGATACAGAGAGTACTCTTAATTACTATATCACTATTTGCAGACAATGTCAAATATTTTTATCCTAATTTTAACATCAGCACCTGGGATGCTGGGTAGGCTAGGCTTGCTCTGAGAATTAGCTAACCGTACCTCAAACTACGTCACCATCTGATACAAGATCTGAAGATCTGAAAGTTTCTGTATCCTCCAGAATGACCATTAGTAGTCCCAGATAATTTGCATCAGTTAGGACAGGAGGAAAGGCTGTGGGAACTGGGACTGTTTAGTCTAGAGAAGACTGAGGAGGAATCTCATTAATATTTACAAGTATATAGATGGTGGATGTCAGGAGGTTGGGAGATGCCTTTTTTTCTATAGTATCTAGCAACAGGACAAGGGCAAATGGGAAGATACTGGAACACAAAAAGTTCCATTTAAACATAAGAAAAAACTATTTTACCGTTCAAGTGACGGAGCCCTGGCACAGGCTGCCCAGGGAGGTTGTGGAGTCTCCTTCTTTGGTGGTCTTCAAGACCTGCCTGGACATGTTCCTATGTGACCTGATCTAGGTGAACCTGCTTCTGCAGAGGGGTTGGACTAGATGATCTCTAAAGATCCCTTCCAACCCTACCATTCTATGATTCTATGATATGCCCACTTTGTCAGGGGAATTCCTTTGTTACAGTTAAAGAAATATTTGGATGTATTCAATCCAGAAAAGCAATGCTTAAGTATTGATTTTTATACTTTGACATTACTTACTGCCATGGAGTGCTACACTCTTTTCTACTGTAAAATTTTCATCTTTGAAATCCCATAGTTGGGAATTTTGTTGTTCTTAAATCTCATGTGTACCATGCAGAACTTTCTGCAACTTAAATGGTATCATTCTTAAATTTTGAAGCTGTTAAATTGCTGTTAAATTTTATAAACTATATGACATTTATTTTCATGAAGCTCCATTTTAGAACAATAAATTGCATATTATGAAAGCATAAGGAGGAAGTCAAAATAAAAAATCATTTCCTAATTATGGTGAAATGTTTTTTCTTGGACTGAAAATAGTCTAGAGAGTCAAGTACTTTTTATTTCATTGGCCAATTTACAGTGTAAAGAGAAAGATATGATTAGTTAAAAAAACAACCAACCTAAAACCATGCAAGAAATCCTTCCAAGATCTAACCAATCTAAAGATTCCAACCCTAAAGCAGGTTAACATTTTGCAAAGGAAAGGATTGAGGTAGGTTTTTAAAACTTCCAGAGAGGGAAACTCCACAGCCTATAATTCCTTATCACAAAGAACTAGAATTATTATCTGGCAGTGGTTAAAAACTTGAGAGTATCATTACACTTTGCAGATAGCCGTATCTACTGAATAGGTCTGATTTTCTCAAACAATATAATATAGCATGCAAAAAAAATGGTGTAGCAAGGATGACTGGTTTGTTTATCTGTCAGAATTCCCTCAGGCTTTTTTTCTTCTATACTTGTAATTGTCTCAGAATCTACAGCTAAAATAGTGTACTCTAAGAGATAAAATCCTCAGAGAATCTCAGATTCATTATTCTAGTTAAAAAAAAAAACAACTTTCCAATTTCCAACTAAATGTATGCCTTACATCCACAAACAATACCCAAGTGGCTTAGAGAAAAACTTTGACAATGTCAAAATTCATGTGACAATTTATTAATTTTGAAACAAACTGGTTCCCAATTAAGAAAAGCAAATAAATCTGGATCTAATATCCATTATTTGGAATTTTTTACACAAAACGTCCACAAAGAATGTTGTGGTTATATTGTTTCAAGAAATTTGCTATCCCAGTTTCCCCAGAAGGATTACATTCTGGTTTTTCTGCCTAGAAAGGCATTAGAGATGTTCAGGACAGCATGTAGCCAATATACAAAAGATGAGGTCATTCACTGCATCTCTGGGATACTCTGTGTTGGCAAAGCTCCTGTAAAGCCTTGGCAAAAGTTTGCATTTTCCCAGATCGAGATGGGGTTCAGGGAAAGGAAACCATTGATATTGCTACTTGCTCTTGCCAGCAGATCAGTCAGTACCCCGAGGCATAACTGAAGCTCAGTCTACACAACAGCTAAAGACAGAGGATTTTTTTGGTTTGTTTGTTTGGGTTGGGTTGTTTTTGGGTTTTTTTTTGTATCATAAGGAAGTATATAAATCTAAATTACTTTGCTGATAAATATAACTAAAAAATTGCGGAGTCTATTTCATATTAATTTCTATTAGTTTTATCCCAGTTTTTCCATACTAGGATTTGTGAACATCTCACATAAGGTTAGATTTTCTTGGCAGCATGCTCTGGTATGTCAAGTTCAATTTACCCCATGTAAGCAGTATAAAGGGAAACTAAAGTGTCAGGATTCTGCTCCCTGGTAATTCTTACATTATAGAGTCACAGAAAGCTATAGAAAGTAGCATAACAGTTTTATATATCAGTGTTTCCTGGATGTTTAGAAGGTGTCAATTAAGACAGAGCTGAAACGCAAAGTTAAAGATCTGACGTCACTGATCTCCATTATGTCTGATTCTCCGTGGGCAAAAATTTGAAATCACAGAAACAAAGAAAACTAAAATAGACCTAATTTCTAACTAGCTACATGGTGAGAAAACAGAGATTTCAAAATGTGCTTTGTGAATAAAACCTGTCATCACTTCCAAGTGCAGTTTAGACATCAGAAGTCAAATTTTTCAACAATTTTGGAACAGAGATCGACTTACAAAACTGTGTATGGTTAAACTCTGCTAGAGAATGGAGTTATAGGAGGACTACAGGGAGAGAAATAGGCATCTATATTCACAGCTACGACTAAATTTTATTTACATTCAAGGTAGAGATAAAGTTTCAGTTACTTGTCTTTAAATGAAATTTTCATTTACCCGCTTCAGGCCATCTTATAGACTGAATCTTTCAGTACTGTGTTAGTGTGAAAAAAAAAAAAAAGTATTCAAAAGAAATGTCATTGTGACATAACTTTTACATACATACTAATGAAAAACTGGCATGGTCTAACATCAGCCATGAACTAAGCATTGTGCAGCCAATCTCTCACTTCTCATGTCCCAGTGGGATGGGGAGGAGAATTAGGAAAAGAAAGGTAACACTCATGGGTTGAGACAAGAACACTTTAATAACCAAAATGACATAACTAGAATAATAATAAGTAATAATAATTTTAATTAAAAGGAAATAACAAAAAGAAGAAATATGACCCGAGAAAAGACAAGTGATGCACAATGCAATGTCTACTGACTGATGCCCAGAATGACTCTGCTCCTCCTGGATGTCTTGCCACCAGTTTACACATTGGACATGATGGTCTATGTTAAGGAATACCCTCNGAAAAAAAAAAAAAAGTATTCAAAAGAAATGTCATTGTGACATAACTTTTACATACATACTAATGAAAAACTGGCATGGTCTAACATCAGCCATGAACTAAGCATTGTGCAGCCAATCTCTCACTTCTCATGTCCCAGTGGGATGGGGAGGAGAATTAGGAAAAGAAAGGTAACACTCATGGGTTGAGACAAGAACACTTTAATAACCAAAATGACATAACTAGAATAATAATAAGTAATAATAATTTTAATTAAAAGGAAATAACAAAAAGAAGAAATATGACCCGAGAAAAGACAAGTGATGCACAATGCAATGTCTACTGACTGATGCCCAGAATGACTCTGCTCCTCCTGGATGTCTTGCCACCAGTTTACACATTGGACATGATGGTCTATGTTAAGGAATACCCTCCTGGCTAGTTCAGGTCAACTGTCCCAAACATCTAGTGTACCTGCTAGATGTCAGAGTATGGCAATCTATAAAAAAGCCTCGATTTAGAATGAATGCTACTTGGTAGTAACTAAAACATCAGTGTGATATCAACATTATTCTCACACTAAATCTAAACTGCATAACTGTACCAACTACTAGGAAGAAATTTTCTTCTATCCCAGATGAAATCAGGACACAAATGAAAGTTTGTTTGTGATTTTTTTTTTAATTACTAGTTAATTTGTAATTTTCTGTTAATATTTCATTTAGTTTCAGTGTTGATCATTCTAAAATTGAGATTCCTTTAGTATATTTTGCCCCTAACTTTAGATACTTGTAAGATAGCTTCTAAATCCTGAGCTGGAATTCTAGTTCCAGAAGAAAAAGAAATAAGTTTAAGTGAAGATTTATCACTTTCTAAGGTTAAAGTTAGAAACAGTTGATAGGAAGGTGCTCTTAGAGTGGATACTCCATCAACTATAAAGTGAGCACAAAGTTACTGTCTCATAAAAATATCTGTAGGCCCAACCGATTTTAGAATCTAAAAAGACTTTTCTTAACAGTTGTTAGAAGATTTAGTGAATATTTCTAAAAGATAATGAATCACTTTCCCTGAGATTTTGAAAAACTGTAAGTCCATCACATCTGAAGTCCATTACATCTGCTTTGAGACTATATAGGTAGGGTTTTATGAATTTTCTCAATATTGCCCATTTCTTTAAGTGAAAGGAAATAGATATTTGGTCAGAATTAGTGAAAGATTAAATATTGCTATTAGGAATCTAAAACCTTAGTCCACATTTAACCTTGCAAAACATAACTTTTAGACCATTTTGATAACTAGCAAAAGATTGACAAATTAAATCAATGAGAGTATCATTGTGGAGAAGGGAAAAACAATCTGGTATAGCTTGGGTATAAGTTACCCTATTGTGATTTATTTCATTAATTTAATTTTGTTCCTATACTTTAGTGTATGCTGTATGCATGTATGTGTACTGTGTAAGGGATGCAAAAGATTTATGCAGTTACTAAGAAGAATAAATTTGTTCTGTAGTATCTACAAAGAAGTGTGACTTCAGTGTGAATGGAAGGTATATTAATAATGAAACTTTTCAAATTGGAAAAATAACTTAAAAGCATATAGTAAATGAAAACTAATTAGTATTTCTTCAGTTTTTCCTATAATTAAGCTTTCATATTCCTGAAATGTATGTTTCATATAACTTGAAATACACATTTCAAGAAATAACTTTTTTTCAGGTCTTTTTTTAAAATATAGATTTTATACGGATAAATCTTTTGCTCCCTGTAGTTTTCCTTGAGCCTTTCTTTTCTTTACTTTAAAATACTTTAAATACAAAAGGAAGGCTCTACATAGAATAAGCTGCAGCTGTTATAGAATACCTACCTAGAATCCGCATCAGAAATATAATTTCTGTTTGTTTGGATGTTGTATTGTTGGGTTTATTTTTTTTTAAGAACTATGTATTAAATTAATGTTCCTGGCAATGGCTTTCCAAAGTATGACTACACAGTCATCTCAATTGCATTGAACCAGTTGATAATTCAATCCTAAGCGATCAAGTGATGAATATTTCTTAAATGAGCTCACATTGAGTAAAGAGAATTTCATTATTTACACTTATTTTTTATTAATCAGTTGTTAAAGATGACTCTTTAGTTCTATGTAAAAGGCACAGAATTAAATACACACAGCTCACAACAGGAAGATAAACACTTGGATTTTCACAAGGAATGACAGCAGCACAATACTGAGCATTGAAAAAAGAATTTATACCCACAATTATGCATAGTTTGAGAAGTCTTAGAAAGAAACTATATTCTGACATTAAGTATTCATTTCATTTTTTAAAGCTATTCCAATGTGCACTTCATCTAAAATTGCAATAACAGAAGCAGACTTTATGAATTTTTATGTATGTTGTGGGTCATACCTTGAAAGTCTTTTTTCAGATTATTTCTATACTGATGTCACTGCTGGACAAGTATTTTGTGAAGAAATTTATGATCTGATTTTAAACTACCTGTCTTGGGCTTGGAAAACAATGTAGCACAAGCTAATAAACTCATCTGAAAAGCTGAAAATATATCAGTGGTTAGTCAGCACTGAGTTCAGCTCCCTTGATGCTAAATCACTTGCCTCATTTTAGTGGCTCGGGCTTGTGCCATAACTTGCACAAAAGTATACAAGTAATAGTGTTGTACAGATGGTTTTCTCTTTAGTGGTATTTTTTATATCAATAAGTCATAATACAAATGCAAACATAAACTCTGTGGACTTTACTCAGTAAAATTTAAAAGTAGCATTAGTCAAAGTAGACATTTTTCAAAAGACTGATTTCTAGTGAAATCAGTAGTGATTGTTACAAGGTGAAGGCAACTCTCATAAAATAAAACTCTAGGAAGACTAGTAGAAATGTTACCAGAGTAAAGAAAGGAGAATATAAAACAAGCATGCAAATAACTTACAGAAGTAATTTTTAGGACGTTATTGAATCTGCCCTTGGGATTTCCTTAGAAAGAAATGCTTCAGGTTCTCATTTGTGCTGAATTGCTGGAATGTGCTGTAGATAATTAGATATTGATTCTAGCTGCCAATGGATATACCACCTATCATCCATTTCCATGCAATGTAAAATGTATAAAGTCTGAATTAATCTTGGAGCTCCCTCTAAGTAGTTACATTTCAATTACATATTGCTAAGAAAATTAATTCCATTAGAAACTGAAGAGTATAAGAAATTTTCAATGGATAAATGACTCCAACATTAAAAGCAGAAGCTAAATCTTTCATACTGCTGTTTTTCAAATAAATATATATTTGTAATTCTTTATGACCTGAATGCTTTTGATCTTATCTGTTAACAATCTCCATAGAAAAACAAAAGTCAATACTAATCACTAAGATCAATTTGAACCTGATTCTTTTTCTTGAAAAGTTATTACAAGATCAATACCTACTTCCATCTACAGTAACTATTGTTTTTAGAGTTGTTAATGTAATCTTATAAATCTTTCATTACATTCCAACCATTGTATTGAGACTCCATGTTTTACTTAAATACAGTTTTCCTCTTATTGGTCCAAGTGAATAAAGTAAAAACTCAAAGATAAAGAGAATTGTTACCAAATAAGCCACATATAAAGTTCTGCAGAACTAGCTAAATATGCTTTATATTATAATTATGTATTGAACACTTTTTTTCTGTTATTCCCACAGAACTTGTACAGTATCTTAATTTTCCCCCTCTCTTTCTGCAAGCAATAGTAATGCAAAAGCAGAACTTCCAGAGAAGAAAACAATGTGCCAAAAGCATGGTTTCAAATGACTGAAACTCAATTGCAAAAAACAAATACAAAGAAAGAAAGAAAACCTCAATCCAAACAAATTGTTGTAAAATCCAAATGTTGGCAGTTTGATCAATCTTGAATGAAGGAATGTCTCTCTTCTTGTCCCCACTCAGAGAACAACAGTCCATATTGCAGTCTACTCAAAGAGAACTAACAGTTACCTCCTCTTGACAGCTGACAGAGATAGTTTTAAATGGGGCTGTCAAGTTTATATAACCCAGGAGGATTATTTTTATACATTAGGAACAACTGGTTATTAGATATCTTCGCATTTCCAAAATTTCTGCTTTAGTCATGATTACATTAACAGAAGAATTCAAGCTTTAATAAGAATTACTGTAAAACAGTAGTAGTCATCTTTTTTCTAGTCATCTTCCTACCACTGAAGCCCAGTAGGAAAAACATAATATAATATTTTACCATGTAAGATAGAATACTCCCAGATGCCAAGCAAGTATTTTGTTACTGGCTTGATAGTAGTATATGAAGTCCTGGTGACAAATGTGTAATTTTTTGGACAACCTTTCATCTTCCCTTAAGGCTTGTCAGACTGTTATCAATACTGAGCGAAAGAGGGTAGAGTTGAGCTATTCAGAAGAAAATGTAATAAAATGTTGCCACAGTTTTTGAGACCTTGAATCTTCAAGTAAACATCCAAGGTGAAGGTCGGGTAGAGGAAAAAAAATAAATCATAGAGAATTAGTTATCAGCTTCTTGTCATCAGAAATTCACACAATGATTTTTCATTGCTTCCTAGCATCTTCGTCTGTTGTCACAGTAGTGCACACATAAATGGTGAAAGTATGTTAAAACATTGCACAAAAAAAAGAGTCAACAGTGAATGTAATGGAAAACTGCTACTCCTGAAAAATTTTTCAGTCAACTGATGTATCTGGCAAGTGAAAAGAAAGATATTAAACTGATATTGTGTATTTTAGGCATAATAAATCCACAGAAGAATAAAGTGGAAAAAAAAATTAAAATATATATGTTAAATCTAAAAAGGCCATTGAAAGAAAGCAAGTCAAACACTATTTACTAACCTGTTCTTCTTCTATGACAAGATGATCCACTTAGTGGATAAGGGAAAGGCTATAGATGTGGTATATCAAGACCTTAGTAAAGCCTGTGACACCATTTCCCTTAGCATCCTCCTGGAGAAACTGGCTGCCCATTGCTCAGATGGATGTACTCTTCACTGGATGGAAAACTGGATGGATGGCCAGACCTAGAGAGTGGTGGTGAATGTAGTTAAATTCAGTCACCAGAGGTGTTCTCCAGGGCTGAGTACTGGGGCCTGTTCCTTTTAATATCTTTATCAGTGATCTGGATGAGGGGATCGAGTGCACCCTCAGTAAGTCTGAGGATGATACAAAGCTTATGTACTTAGGACAATAGGCTAGTGGTTGATAGGGCTGGGACACAGGCTAGAGTCCATGATCTTAAATGTCTCTTCCAGAAGAAATGATTATATGATTCTATGGATAGATGTATAGATATACTTGAGGATGGGAAAGCACTACAGACGGATCTGGACAGTCTGGATCAATTGGCCATGGATGTGTATGAAGTTCAACAAAGGTCAGTGCTGGGTCCTGCACTTGGGCCACAAAAAAACTCATGTAATGTTACAGGCTTCAAGAAGAGTGACTGGAGAGCTAACTAGGAATGCTTCCTTCTTCTTATCCAGCCTTGTCAATCATCTGCAGCAGTCAAAGATGTAAAGAACAGAATAATAATATCAACAACAACTGATAAAACCCCCAATATTCTCTTATCAGGGAACACAACAGAATATGGAAAATTAGTCTCAATACAGCCATATGTTTCTGTTAACAGTATGTCTTTTTCATAATTAGGAAATGAACTCAAGATCTTTTTTAACCAAGTGCAAAATACATATTTCCATGGTTGTTATTTGATAACACACGATGGAATACATAATATTATTCAATAATAATGTTTTAAAAATCTTGAAAACTTAATGAATTGCTAACCATGGTTGGCTATTTCATTTTCTTTCTCACTTACATTTCAGATGTTCTGATCTGAATATTGATTTAACATCAGTATATATATTACTTGCTTGAAATAATGTGTAATTGGTATTCAAATCATTCTCTGTATACTGCTAGTAGTGAGCTACTTCTAGAGGGGACAAAGGTCTTAAGATTCCTTTAAAATATCCAACAGTTATTCTTATATCCTTCTTTCTCCTGAAAGAATTTAAGTTTGAAAAGGTAAAATGAATTCTACATTTAATAAATAACAAGATTGTATTTAGAAAATAAATTATATTTTGTTAAATAAAAACAATATACTCCATCACAATAATTTACATATATTATTGATCATTTTAATACACTTCATTTGGTACTCTTTGAGATAACTTTGAGTAGAACAAAGCAGAACAAAAAAGAATATCTTACTTGATTAAGTTGTTTAGTTTAAGTCTCACATATGGCTAGTATGACTAGATCCCAGGGATCAACAGAGATCTGTTTTTTTTCTTACTTTATATTCATCCTCCTGGAAGAGATCAAACGATTCATTTGATTAGGGCTAGATATACTGTGACCTTGTGAAAAATCCTATTATATCACAGCTATGTATAATAAGTAATTAGTAGACGGAAATCATATCAAAACTCAGTATATATGATCAACCACATTAAGCTATTTTTGAACTTCCAGTTCTTGATGGATTTTTCTTTCAATACTACTTTATGTTCCCTAAATCCAGCCACTAATTCTTATGACTGTCAAATGCCTCAGTGAGACTTTATAGAGCAACATGGCAAATTTTACACTTTATTAGCTTCAAAGAAACTGTGTATAGCACTAATGGGTGCTTTTCAACATAGATGCAGTGTGAAGAATTTGTATCTGTTTGCTTTCATTGATACATCTATTCCTTTTTTAGCCTATACATTTCAAAATAATTCTAAAGTTAAAATCTTATGCAAGCTATGAAGTAATTGTGGTGGATTCACATAGCTGGATGACAGGTGTTCACCAAAGGTGCTCTGTCACTTCCCACTTCAGTGATGGTCCACTGCGAGGTCATAAGTCCTGTCAGAAAACTGCTTAAGAATGGGTTCCTCTTTCTCCACAGGTCCTACCAGAAGCCTAATCCATCACAAGCTTTGCATAGGGTCACAGTCTCCTTCAGGCATTGACTTATTCTGGCATGAGATCCTCTGTGGCCTGCAGGTGGATCTCTGTTGCCCTGTGGCCTCCATGGCTGCAGAGGCACAGCCTGCCTGACCATGGGCTGCACCACAGGCTGCAGGGGAATCTCTGCTCTGGTGCCAGGACTAACTTCTCCCCCTCCTTCTTTACTGACCTTGGTGTCTGCTGAGTTGTTGCTCTCACACATTCTCACTCCTCTGTCCTGGCTGAAGTTGCACAGCAGTTTTCCCTCCTTCTTCACTATGTTTTCACAGACGCACTACCACACTCACTAATTGGCTCAGCCAGTGGTGGGTCCCTCTGGCACTGACCCTATTAGACACAGGAGAAGCTTTTAGCAGTTTCTCACAGAAACCGTACTTGTAGTCCTCCTCACTACTAAAACGTTGTTACACAAACCCTATACAGTGATTGTGTGGCTGTAGTGGGTCTGGGATGGTAGTGATTTTCCACGGTAGCTCTTGCAGTGCTGTGCTTGTTGTTGATATCAATATTATGACTACCACTTGNGCGCGCGGCTTTGCTGTTTCTATATTAAACTGCTTTTATCTTAACCCACGAGACATTCATTTTATTTTCTCCCCTTCTCTGGCTTGCTGAGGAGGTGGGTGATCAAGTGGCATGGTGGGTGCCTGGCATCTAGCCAGAGTCAAACTACCACAGTGGGGCAAAGATTTGCAATTTGATGGTAGATTTCATGCTTTGTAACTGTTTTTGAGAAAATGATAGCTGCCATGGTGACATGTCATATAAATTTATGTCTTCTTTCATTACTCCTGCTAAATCCTTACAACAACAATTTTAAAGATGGTGGTATTTCCTCTTAGATGAAAAATATTTCATCCAAGACAGTATTTTTCCTTAATTTAGTAAAAAAACTTTTAAAGATGTCTGCTCAATGACATTATCCAATGATAACGCATTTCTGTTCTTGATAGCAGTCATTTAGAGCTGAAATTTGCAAAAGTTAATGAGAAATAGCAAGCACTGTAGGAGGAACGTCTCTCCCCATCTCCACAGCCTAAACAAGGGCTTTCACCAGATCACCCTCATAGTGATCACCTCATAGACTCATAGCTCAGGCTTGGATTTGGGAGTTGGAATAGTGCTTATCTCTTTTCCCGATTTCTCATTTATACATCATGAGAATTATGTGTTAATATATTAAAAACAAACAAAAAAATCTTTCCGTTTTAGACAGATGAGGTCTCAGCTAACTAATTTTAAAATGTTTTCTCAAAGTATGTTATTTTAGAAGGGATTAGCTATACAAAGAAAAGGAATCCAGGTGTTTCTAAAAACACCTGGAAAAAGAATTTCCAGAAAAAGAATTAAAGAACACATCAGAGTATATACACAGAGCACTGCTCAGTGAGAAGTCTGAAGAGCTGGAAAATTGTATAAATTACAGTATTTTGGTGCTTGAAATATTGAGACAATTCCAACCAAATGTTCCAATGCTTTGTTCTGACGTGGTTTTGTAGCCACTAAAGTAGTTAGATCATGTGTAGATTTGTAGAGGTGGGATTATCAGGAATTACTTAAATCACTTAAACTAGATATTTTACAGATAGCCATTTTTATCACTTTTGGGATGTTTGTGTTAAGACTCAAAAGACAATTTCTATGCATGCCGAATGCTTACACTTACAGGCCAGAGAAAGAAAGTTATGCTGGAATAAAGAAAGCAATATGCACTTTTAAATCCATTTGGAAATTAACTACTAGTGGTCTCATTCCAAATACCTGGAATTAATGGAAGTATTTGACTGCAATCACTCTATGCATCACTTTTTGACTTCTAAAATGGGAATGGTAATTTCTTTTTATTTCACAGGATTCAAATGCTCATTTCAGTAGAGAAAGGATTAAGTAAACACTTTGAGAATACACTGGGAATGTACAAAACAGTGATTTTATATTTGAAACTATAACCTTTCCCAAAAGCCTTAAATTTCATTTTCAGTAAAACTAGGAATATCAGAAATTAAATTATTTCTAGAAATAGAGTAACATATTCTGAGAATGATGAAATACAATTTTTAGGTACTTTACTTATTTTCCAGGTAAAATAATTCAGTTAATTTGATGCATATTATAATAAAATCTGGTTGAATTAAATTTGAAGCCAAACTGTTTTCACTGATATCTATATTAGCAGTGCAAGATAGAAAACCTGAGATATAATTATTTTTTTCTTTTATATAAGATTAAATTTGACGATAATGAATATTAATTTCAGTAACATTCTGAAACTTAATAGAACAACAAATTACAATAAAATAATACATATTAATGGCTACATTTATTGAACTTTGTCAGACTAGTTCAGTCTATAAGAAACCTAAAAAAGAGCTTTAACCATCTTTAAACAAGTGTATTTACATGTTAATTATGTTTTTAATATTGGATTTAAGTGTGTTTAAGTGTATTTGTGTGACTACAGTAAGTCATAAAAAATTATTAAATGACCCAAAAAAAAATTTAAAGTAGTAATTTGAGTCTCTCATTGATGAAACTATACTAAAGCAATATTTTATGCCTCATACATCTCCATATATACATATCTCCATCCATATATATATCTATCCAATTTTAGGTTTAGCACGTTTTACTAGGACTATGTGTTTCTTGCAGCACTTGTCCTACCCTGAATTTACATAAAATTCACATGCATTTGAAGAAAACCTTTTCAGGTCATCTTGTTTCATTTATAAATTAATTTTCTTTGACCAGTTTCTGGCATTTCAGTTATTTCTCTGCATCAATGCAAATCCAATGTCAGTGTCTTTTGAATGCTTGTTACAAGTGCAACCAGTATTGTAAATGTATAAGAAACTAATCTATATGTTTTTATAGAGAAGGAATAGAGATGCCTATGAAGCACAAAATATTTATGGTATTCTATAGCATGCAATAGTTATTTTAGGTAGATTTGTAATGTAGAATTCTATACCCAGGTATTTAATGTGTGGGAAAGTTTATATGAATAATAGGACAGTAAGAAGATTTTCCACAAAGAGTGGATTATTTTTATTATATTTTTTCAAAGTCACTGAATAATTCATTCAATATGCTGATTTTAGGGAGAAATATTTTCCTGGTATATCTAAGATTGCAAGGTAAGGGAAGTAATTTTTTTTCTTCTCTGTGCCTTTCAAAGATAAATAAACACCAGAACAATTCATATTTTACACTGTCATATAAAACTAGGTTAACTTGATAGGGAGCTCATTATACTGGAATGGAGGGATTCTATTTAGTTACTGGTAAATTCAATGAGCTTCTTGCAGGTGTTTGTTTTTAAGCTAAATGAGTCCAAGGATTTCTGTAAATTAAAAATAGCTCTCTGTAGAGCAGCCTTCAGATTTCCAGCTTTTAAATCCAGTTTCATTCTCTTCATTTGTGCTGAATGACACAATTAGAATTCCTGTGTGGAAAAATGCCTGGTAGAGAAAGAATCAACCCCTATCTCTTTCAGTCACAGACCCATAAATAAATAACCAGGCCTTGTATTTGCATATGTTTGTAGATATTCAATTTGACTTTTAGATACCTTGGTTAAAATGCTCAATATTAATAGATAGTCAATTTGAAGATTAAGCTTTGAGCTGTAGAAAATATAATCTTCTGGAAAGTAATTTCTTGAAGCATTTTATAAACAAGTTGTCAAATAAACTTAGAGATATCTAATATCCAGAATTTACTTACTGTGCAATCCTGGAAGAGCATATTTATTCCCATTTAAAAGAAATAGCCTGTAGTTCATTACTCCAGGAGGAATGTTTGCAAAAGCTGTGAAATGATCAGGATCACCTTTTAAATTCTCCTTAAACTTTTTTTCCCTCTAGACTGCTCATGCAAGGGGAAGGTATACTTCCCTTGCCGTCCTTCCTGGTTTCCACTGGGAAATAATGGCTAGATAAGGCAAATTCACTCATCTCCTTTTCTCTGTTTCAGAAAGAATTCTCTGATAGTGTGGGAGACTGCTGTTTCCCACAGTAGACCCTTTAGGGAAAATTAAAGCCACACAACAAAGTAGTAAGACTCCTTCCAGAGTCCACAAATAAAGATATTTTGGAATACTTCTTTTCTTCTAGAAAAGAAATGTGGCTGTGTCAGAACAGAAATAATATATTCCTTTGTTATTGAAGCCACATGCCTTTTAGTTACTCAGTCAATGTATGAGCAATCATCATAACTATTTCACAAACAATTCAGGAGGTGAATTAACCGTGTCTTTTTTCTTCAAAGTATGTGTTGTGCTGCAGAGTAACAAGGATATATTATAAAGATCTCTCCAAGTCTGTCTTTCCTTAAAGGTACTATTAAATAACTTTGTATTCCACTTAGGAAGTTATTAAGATTATATTGAGGAGAGGTGACAGATATGCATGAATGAATCCCACTATAAAAATAAACCCCTGTACATTCTACATAATTTTTTATTTACCTTTCCCCTTGCCAAAAAATGCATTAAAATGTCCAGCAAGAAAGAGTACACACTTCTACATTAAAACTTTTGTAGGATTTGCATTTTCCCAGCTCATTTTCATTCCCTTGAATACCTTGGAAAACGAATTGATGAATATACTTAAATAGCTAGCTCATTAGGCCTGTCAGTTCCTGAAAGAAGCATCTACAGTGTATAAACTGGTGTGAAAAGAGAAATTCTCCAATTCACTGTGGATATATTCCTTTTACGTTGATAATTACATGAATAGCCAACAGCTTCTTTATGTGTATTGTGTATGACACACATAAAACTGTTCAGCTATGTGTCTTATATCTATTATATATGAAATATTAACCAAGACTTGAAGATGTTGCTTTTTATTTTCATTTGAACTTTCATAAAACCATTTTACTGTCAACTGAAACTGCAGTCATACTCTAAATGTCTACCTGTGTTTTTCACAGAAACAGTGATTTTATTGGCTAGAGGTTGTTTAAAGGTTATTCATTTTTTTATGATAAAATGTAATGAAGAGTTATATTTGGAACTAAAGCAGTAGTAATTATTATCTAATAATTTTTATCCAAAGCAGGACCGGTTCTTAGCTATATTACAATATGAGAATATAATAGAATCACAGAATCATAGAACGGCAGGGTTAGAAGGGACCTTTAGAGATCATCTAGTCCAATCCCACTGTTTGAGGAAGTGCTTCATTCTCATGAGAAGAAGCAGAAGTGTGGTATCTTTGTGAAGTTTTTAAAACACAAAGTATGTAAGGCACCACATACTTCAGTGCCTATCCACTTTATAGTTTGTTCAAGAATAATGTTCTCCATATCAGCAAAAATCAGTGAATAAAAAGATAAATGCTTTGTGAAAGGAATTCTCTGTGAAGGATTTTCCTGAAGAAGGAAAATTGCTAGATGTTTCACAAAGTACTACAACACTATGACTGATTTTAACTTTAAGTTCTGACCACTATTAAAAATAATTTAAACCAAAACCAAACAAAACACATTATGGTCAAAGGACTTTTAAACATATCTGAGTTTTGTAGTGAAGAACACTACACCAGATCAGGGTTGGGTGCTGGAGGTGTACAAGGAGACTCATGATGTAGCTCTTTGCAACATGGAAAAACAACAACATACCCTGAGACAAACTCTGCAGTTTGATTTAAATGGACTGTGCCAAAATCAGTAAGATACAAATACAATTTTAAACTGTCAGTGGGGTTAACTGATAAATTGGGTGGATTGCTCTCAGTAGGATCTTCTCTGCTTTATTCTCTTAAATTAGAATAAGGACAGTACCAATTTCATCTTCCAAGTATTTTAGAATCAGATGTTTAATTTGAATCAGCCTTTGATTATGCTTAAGCTTATTCACATCCAGTCATCCGCTTTTATCAAACATCCTGGCTTTAACACATCTGACATGGACCTTGATTTCCCAGGTGATACTCAAGACACTACAAGATTTCAAATCAAGAGCAAACATGCTGCAACAGCATGTGAATGAGAAAACTAGCCCCCTTGCCAAAGATTCATGAATACTTTAGAGAACAGAAAGTATAGATTGTTATTTTTTTTTCTAGAGAACCTCAAGCATAAGTTTTTTTAATAAAATGTCAGTTTGGAAAACAAATTTTTCTCATTCCACAATGCATAGGAAAATATAAACGGAGTTTCTGCAAGGGTGGATAAGCAAGTTGCAATGCACTGTGCTATAATGAAGAAACTTCATTTTTAATTCATTAGAAACCTTCATCCAAGCAAATCTTCTTTTATCAAATTCAGTAAATATACTGATTCATATTCAATGCAGCACTAATTCATATTTTAATATTAATTCATACAGTTTGTACTCATCAACGATGTTGGAATACATTTACCAGAGATGCCTCTGAAAAGAAAGATAAGCTTGTTGTAGAACTTTGCAGTCATACAGGTTACCTTTCTGGAGACTGCACTGTCTCAGTCAGGTGTACATATTCCGAGAGAAAGAGGAAAGGGGGTACGTTCCCCATGTTTTGCTTTATGTAAAGATTGTCTTCAATGTTGTTCAATGAGCAACATCAGAAATTTCCTTTGTAAGATTTGCCTTTGTAATCTAGCTTGTGTAAGTGAGGGCTGGCTTTCCCATAAGAATTGATTATGTCTGCACTTGCATGCACATAAAAGTAGGTGGCTTGCAAAGCAAGGTACAACAGACATTTGTATTGTTTATGTCTCAGGGCCAAAATCCATGCTGGAGTGTGTCACTTTCAATAGAAGATGAATAATGGGAGTGTATTGTGATCTTTAAACACCAATGATGAATTTTAATCTATCAGGTTCTTGTAATCTTTCATACTAGATTATTCTAGCCTCTCTTATTCGCATTCACCTTGCCAGTTATTGAAAACTCTTTTGCAAAATACAAGAGGAATGCATTAAACTTAAAATTCAAGTCCATGTAAGTGTTTCAAGTAAAAAAAAAAAAAAAACAAAAATCCACAAAATTTTATTAACAGAAATCGTCAGATGCTGAAATCTGATTCTAAACTCCAAAATGCAATGACATGAACTAAATTCACAATCTAAAGTTCTGTGAAAGAACATCCACATCATCTGAAACTTTGTGACCCACCTCATTCTCATTTTCACCTGCAAAATACTAACTGCCAAAAAGCCTACTGCACAAAATATATCTAGGGCTTTATAAATCTACTAAAGTATTGAATAATATTAAAGTATTTTTAAGTATCTATTCCTAATTTTATCTGCAGAGAATGATGAAAATATTACTAATATAAGTATGAATCCAAGCTGACTATGAAGAAATGGAAATAGTCCTAGCAGTGCTGAAGATCTAGACAATAAGATGCAGATGAAATTCACCACAGAAAATGTGAAAGTAATGAATATGGGATATAATAGTCTTAATTTTATAAATATGTATAAACTAAATATTACTGTTAATTAATGATATCCTGAAATTATTTTCAAAAATCTCAAAATTTCAACAAAATTTCAGTTTGTCATTTACATGTTCAAAAACAGAGACAGGGGAAGAAATGAATGACAGAAACTTTTAATCAACTAGCAGAGCTACTGATACAATATTGAGAAAATACATGTTGTTGTCTCAAACTGAATACTCGGGTTCTTAACCCATGTGTCATTATGTAATACAACCAGGTCAGATATAGGGAGAAAGAGCTAAAACAATTAAGGGTAGAGCTACTGTAAGGGAATAATTAAATTGAAATACATTCTTCAACATTCAGAGAGAGAGAGAAGACATGATAAAGGTAAGATTGTGTGTGTTATGAGGAAACTAAGCACTCATCATAGTTCACGTTCTATTTTAATAGAATAACAAAGGATTCTTCCAATACATTGACAGGCTGCAGACTGAAAGGTGGAATCCCTTTACACAACAGAGAGTTAAACTGTGAATTGCATGCCAAACTCATTACAGACTTCTGGAATCTATATTTTAGTGTTTAATAAGCTGTTAACTGCACAACATAGCATATCAATCCACCCAGGGGTGTTGCATGGAAGCATCAATAGAAATAAATATTGTTGGCTGAAAAGGTCCTAGAACAGGACCTTGCTGTGGGCTTGGTAATATCTAAAAAGAAACTAAACAAGTTTTGTGTTTTTCCTCCCTATATTCTTATTTAGGCCTTAACATTTTAAAAATTATACCATTGGATTAGATTAATCCACTGGCTGATTCAGTATAGCCATTCTTACTTCTTAAGGAATTTAAAATCAAGCTTACTTAACTTTTTTGTTTGCATTTGACAGAAATAAAAAATGAGCTGCACTTCTACATTCAGCCTAATTTTATAAATGGGCTTTCTTCACAGGTTGCTTAAGGGAAAAATGCAAAAAAAGAGAAAAATCTAATTTTCCTAATAGGCCTTCCATTCAAATCTTCTGCTGTAAACTATGGAAAATAGTTAATGAAACATGCTAGTTTTCTATGTTAAGCTTTGGTTTTGTGTGTCTGCATAGAGCACTTGGATAACTACAGAAGTGAAAAAGAAGTTTGATCCTCATAGTTTAGGGGTATTTGTCAATCATAGGTGTATTGAGCTGTAGTAGGACAAAAGCACTTTGTAGATTGCTTATCATTTTCCACAAATACCTTCTGTTCTATTGGAAAACCAGAGAAATTCCCTAAGCTTTTAAAAATATTTTCCTTTTCACACAAAAAGATTTAAAATTGGAAGAATAAGAATGGGTTAAAATCCATCTACGATATCTGTATAGTAATTGAGCTTTCTCAGTTTCACATTTTTTCTTTTGTTCTCAATTAATTCATTTTGAATTGGTTTTGTAATATTTAAATAATATTTTAGTTCTACATATAATTAAGAAATTTTGAATTTTTAATACATGGTAGTACGAACAGTAGCATAAGTGATATTTCTAAGCAATTTCAATTTATGTACACTTTGAAATACTCAATTCTAGTGAACAGTAATGAATGTCCTGAGATCAACAGGAAAGTTTCTGGAGGATTTAATTTGGTTATAAATTGGGAAGTAAATTGTTTTATTTTGACATATATAATTCAACTAAGGGATGAAAAACACCTCCTTTTTTACCAGACTGCTCTCAAATGTGTCCATCCATAACCTAATCCACTTCACGATACAAATTCATGAATGATATATTTTAGTCTTGCTAAATGGTGAATGCTCTTTTAGGTCCAAAAAAGCCAAACAACAGCAGCACTCTAAGGCTAGCACTGTCCCTGTCCATCCCCTTCAGGACGTTCCCTGACCTCTGCTCATGGCCCAGGAATGCATTTCAGACCAGTTTGGGTCTGCCAGTCCCTACCTCAACTATGTTGCAGGGATGCCAGCCTCCCACCCTATCTCTTTTTCTCCCAGTCTGGCCCCTGGCCCTGGCTCATCACTTGCCTTGACGAGGTTCCTATCAGTTTACCATTTGTGAAAAGACTATAGCATACTGACATTATGTGCTGTAAGTATCTAGAGGATGAAAAAAAGACAACAGAGAGCATTAATTTCAATGTCTACCAGTGGTGAAAATCCAAACTAATTAAAATCAAACTGACGATTGATACTGTACACCTTTATTTTCTTTTGACAGTAATATAGAACTTACCTAAACATGGCAGAGTTCAAGTCAAGAGCAGATATTTCTCTTATTGCCTTAGATTGTTTATTGCAGAAGTTTCAAGCTGAGGTTCTGTGGATGTCAGAGATGGATGTCAGGTAGATGAAAACAGCAGTTACTTTCATTCTACAATGGCCAAGAGCCTAAACCCTCTGAGTCTGATACTACAAGCAATTTAGGAAACAGAAGTTTAATTTAATTGAAATTCAAGTTAAGAGGAAAAAACTTTTTTGGTGTATGGAAGCAGTTTAACTCAACAGAGATATATAATCACTCATGTAAATTTCTATTATTATTTCAGGGCAATGATGGTCACTTAAGTTTGAGGTGTCTCAGAACTTTGAGGTTCTTCAATTCCTTGTGAAAAGATGATAAAATTTCATAACATAATTAAATAGTAGATTGATCAACTATCTCAAACATAGAATATATCACATTGTTCTTCATGACTGAATATTAAATTTAAATTTTAAAAGCATCAAAACCAATTGCTGTATTTGTATGCATTTTTTTCAAGTAAAACAATACAGTGTATTACAAAGAAAACTATGCAGTGACACAAATACATATGAAGCTCTATGGTGACTAACATACAGAATAAACCTGTTCACGTCAGTTGCAAGTAATATCCCAGAAAGAGATTTTTTTTCTATTGCTTTTGAAATCTATATTTGAAAGCATTCTTTCAAAAACAACTGATTAAAAAAACAAAACTGAGCAACTAGTCTAAACCTACTATCTCCCTCTGCCTATGTGATATATTTTTTTAGTTCAGTCTGAAATTCTTGTTTAGATGAGTTAAAAATATTAATATCATTAATATATCTTCAGTAAAACCTGGTTTGTCAAGATAGATAAAAGAACAGAAGGCAGGACTTATGAAGAAAGACTGAATTACATAACTGATGCATTTTTGGTTGGTTGATTTGGATTCTTGGTTTGGAAAACAGAAGGCTGTCCCAGAGAGATGTAATCCCCAGATACAAAGTGGGTAATGTTCAAAATGTAATCAAAAGGCATATTTCAACACCTCCAGTAAATGAGAATGTATTTTAGCTGTTTTCTACAGAATAATTTAATAATAAAAATGTCATTCAGTATACACAAATTCTAGATTAAGCTTGCTCTTTTCTGTCACTAACCTGTAGTTTATAAAGGCACCTTCAGGGTGAATACTGTAATAACTTGCCATGATATGTTTAGAAAGGGATATCTACCAAACTGCACAGCAAAATCTGTCTTGTTTTGCTATAAAAATGGAAAGACATTGATTTATAAAGAGTCTAAGCACAATTTAAGCATTTATTCACTGAGGGGTGTCATAACTTCACTTTCACATTACAATGATTACTTACTATTACATAGTGAATTAAACCAGATGAGGGGGTCACTCTTTTTTTTTGAAACAATGAATATTTAATTATGCTGCACAGAGGAAAGAATTTTAAACTGGGAGACTGGGAGGTGCACAGTTCCTGAGAAATTATGTCTACTATTTCCTTTAAATATGTATTCACTCTCACAAGAGAACTGAATACAAATCTTCCATAATTTGAGTTAATGTTCTAACCAAATGGAACTACATTAAGTAGAAATTGGAAGGAAGAGTATCTGATGAACTGTACCTTACAGTTAGATATGCTCTGGGATTGCTCAGCAGCTCCTGTGTGGGAGAGGCAATACATCTAACTGACAGATGGAGACAGGTCATTAGTATATGAGAAGAGTCAAGCTATTCGGCACTAAGTCTGGGCATGACTTAAACAACATGGAACCTCATCAGTACTAGCATCTAGATACTAGGTACATGTGGTGGTTTTGCCAGACAGCAATGATGCGCCACAACAGTTTCTTGCTTGGTACCTTCCATCCACTCCCATCCTCATTAGGTAGGTGGAGGCACCAGTGAAATGGGAGGAAAAAGATAACCAAAGGCAGGGAGGGCTTACTGCCAATTACAGTCCTGGGCAAACAGATTCCAGTACTCGACTTAGAGAGGAAAGTAGGAAAGTTTATTCTACTACCTACAATAAACAGAACAGAAAAAAAAGCAAAAAGGGAGTAGGATGATAAGAAAATTACAACCAGCACTTTAAGATCTCCTTCCCCCATCCCTCCTTTCTTTCCGGGCCCAGCTCACTGCTCCCGATATCTCTACCTCCTCCCCCCTCAATGGCTCAGGGAGGCAGGGAATGGGGGATGTGGTAAGTCTCTCACAGATGGGCTCTGCCGCTTCTCTCTCCTCAGAGGTAGACGATTCCTGGTATTCTTCCCCTACTCCAACACGGGGTCTCTCCCCCGGGACACAGTCCTTAATGAACTTCTCAGGTGTGGGTTCTTCCCAGCAGCTGCAGCTTCTGCCAATACTGGGCCACTCACACAGGTGAATATCTCTGGCATGGGTTCTTCGCCACGGTTGCAGTTTCTACAGATACAAGGTCCCTCCCTTTGGGACATGGCCTCTTCTTGGCATAAACTTCTTTGGTGTGGGTTCTTCCTCACAGTTACAGCTTCTGTGAATATAGAGTCCCTCACAAGGGACACAGCCTCCTCTGGCCATAGTCACTGCCCCTGGCATGGGGTCTTTAGCAAAATGAGTCTGTCCCTGATGCAGGGTCTTTAACAAAGTGCAAACAAATCACTGCTTCACCAGTCCTGTCCACAGGATCCAGGGGAGTCTCTGCTCCAGCACACCTCCTCCTCTCTTCCCTCACTGACCTTGGAGTCTGCACAGTTGTTTCTCTCCCAAGTCATTGCACCACTAGTTGGAAAAGAGGAAGGGTGGAAGAAAAACAAAACAGGAAGATAGGAAACATAATGACAAAAAAAAGAAATCAATATTTTTCCATGCCAGTAAGAATGTTAGATTCCACAGGGGGAGAATGTGAATGTGAAGATATTTACTTCTTACAAAGAAGGATCAAAGCTAAGAAAAGAGCTCTAAAGATAGAAATTACACATGAATCACAGAATCATCAAATGGCTGAGGTTGGAAGGGACCTCTGGAGGTCATCTGGTACACCATAGCTGCTCAAACAGAGCCAGCTAGACACAGCTGCCTAGGATGTCTGGATGGTTTTTCAATATCTCCAAGGAGGGAGACTTCACAGCCTCTCCAGGTAATCTATACCAGTACTCATTCTCTCTTACAATAAAAAAATGTGATTCCTGATATTTATAGGCAACCTCCTGTATTGAAGCTTGTGCTTTTTTCCTCTTATCCCTGCCACTGGACAATGCTGATTCCCTTTTCTTTACATCCTACATAGCCTCTCTTGGCTAAACAGCCCCAGCTTTCTCAGTCCTTCCTTATAGGAGAGATGCTTCAGTCCCTTCAGCATCTTTCTGTCCCTTTACTGAACTCTCTCATGCATGTCCATGTCTCTCTTATACTAAGGAATCTGGAAATGGGTACAGTAATCCATACAAAAGATACAGTCATAATTTGTCTGTTGTGTCTCTGTCCTTTGATTATTACTGAAGTTTTCATTACATCTAGGAACAGTGCAAAAGGTGGACTCTTTACTAAACATGCATGTATAATTATGTCCAGTGCAGTCCTCTATATTGCAAGATCACAAGTGGACTAAGCCAGCCACTAGCAGTCTATGCCATGTCTCTGCCAAGAGAAATGCAATGTTCATTTTCAAACACAAATTTTGTGTTCCAGCAAGTTTAGTTGGTGGTGGTTTTCGTGCTTGTAGTGGTTTTGCCTGGACTAGGTTTTTTGGTAGCGGGGGGAGCTACAGGTGTGGCTTTTTTAAACAAAGAGCTGCCAGAAGCTTCCCCTGTAACTGATAGGGCTAACACTAGTAATTTTTAAGGTGGACCACGCACCTGACCCAGGCCTGGCCAATTAGTGATTGAGATAACACCTCTGTCAATAACATATTTGAGAAGGAGAAGAAGTTGTTGTGCAGCTGCAGAACTGCAGCAATAACAGGGAATTAGAATGTGAAAATATCTCCACAGACACCAAGGTCAGTGGAGAAGGAGGAGGAGGAGGAGGATGCTTAGGCCCTGAAAGAAAGACTCTCCTGTGACCTGTGGTGCAGCCCATGGTGAGATAGCTGTGACCCTGCAGTCCATGGAGGCCACGGCGGAGTAGAGACCCACTCACAGCCCGTGGAGGATCCCACATTGGGGCAAGTGAACACCTAGAAAAGTTTGTGAGTCCACAGAAGCTCACCGTGGAGCAAGTTCCTGGCAGGACCTGGGAGTCTGTGGGAAGAGAGGAGCCCAAGCCAGAGCAGGTTTGCTGTCAGGACTTGTGATCCTGTGAGGGACTCAGGCTGGAGCAGTTGGTACATGAAGGACTGTTCTCCCAGTGGGTGACCCACACTGGGGCAGAGTGTGAGGAACTGCCACCGTGGGAGGCCCCATGCTGGAGCAGTTTGTGAGGAACTGTAGCCCATAGGAAGGACATGCACTGCAGAAGTTCATGAGGGACTGTTTCCCATGGGGAGGGACCCCACAGTGTAGCAGTGGGAAGTGTGAGGAGGCCTCCCCCTGAGAAGAAGCCGCGGCAAAGTCCATCTATAATGAACTGACCACAACCCCCATCCCCCATCCCCTGTGTAGCTGAGGGGAAAGGAAGGAGGGTCCTGGGAAGAGTAGAGGGTTGGGGGAAGGTGTTTTAATATTCAGATTTATTTCTCTTATCCCTGTTCTTATCATTCCTTAAATAAATAGAACCCTTTTCTCCACAAATTGGGTTTTGCCCATGATGCTAATTGCTGAGCAATCTCCCTGTCCGTATGTCAACTCACAAGCCATTTGTCATATTTTTCTCTCTCCTGTCCAGTTTAGGAGGGGGAGTAATATTATGACTAAGTGGACACCTAGTGCTGCTTTGCTTTCACCTGAATTTTGGTCTCTAGATGACCACTTTATGTGATATTATAAGAGACTAAAACAAAGTAAGTACTTTCCTATATTATTCTGATAGCTATCATCAGGTCATATACAATGAAAATAGAACATCTGTCACTTACAGTAAAGTTTTATTTAGTAGAGTTTCATAAAGAATCGGTTCCCTTTCAGGATTTTGAGTAATTATCTGAATGAATGATGGAATGGGTGAAATATCCTTCACTATGTTTTTTGTCAGCATGCTTTTTGCACTGCGAAAGTCTCAGAGACATAATAATGGCACCTACAATGTATCATTGCGTACACTTTCCCATTTAAGGAAAAAACACAAGTCTTATTCAACATTATCATATACCTGGCTTGGCAAACACACAGGATAGGTTTCAAATGTATGTGGAATAACATTCATATATGTAAAGCATAGAAGATCTAATCCAAAGCTCATCAAAATTTTTCTGTATGAGCCTATGAGTCTTTCTGAAGCTATTCATATCAAAAACAGAATGTACATGCACAACACCATTTCTCTGTCTCCATAAGATTTTCTCAGTCAGAGTCAAATGGTTTTGAAAAAATCAAGTGATGTAAAGTTTATGGGCACATTTTAGAAATCTGGTCTCTAATATCCATAAAAGAGCACAGTCTAATAGCTGACCACAATGCATTTCATTCTCATAGATTTTTTTTTTTTTTGGCTAACAAGAACCTGTTAGGATACAATATCATCTTAACTACACAGACATAGTAACAGATTTTCTTAATATTTTATATTATTAGCTTGAAGCATCATTGATTAAATTGAAAATGATTCAGCCAAAATTTGTTTAAGAATACATAAAAGTAGGGCTTATATGGTCCTTTATAATACCAAGACAAACACAGGCATGTATTACTTTGAGAGATAATGCTGAACGTTACTGATTGCTACTGTCAGAGGACAATTGACTTAATGGAGAATTCTAGTTGAAATTACAGATTGCTATATGACTTAAGTATTTACAAAGATTGATTACATTCTTGCAGCTGAATCATATTACAGATATCACTGCTTAATCATGAAAAAGCACTTGTAAAAACAGTCATTCAGGTCCATCAGGTAAATAGATTGCAAATCAGTTTCAAAACTGCATTCAAGCATTTTGAAAACCATATTTTAGGGGAGAATTTCTTCTTCCTAATTAGTACACAGAAAAGCAACGACATTGTGCACACCATCTATCAAGCCCTTCAGCAACTGATGAAATATCCATGCATGAACATTACAATAACAAAATATCATACTCCACAAGTGTTTCCAAGGGGAAAATGTTCGTTCCATTAAATTGAGATAATATTTAAAGTGGAGAATAATGTTTTTCAGTAAAGTCCTGAGTAAGTGTATTGTTAAGACTTTATGACAACATTATTTACAAAGTGCTAACCCATATATACTCCCTATATCTCATATATAGTACAATTTGATTTGAGTTAGATTTTTATCTGTATGTATCACATCCTTCTACCTTGCCCAAATAATCTGAATTCAGAGGTGGCAAGATGTTCTGTATCAGAATTCCTTAAATTTATCTTTTTTTTTTTTTTAAAGGAAGATTTGATGTTTTGATCTGCTCTACTCTTATGTATGATTGGAACATTTGTATTCCATGTTTATACTTAGCAATCCCTGTGTTTGCAATAATTATTTGGTTAATGCTTCATAAATAATTCAAATTCTCTCACATTAATACACAGACTCAGTAGACATGAAATATAGCATTATCATGCCATCATTAGGGATATGGATTAAGGACAATATTCCTGTATGATTCATGGATGATTTTTCAATTTAAGGAACTTCCTTGTTTTCCAGTTTTTTCTCAACACATTCAGCAAAATAATTCTGATTTTTTATATGCATAAATTAACAATGTCAAGAATAATAAGAATAATGCTACCATATTTTTATTACGACACTAAGGACAATTATTTTGTTGCATGAACTGGCATACTTCATTCTTGAATTTAGATATTAAAGGTTGTTATATGGAACATAACTAAAGCCCAGCTTTTCAGTAACCGAATTTTTGCAGAAATGGTCTAAATGTTGAGGACCCTACATCTGGACTTCAGAGTAAAACCCAAATTATTACTGTAAATAAGGTAAGAATTAACTGAAGTGACATACATAGTCATTGACTGAACTTAGCTAACTTCTCATCATCTCCTTTAAATGTAATTGTAATATTTTAAATATATCTTTGGTCTTAAGTTCAAGTTCTTCCTCTGGTCAGCTTCTGCCTTAATGATGGTCAAGGGACAACTTTATTGTCATCTTCATCATTGACATAAATTATTTTTTTTATTAATTTGCTTGTGATTTATAAAATAAGGTTCAAATGGAATGTCTGTGGGAAGAATGTATCGAAGAATTAGTATGTGAAAGAGGACAAAGTAATTTTAGAACATTCCAGAACACAAATTCTCGAGTATGATGGTAATGATTAAATAATTTCAAGAAAAAATAAGCTTGATGAAAGTAGAAAACAATGCAATTACAGGTCCATGCACTGTAAAAAGTACATTAGAACTGGCAAATCAGCAGACAAAAAAAAATCTTTCCCTAGAAAAGTAAAGTAGTATTTTTTATAATATAGCTCATAATTGTAACATAGATGTTGTAATTTTAACATAAATGTATTCTGCAAAATTAAAGGTTGAAAATGACAGAAAGGAAGAGACAAATTTATTTAGGACCTTAATAAAAATATATTTTTCACTCTTGTATTTTTGACAACAATACCACCAGAAATACAGAGACCTACTTAGTGAATCAAGAAACTCAGAGATGACTTGTAGTCTCATTTCCAAAAGGAAGGAGATTTGTACTAACTGCATTTTATTTTCTTTTTAAATTTAAGCATATCTTTTTAATTTTAAGCTTTCTTTTTAAGCACTTTTTTTGGTCTTTCTAATGTCATTTATGACATCAAAGTAAAAAAATGTGTTTTTTTAATTTTATCTCAAAATTTTGAAAGGAATTGTGTGTTCTCCTCTTAAGAACATAAATTAAATAAATTAAATCTGGTTCAGTCTGATATTTAAATGGTTCTTGTTCTTTCAAAAACCTTGTATACTTTTAAACCTCATGTTTATGTATTGTATTCATTGTTAATTTTTTTGAGAGACATTAGAAGAAATTAGATAATTTCTCAACCTGTTCAATGGGTTTGTTAGATTTTTATTTGGAACTGTAACATTTTTCATGTATTACCTATAAACAATTTTTTAGAAGATTAAATCTAATTATGAAAACCTTAACTCTGTTAAGTATATATATGAACATTATAAAATCTTTTGTTTGATGACCTTATAAATACAAAAAAAATAGTTTACAAATATTTATTTGAAATGTAATGGCTGGATAAAAATAAAGTAAAAGAATATATGTGTGCAGTTATATGAAATATCATTGTCATTAATTAGATTCAAAATATACCTAAATTTCAAGAATAAAATTGTGCAGTTAAAACCAGAATTATTTTCTTGATTTACAATATTCATCTATTTATGTGTTCTGCTTGTTTCTAAGTAAACTTGAACACTAATCTTCTGTTTTGTTTTAGAAGCATGATCGGCACAAACAGGCATAGCTTGTTAGACATTATTTCCAAGATAGAATAGTTTCATAGCAATTAACTTCACAGAATAAACTGAACCAGTAGATCAGGCTAGATTAGTTCCTGCTCTGTTTCAGATAAATAATATAAACCTGACTGACAGCCAGTGAGAAAACTAGTGTGGCATTCAGTGACTTACTAAACACCCTCAAGCAGACAGCATTTTCCCTAAGACTGTCAGTATGTTGCAGGATTAAGGACTAAATCCTGGTATTTGCATAATTATTTACATAAAAGAAACAATGGTGAACTTTGCTTTGTGAGTTTAGTATGTGATATGTCTTTGGGAAGGTATTGACAGGATTCAAAAAGAAGACTGGATGCCCAAGCTCTGCCTTTGAACATGAAATAATTATTGATTTTTATTTATACTCTAGTACTTTTGTAGAGACTTCCATGTTTTGTGCAATGCTTTTTCTCTCACTTTTATAACTGTGTCTCTTCATTAGGCCAAAGCTTGAAAACATCTCTTATATTCCAAATAAGCCCTTTATTCACTGGACATTCAAGATCGCAATCTCACCACTTTTCTGCTGTTTAATTTATTTTATGCATGTAAATTAGAAGGTATTACATCACTTAGTAAGACATTTCTTATTTCAGAATCTCTAACAACCACAGAAATTTTAAAATATCTCTTTTTGGTGAAATCATTGGTATTTAAAAGACAGGTCCATGCCCATGTCTATCTCATCCTGAGTAACCAGATCACCTCCACTTGGAGGTGCATTCCCAGAAAGAACCCTAAATCTTGAGTGATTAGTTCAGCAAACTAATAGATAAAGAAAGTAAAAGCATCATGATACCAAATTTCACACATGAGTTTGTATTCAGATGCATACAATTACTTTGGTTTTATTCTCACGATTGTTTCCAAACTTTATCCTGCAGGCAAGATAAATGTAGGAATCATTTAAGACTCATGGTAGAGATTCAGCAAGGTATGATCACAAGACATGTGAAGAAACAGATATTTACACCCATAAAGACTCACACTGGAAAAAGATAGTGTATTGTTATGCTATTTAGAAGTTGAGTAGAAACTCTAATAGGTACAATTTTCTCGATTTGTGAAGAAAGCAATATCTTCTATGAAGCAATAGTGGCTTATATGTTCTCACACAACTAATCTTAGAATATGTAACACATCAAGTAATACATGATAACAAAGAATGCTTACTTTTTCTGTATTATTGTAACATAGCTTTAACACATTTGCCAAACCAAGATTTTTGGGAAAATATCCATCTTCTATCTATCAGAAGAGCTATCTTTCTTGCTATGTCTAAACTTTGCTTGAAAATGTGTCTTAAAATATTATACATTCAATTTAAGTGCATTTGTATTAAATACGCTTGACACTGCTAAATGTATGAAAATGTCCTATATAATGTCTACATTGTATGTTAATGCATGCACAAATCTATCTGAGCTCTGTGTGAATGCTTCTCCTCCTAAATGAGATGAAACCAAGAATAAGCGTTATTCTTGTGAAGAAAAAACTATTTAGGAATGCTGAAAATAGATTTATAGCATGCTTCTGAACTTTTTAAAAATTATTTTGTATTTGCTTGAAGTAAAAATTAGTTCATAAATAGTTGTTTGATATAGTTCTTTATAATAGTTGTTTGAAAACTTCTGGTTTATTTTCTTGGTTTTTTTTCTGAAGATTTCTCGTAGTAGGCATCTGGAAGATCTCGGATTGTAACTCGAAGGCTGAGGAGGAAGTGAGAGGTCAGGCACGGGGCAGAGAGAGAGGAGGTGCTTATGCGAGCAGATATAAGGGCACAACATAAACAATGAAGCAGAGACTGAGCACCATCCACACCATGTGTGCAGTGGTGTCTTTCCCCTCAGCAGTTGGTAAGCTGGAAGATCAATCTGGACTGCCAGGCAGTGTTGCCCGCAACGGCAACAATTTCTGAATATGCCAAAGAGTTGAAACTAATATTAGTTAAGTTTCATAGTTCTGCTTTTGTTGAAGTCTTTATTTCTTTCTTGCAGAGTATCTCTTTAATTTAGCTGTGAAGAGGATAATTAGTATTGTTTTGCAAACTGTGCCATATCAGATCAGATTTATATAGGACACACAGCTCCAACAAAATAATTAGAAAGGAAAAATAACCATAAAATGTGCATAACTCAGCTGCAGAATGAGAAATATTTTAATTAAATCTGTAATTCACTCAGTCACCTGAAATGTTACTTATGTATACCAGTGGTCATATGATTGTTATGTAATGACATAAATAATTTATAAAGTCACTGCAGTACTGTGTGTGGGTAATGGTTGCTGTATTTCCTATTTAGAGGCCTTGACAGAACATTTTTGGAAACTGTCATTTAAACTGAAATTATATTAAGGAACATAACAAGTTTAAAAAATTACCTGTTAGATATTTCTTTATTAGTATAGAAAAACATTCCAAGATGAGTTGCATTAACTCATTAGTATGCTCATTAAATATCTCAATCATTAATATAAAGCAAAGAATTACCTTTTATGCAAAAATGAATTTTGTAAAGATCTGGAATTCATTCTTCAGAGTCAAATACTAAATGTGTTATTTTTAATTCATTTTATATACATAATTACTTTTGTTCTTTATTCTACACAGAGGTCATAGCTCTAGGACAGAGACACATACTTTGTATGCTCTACCTAATTTTAAGAGAACTTTATTTTTCTCCACAGCTACTCACAAACAGATGTGCACACACAGAGCCATATGGATTGGCATAGATGAAGGACATAGCCTTCACAAAAACATAAACAGCCTGACCTGGTTCCTTCCTTTCCTACTGATGGAAAGATGAAAGAAGTCCTGTAGTGGAACACGCTCATATTTTATATAGAATGTGGATTTACCAGGTTTGGACCCCTGATGTCCCTAGCAGCTATGCCTGGATCACAGTCTGCCAAGTTGCTGGCACCAGTTGTGAAAAACTGAGGCTGCAACTTGACTCCACTTGCTTTTCGGACATACTTTTTGTCAAATATATACAAATACGGACTCCAGGAGCTATTCCACACCTGTAGTCTTTGCAGCAGCTGACACACAAGCTCACAGTTTCTCAGATAGTGGCTTCATCCTATGGTCTCTGCAATATCCAACATGCAGAGCCCTGATCTCTACATCACTTTGCCTTCAGACTTACAGTCTCCTCCATATCGGGATCTCAGACCTCTGTGTCACCTGCCCACCGCTCATGATTGAATTTATTTGACTGATACCTCTAGATAAGTTTCACAGGTGGGCACAGACTGATTGTTCCCCTTCAACAGCCCCAGAAGCAGCCAAGTTAGAGCATTCTGTTTGCACAGCTCAGGTTATTGGAGTTTCTGCTTGTGCCTTGATTTCTCCAGACCTTTGCATTTGCAAAGGTGCTGAATGAAGTTTTTGAATTCTAGACTTAAGCACCTCTAAATTCCTTAGCTGTTTTCTTGATTTGGCAGTTGTCTAAGGTGTCAGCAGTCAGCAGGGGGACCCTCTTTGGCTTCCCATGGCTAGAGCTGGGCAATAAACCAAATTACCTGCTGTCAGTGGCTGTCAGGAGCACAGCCAGCACTGGAGATGCAGAGGAAATGGAGTGCTTTCCTGAGCCAGTGGGCAAGCACCCAGATGGACAGATCCTGGTGTTGCTGTATTGATGTCTCTATCAGTCTTGACTGTCAGTATCTGCCTCCTTCCAGAGGACCACAGACTGCTCAGCATACTAGAAGAGGATCTTATCTGCCTAATCTAAGCACTCTGTATCAGCTAAGTTGTCAGTGACAAGGAAAGCATTCATCCTACAGCTTATGACCTGGTTCCCTGTTGGTGGCATCTGGGACAAGGACTCTACTTTGATGGCACTGAGGGAAGGATCTTATGCCTAAGCGAGATACCACTCACTGAACACAGTTTAGTATTCTAATGTACAGCAGGAAGATAATGAGATGCTGTAGACTGCTCACTTGTTTAAGTAATAGTTATAAATGAGTACCTTGCTACCAGTAGAAGGAAAAATATATTTTGTAGACCTCATCGTCTATTTTTCCTTTGCATATGTCAAATATCTCATTTACTTTGCATAAAATACCTTTCTGTTGTACATAATTTACTATGCTCGTGAAGCTTGGGAAAATACACCCACTCTGACTAAATACATTTGCTAAAATATCATAACTGTTTCAAGCACTGTAGTGGGCTTAGTAATCAGTAAATCAGGACCAATTAAATTGAAAAATTCACACAGTCCAGGGTATTAACTTTTAAAAAGATTTTACAAGAAACTTACAAAATCAGTAATGACTATTTACAGAATACCATGTAAAATATGTTAGACAGTAATTGCAGGCATTAAAATGTACGGTATGGGTCATAATGAAAAAGAGCATGTAGAATGCATCTACCAAATAATATTTTTTTAAAATGGTGTGTTTTCCATCAGTCATAGGTTTTCATATTATATTGTGTAATCGGAATGACAACACGGATCTAGATCCATTATGAGATGTCACTATCCTGCTTTGTGACTGTTTTCAAGAAAGTCAGCTTAATACAGACATTATAAGTTAATAACTTAATACAGACATTAATGTCTTGTAGAAAACATAAAGAAAATACAACAAAAAATATTTTCTGTAATATCATAAGAAAACATTCCAAGAGTAACATACAGCTAATAAAATAACTGAAAGGCATTAGAGAAATGCATCCTGCTCCATTTTCCTTATTCAAAGGTGTGAATTATATCTATAAGATGAAGAATATGCTAATTCCTTGAAATAAATGGATAGTAGAGAAAATGAATACAAAGGAAATGTGAAATTCTGCAGTTGGTAAAAGGTGTAAACGTACAAACCTTCACTGAAATCAAATGTGCTATAAATGATTTATGTAAGCATGCTAAAGACAAAATGCATGTAAAAATCTTGCAAAAACAATAAGCTTTACCTTCAGATTTAAAGGGATTTAAACCTCATGGGAAACCTGAAAATTGGAAAACTGTGATTTTTCACTTCCATAAAACCAAACCCTAAAGCATGAAAAACTATTTTTCTCTCTTTGCTTTTTCCCTCACTGCCCTACTTCTTTTGCATTTTCTAAATTCAATATAGACTTATTTTAATTAAATGCCAAGGCTTCCTGATTCGATGTACTAGTTAGCTCACAGTAAGCTTGGTCAAGCTGCATTAAAGAACACAGACAAGAGAGTCACATTAGATTTCAGCAACAGAATGAAGATAAATGGCTTGGTGCATTTGAGAAGGAAGCTCCTGCGGGATGTGAATGTGAAAAACACTGGCAATAAGCATAGCTATGGCATGTGGTCAATATAAAAATTGATAGAAAATAAATCTTCATGCTAGCTTTCTTAAGGACACATAATATGGGCTATGTGATATCACACCAACTGAAAATTAAGAATTCTACACAAAGTGTGTTGTCTAAAGCTATCCTTTTTGACAAGACTAAAAATCATACTGCTATACCTGCAGTAAACCACCTAATTGAATGCTAGATCAAGTACAATTATGCAATGTGTATAACTGGGAACATAATCCACTAAATAAAATGCTAATAATATAACAGACTCTGTGATAGCTGACATTTGCAGAAACACAGGCTCTTTGTTACAATCAGAGAACATGTCTTTATAATACTATCTTTATATCTGCATGCAAGTAGGAAAATAAAGACTGAATTTGCATTTCTATTAGAATCTTCACACAGTTCTAGTTTCATTGCTTTGATTTATTGTGTTGGCTTTTTTTTTTTTAAGAATATACCTTTTTTTTAAGAATATACCTATTTAAGATAATATGAGGAAATGCAATGCAACTTGAATTATGCATGTATGAATAAAGTTAAACTGTGCATCTCAACTTGCAAAATGTCGAATCTGTTGGAAATATTTTTAAGAAGTTAATACTTTTAATTTCTACCAATATATTTATTTATTATAAGATTGAACTGCGTAGCTATATCTGTCAAATAATCCTACATCTATTTCTTTTCCTGATATAGCCAAGGATCCTCAAATGGAAGGTGTTGACACAGTTTCCAGAATACTTATAGTAGGTCATGGTTCACAAACAGTGTCATTGCCATAGAAAAGTTTGCATTGGATTTGAATTAAAAAATAAACACTTTAGAATCATAGAATCATAGAATGGTAGGGGTTAGAAGGGACCTTTAGAGAGCATCTACTCCAACTCCCCTGCAGAAGCAGGGTCACCTATATCAGGTTGCATAGGAATGAGTCCAGGCGGGTATTGAAGACCTCGAAGGAAGCCTTTAAAAGCTGTTTAGAAGAGATGAATCTCACAGAGATTTTATTATAGATACCTATGATATCTTTTTATATCTATGAAACCATTTCCACTTTTTTCTCTCTTAATAACTATTTTCTATTTCTCCTTTATTTGATATTTATATTTTTTGATAAATATATTAATTTCCTGTTTTCTCTTCTAAAACAACAGAAAAAAAAGTAAAACAAAATATGCCTCAGTCTAGGGGAAGGTATACATTAATGTTCTCAAAACCAGAAATCTTTTCTGGCATATAAACTGTTGGAAAAATACGTTGGTTGTGGAAAATTTATTACGTCAGTGAATTATCAGCCAAAGAAAGTGATGTAACATCATTCATCTAGGGAAAAAAAACATCATTCCAGTCACCTGTGCTTTTACTGCTTATTTTCCTCTCCTGTATTCCTCTACAATATTTGCCGCCTTTGCTCATGCGCCATGAGATTTCTGTGTGTGTGTGACTGTTAACTTTTCCTTGATAAAGAACAGTGTCTTAAAATCTTAATTCTAATCTATGTTTGGTTGAGATGGTCAAAGCTAGAATCACATTCCAGCAGAGCTGGATATTAAGCATTTGGTATGTCCTGTTGCAAATTACATTTCTACATCTCCACTTTTGCAAATGGAGAAACTGACATCTAAGATTTAATTTTTCCATACTCTTAATTGCATACTCTGATTTTTATCTTAAACTACTATTAATTTACAGCATACTTCTCTGAAATTTGTCAGTAAACTGCTCCACCAAGATCAACAACTGACCAAATATTTCCAGTTTGCTGATATTCAGATTGTTAGATAGCATCTCTGGCAGATTAATAACTACAGTTAAGCATGAAAGTATTGCTTCTGTAATCTGCAACTGATATGCTGTATCAAATAAGATGCTGCTTATCATCAATGTATAATCAAATCACTTTCCCAAAAATTACCATGTAAAAATTAATTAAAAGTTATTGTAGTTGTCAATAATGGAGGAAGTTAAAGCTGACTGGAGAGAATGGAGTTGACATTCTTGGTCTCAGTGTTGGTACGAAATTTATAAGTAGTTTGAGGTTAATCTTTGGTGTCTCTGCTGTGTCTTCCTATCATATAGGCACTGATATCAAATTTGCACATGAACAATATAATGGATAAATTGCAATTGACTCTTAACAAGCCTAAACTCTATTCCTAGGCATAGTAAATGTGAAAACCTAATGCTAGGAATTATTATTATTTTTTTTTTTAAAAGAAAACCAGAGACTATCAGATTTTTAGGTAAATTCTTTATATACAAAGTAATATAATACTTTGCATATAATTTATATGCAAAGTAATTAAAGTTAAGATTACATGGACAGAGTTCTAAATTTAGGTTTTTTATGTGCATTTTTTTTTCCTGTATGCAAATAATTTGTATATAAAGTCATTGGTGGATTGTCACCAAGGAGATTTCCTCCCTGCTGTTAGAAGTCTCTCTTCATCATGAGAAAGAAGGACATTAAAAAAGATTGCCATTATATATTTAAGCAAACATAAAATCTGTGTCAGTTATTATCCTATGATGTAGGATATGTAACGATTAGAACCCTTATCAAGGACGTGCAACTTAAAAATAGTTCTACAAAGCATGAGTTGTAAGCTGAACGTCACTTCTTTGAAAACTGTCCTGAAATACTTCAATGGTTAATTTTAACATTATGTAATTAATCATCAAAGTGAACAACTGTGGTTTTAAGTTGCTGAGAAGCCAAAATGTTTTATTTGGGAAGGGTAATTAGGACAAATCCCATTAATTAGCTCAGATTTAGAAAAATGAATAATGTAGTTTATTTCTTAAATTCTTTAATTCTTAAAGGAATTAATTTATTTAAGACATATGGATGAATTTAATGAAAAATAGAAAATTACATCACTGTAACTTAGAAATATCAGGGGTTTTTATTAATGTATGAGGCAAATATTCAAAGATATTTTAAGGTACTTTTTCTGTAATAACTTAAAATTATTATACATAATATTCAATAATGTATTTTAACTAATAGTCTGCAACTCTAGTATTCACATTAATACATAAGGCTGAGACATAGCAGGAAAAGTATGTTACTGGAGTCAAGACAAAGACTACACAAACAACTTTACTCTGTATTATACTATCGTTTCTATATCCATAAAACAGCATAATAATAACAACTGCCTTGTTCTTTAGAGTCCTTAGAGATTGGTGGACGAAAGTTCTAGAGTTCACTTGTTAGATATGGCAAAAATGTCTATATATTTTCAGAAGAGGTGTCAGCCTTTACAGATCAGGATTACAGTTTGTACAGTCAAAACAACCTGTTAATAATAACACATTGCAACTAACCACAGTCTTTAATACAAGAATGTTATAAGTACATAGATATGTGTTTATGTCTAATTTTATTATCATATTGTATATATACTTTGATCTTCACCAATTTGGTAAGAATTCTGACTTGTAGAAAAGAATGTACAAAATTGCTATACCAAGTCCTTTACAATTTTTATTTCCCTGCCCTTTTACTTAAATAAAATTCACAACAGCATATTTTCAGTCATATTGTTTTCTGTGGTTATGTATTCAAGAGTAAATTTATGAAAAGAAATATGAATAAATACATGTATCAATAGATTCAAACTCAGCAATTAATTCAATTATTTTTCTCCTATATATTGTATTTCCATAGTTTTTCATGTTTAGTTTTCTTTTTTCTTTATTTTTAAATTGTTTCAGCCCAATATTTACAATACTCATTAAAATTTTTCCTCAATCACTAAATAAATCTCCAAATAATGAGGATGCCACTATGAGTTCAATTCAACTTGTAAATACAAATTCTTTGAATGCAGAATAATTAGTTACAAAAGCTCCCCAGTTCTTTGGGCTGAGGATATTTTCTGCTCTTCCATTATTACCTTGTTTTATATATATAACAGCCTTTCCACCTGTTTCAAATATTACTGTCTTCAAAATTCCTATATTTTTAACCTCACCAGACGAATCAAGGTATATTCAATATATACGCACACACTGTTTTTTTGCTTTTTAATTTTCCAAGTTGCTTCAGAAATTGTGTAAAGATAAATCTATAAATACATAAAATATTTCTTTTGAATATATAAGTGAATAGAAATATTTAATTTCAGATTGTGAATATTCTTCTTCATACTGAACTGAAACATTTTGGGATTGCATTGTTTTATTAGAGATAAAAGAAAAGTTCTCAAAGTATTTTAAATTGACATTTTTAATTCTTCAAATATATGAATAAGTGTTTTGGGTTTCCATTTGGCTTTATTTTCTTCAATATGTAATTTTTAAATAATCACACAAAAAAAAGTTAAACTCTGATTTCATTTTTTGGAATGTATAATTTCCAAAATAATAATATCAAGTTCATTTAACTCTACTTATCCTCTGCATTTCATAATTGCACTGTTCTTTTGTAAATTCTCAGTTCAGAGTCTATTTTTTTTTGTCAGTGACAATATTTTAATGATCAAAATCTCTTTGGACCACAAAACAAAGCTTGCTTGTTTTCTGTATGTAGAATGTTGTCTGACAAATGAGTAATTACAGGGCAAAAAGGCTTTTCCTAGGTTTTTTTAAACCTCAGGATGTGTTGGAAAAAGATTGAGTTGAGTAATATTTTCTCAAGATTTCTTCATCATTTCAGATGGGAAACTGTGAACTGGCTAGCAGCTCTTCAGTGGATTGTCAGAAACCATATTTTAAAGTGACAAGTCTAATTTGTAAACAAACCCTCAAGGTTCTCCTTGACATTCCCGTATTTTGAGGACTCAGTCTACTGTAGAGATTCCCTGTAATCAAATATTACTCAAAAGATTCTCCATTGTATTGAAAGCTACTCTCAGAAATAGGATGAACACTTGAGGGGAACTGTAGAGGCTGCCTTGTCTAAATGAAGTATTCAAGTGTAAGCAGGTGTAAAAGAAGTAATTTTAATGAAAGCTTCAATTTGGTTAGGTTTTTGAACCACTGAGTGTTGTTAATTTTGAAGATTTCTGGAGTGCTTAACTTCTAAGTCAGGCCTACAGTATTATTAGAATTTACCTTGTATTTACCCTATTGACTTTGGAAATATTATTCACTTGACATACTTGGATCTATGAAGGTTGTCGTCCCACTGTAAACTCATTTTTTCTCCTGGAGATATAAAGATTTTTTTTGGTTTTTTTTTCATGTTCAAAATATTACATACTCATCACATCCGGGCATGCTTTAAATATAATTCCAAGCTTATAGTCTCATTATCTTGACTCAATTTTGTTGAGTTCAGGGACAAAGAAATCTCTCATTGTCCTGGGGAAAAAAAAAAAAAAAATTAATCAGAACTGAGTTATTCCAAAAGTTCAGTCTAATAGTTTACATTCCATTAATTTTTAAAATTATGAAGTCACAATTCTCCTAGTGTTTTATTCTCTCTTTACCTTAAAACCCATAAACTTAGGCCTTGCCAATAATTCTAAATTGTGTAAGTAATTTCAATGCTTTTTCGTTTGAATTTCATTATATAGCACAACTTATTATTTTTGAGGTTTGAAAGTTGTGATTATTTCTATTTTTTTTCTAAACATGAAATCCAGATATACCTCATATATGCTTCAAATATAGACAGATATGCTGTCTCTTTAGCAAAAGATACACCTTTTACCTGGTAGTAGTTCTTTTTGCAGAAATGAATCTTCTACTTCTTTTGTCTTTCTCCAGAAACTGCCCATAGGCTTGGGATAAAAACCTCTTCTGGAAAGTGAAATATATTATTTTAAGCCCCTGCAGGCTGCGAGCACCCTTGTCTTAATATCTGTAGCTCTTTTTATCCATATGTAATTCTGTAAAGGATGGTCACTATCTCCTTCAGAAAGAGAAAGAAACAAGAATCTTAACACAAAGCAAAGCAAAACAAAACAACTATTGACGTATAGTTGATGGACACATTTCTGATGGGATCTTAAGAGGACTTAACATTCCTCAGTACAAGTTTTTAAACCTAATTCAAGGTGTATGAAAGGAATGCTGGAAGCAGCAAGGTCTAATTTGGATACACTACCATTGAAACTACAGCTCAATTACAAACTCTTTGTTAGAAAAATTCTGTAGCCTATTCACTGTTTCACCTTCACTCTCCAAACATCTCTTACTTCTGTATAATTTATCTCTTTCAAAATGTGCTATTTCTCCAGACTTTGAAGCAGACATTATTTTCCTTTGTCTGTAATAGCTTCTTAATTCTTGGCCGGAATAACTGTCCTCACTTACTACATACCCAAACTGGAACACTTTAAAAGCTAAATACAAACTTTGAGAGGTATTGTGCATCAGTAATTAATAATAGGCAGAAAATATTCATGTGAAACAATGAAACATAAGCCAAGTTAGACATCTCAATACAGGGCAATAACTGCAGATTTTTGTTTTTGTTGTTCTTGTTATTTGTAACTACTTTTTGTAGTCAGGTACCTGATGTTTACTATGTATACATTTAAGGATCTGATCATATACTTTACATCATGGTCTTTCACAATGTATATTTTCTTTAGTCAAGAGCTCATAAAAAATTCAAAGAAGAATAATAGTTTGGAAAACAAACTCTAACTTTATTAACGATTTTTAAGCAATAGCGAAATGTGCTTTGTGAATATTGTCTTTGCATTTTTTTTCAATAATAATTAGTACATGGATTAAATTAAAAGTTATTTTTCAGGTAGCAATCCCAATCTAATTTATGTATGTGTAGTGGTTTTGGCCTGGGCCAGGTTTTTCAGTAGCAAGGGGGCTACTAGAGAGGTGGCTTCTTTAAACAAAGAGAGTTGGTAGAAGCTTCCTCTGTAGCTTACAAGATTAGGGCCAGTCAGTTTTAAGCTGGAACCTGCACCTGACCAAGGACTGGCCAATTAGTGGTGGAGGTAATGCCTCTGTGAATAACATATTTGAGCAGCAGAAGAAGTTGCTGCGCAGTTGCAGAACTGCAGCAGCAACAGGGAGAGAGAATGTGAAAACATCTCCTCAGACATCAAGGTCAGTGGAGAAGGAGGGGGAGGAGGGTGCCCAGGCNGTGAGGAGCTGCAGCCCATGGGAAGGACCCACGCTGGAGAAGTTCATGAGGGACTATCTCCCGTGGGAAGGACCCCACAGTGTAGCAGTGGGAAGTGTGAGGAGGCCTCCTCCTAAGAAAGAGCAGCAGCAACATCCATCTGTAATGATCTGACTGCAATCCCCATTCCTCATCCCCTGCGTCGCTGGTGGTGGAAGGAAAAGGAGTCCCGGGAAGTGGAGGGGTGGGGAGAGGTGTTTTAATACGATATTATTTCTCATCTCCCTGCTTTTATTGTTTCTTTAATAAATCAAACCTTTTTCTCCCTAAGTTGAGTTTGTTTTGTCTGTGATGCTAATTGCCGAGTTTGATCTCTCCATCCTTATCTCAACTCACAAGCAATATGTTATATTCCTCTCTCTCTCCTGTCCATTTTAGGAGGGGGAGCAATATTATGACTGGATGGATATTGGGCTAAACCATCACAGTATGACATATTCAAAATGTTATAATTTTGCATTTTATTTTATAGGACTTATTAATGAATATTTACTACCATGGATGGAGATAACATTATTTCAGATATAAACTGGAAAGCATTGTAATTTCCAAAGATATTTCCCAAAGTTTTTACAGAATATAATGTAAATCATTGTATTACAACTGGAAATTCAATGCAATCTGCAGAATGACTTTTTTATTTTTTTATTTGTTGTATTTTTATGGTAAGGATTTGTGGGTTTCTTAATAATATCAGGATTTTATTATATTTATATATTTTAAATGAAGTGGTAATAATACACTCTCGCAAACTCGGATACTGGGTAATAGATGGACTCTTTCTCTTTTGCATACTTCAGGAGAAGATATATTTTCTAGCATAAGTTTAGAGCTGAGCTCTTTCTGCAATAGGTCATATTCTGATGATAGAGCAGCAAAATGCACTACTTTTATGAAACCTCCCTTTTATGAAATCTCAAGCCAAGACTGACAGGTAAAGAATTGACAAACCTGTCTCTTGGTTTTAAAGATACTTCTTAATTACAAAAGAATTAAGTTCTTTCTAAGGTAACTGGCTGAAGATACATTATTTTACCTGACAAAGGCTATAAATATATGCAGCTATTGGTCTCCAACTTCTATTTAACTGGCTTTATATAAACATTTAAGAATATTAGGCATTAAAAAATGTAATTAAGATTGCCATTAGTTCATATCGGTGAAATAGCAGCTCCTTCTATATCATCAAAGCTACATAATCCCTAAAGAATAAGGCATACAGCATTTTCAGTAATGCTAAAAGATATATAGGCAAGATCTATATCTTATAAACTGATAAGACTTATCTTTCCCTGCTTTTAAAACAAGCCAATGTTTTCTCCAGCTAATAGCTGAAACAAGAAAAATCTTGTTCAACATCTGGAACAAATAAGCTTTCTGTTTGATATAAAATAGCTATAGCATACCCTTTACTGTCACAACATGAAACAGAACAGGAAGATGGTGAACAGGCTCCCATAGGCTAAAAAGAAGAATAGAAATATTTACATTATTTTTTTCAGACTATTTTACAAAGTGCATCAATATAATGCTATTATCAATTTTCTTAAAAGTAAAGTCTAGGCTTTGTATAAGGTTTTTTTTTTAAGAAACGGTCAAATTCCTATTGCAACCTGATAACAGATTGCAAGTAGAATATTTGGGCCACTGGGTTTGGGCCACTGGGAACACCAAACTGCTGCAGTCCTAGGCAGTAATGATCAGTAGTTTATTTTATATTCACATATGTATTTTTGATAATTTAGACACAAAAAATCCCATACTTTGTGTACTAAACATGAAGCCCATATGTAACAAGAACGACATCTCTGTCCACTTTGCAATCCACGGGTTGCAATCTCATCCTTTATTTCAATTTTTACAGTTTTTTCTCATTTCAGGAAATACTTTGGAAAAAGTAAAATATAGGAACAAAATGTATGAAGAAAAACTGAATTTTCACATTATAAAAATTTTATGTATACAACTGAGATATGTGAAGCTACAGTAAGCTTAGCTAGTCTGGATACTTTCCATATTGAGACTGGAATCTAAGCTACTTGGCAAAAGTTTGATTTCTTCAGTAGCTTAGTTCTGGTAAGTAGCTCAAGTTTCTATTAAAACAGCTATATCCAATTAATTTATCTTATAGCCTATGAAAGTCAATACTCTGTAGAATTTCTTTCTGCCTTCTCCCAGTGTCCATCTCGCCAAAATGACCTTTATATGAGTTTCCTTCTTCTTGAATTTCCTGCATGGAGAAATTACATTCTTTGTACTTTCCTTCTGTCACTTGCTACTTCATTCACTCTCATCTCTTTGTTGTCCTCAAGGTTATAAAATGTTACCTTTTGAGGCCCCAGATGATGTACTTCAATTGTGTTATAATGATACTTGTTTCAGCTGGAGATTACCTCCTTCCTCTATGCTATTAATTAGATAAAGTTCCTAGCAAAGTATACTAAGGAAATAATCTTTCTTTGAGATTAAAATTAGTTATGGCATAATGATGAAACACTGAAACATTTTTGAGGAATCATATTTCTAAATCTCAGTGTTTTGTGTTGTTTAGATATTTTTCTAAAAAGAAATCTGTCCTTGAGACCAGAAATTGTTATTGATCTATTGACTCTATTTATTAATATATTTGATTAGTTTTTACTCTCTATAACAGTTTGCACAGGGAATTAGAATCTCAATCTCTGATACATTGCAAATAGTTACCAAGAGATCTTGAACAAAATTTTTAATAGAGTGGAAAAAAAGGTTTGCAATTTAGCCTTGATGCTCACATTTAATTTTAATCTTCAGTGTCCTGCTTTCATAAGCACATAATAGAAATTTACTCTGGCCATGAAGAGAAGTAAACATTCCTAATATGTTCCATCCATTATGTCCTCGTGACCATATAACATGTTATTCCATGTTTGAATTCTGAAGACCATGGAAATATCAACAGATGATCACCTTTTAAACTAATTAACTGTATTGGATGTGCATGTCAAGGTTTTGGTGGCAAGGAGGATTCAGGGGTGGCCTCTGTGAGAGGATGCCAGAAACTTCCTGTATGTCCAACAGAGTCAGCATCAGTCAGCTCCGAGATAGACCCGGTGCTGGCCAGAGCTCATCAGTGATGATTACATCAGTAACAGAGGTAATGCCTCTATGATAACCTGTTTAAGATGGAAGAAAAAACCCTGCACAACAGCAACTGTGACTGGAGGGAGGAGTGAGAATATATGAGAGCAACAACTCTGCAGATATCAAGGTCAGTGAAGAAGGAGGGGAGGAGGTGCTTCAGGCAGCCTGTGGTGCACCCCATGGTGAGGCAGGCCCTGCCTCTACAGCCATGGAGTACATGGGGGAGCAGAGATCCACCTGAGGCCCAGAGAAGGCCCCGTGCTGGAGCGGGTGGATATCTGATGGAGGATAGGACACTGTGGAAAGTTTGTATCGGACAAACTGATGGCAGAACATGTGAACCTGTGGAGAGCAGGTGTGCTGGCAGGACTTTGACCCCATGAGGGGCCAGCACTGGAATAGTCTACTCCTGAAGGACTACACCCCATGGAAGGGACCCACAGTAGAGCAGGGAAAGTATGTGAGAAGGAAGGAGCAGCAGAAACTATGTATGATGAACTGAATGCAATCCCCATTCCTCATTCCTGTTCTGCTGGTGGAGGAGAAAGTAGAGCTAATCAGGAGTAAAGTTGAGAAGAAAGGAGGGAAAGGGTGTTTTAAGAAAAATGGGAAGGTATTTTAAGATTTGGGTTTATTTCTCTTTAACCTACTCTGATTTGATTGTTAATAAATTAAATCAATTTCCCCAAGTCAAATTTGGTTTGCTTGTGATGGTAACTGGGGAGTGATTCCTCTGTCCTTATCTCAACCCACAGAACTTTTGTTATGTCTCCCTGTCCCGTTGAGGAAGGATTGGCTCAGATAGTCAGCTAGCAACCAGCCAGGATCAAATCACCATATGAACTAAGAGCTGGATTATAAATGTCTTATCCTCAGATACTCACTTGTCTAAAATACATATGTTTATTTGATGGAATATGGGCACAGCTAGCAGCCAAATGAAGGAATCCTAAGAAAGAAGCTAATAAAAATTAAAACAGAACAACAAAGTAAAACACAAAGGAAATTGAGAATTATTTATTGAAATGGAATAGTTAGTGAGTTAAAATGTACTCATAAGTAGACTTGAACAAGAAACTCTGCCTTGGAATTGAGTTCTTGCTCCCATTTAGCCTGCTACAAAAATCAAGGAAGACAGATGACTACAGAAGACTTGACAATCTTATGTTCTCCGAGTTGGGCTTAATATCTTTAAACTGGCACATCTTGTGAAAGTACAAAAGCAACTAAACTATTTGGATAAGACCTCATCTGACTGAATTCTATTTTGTAAAACAAGAACATTGGTTCTTTTTTATTAAGGCATCCATCGGTATACTTATAACTCATTGATTAAAGTAGACATTTAGAACCTTAGATATTAAAACTAAAGGTCCTGTTAAAAGAATATAAAGTTCTCACAAGCTACATGAGGCTCCCAGTGGCAGGGATGCATATTCTCTGGGCATAAATTAAGGATCAGTCACTTTTGCCTGAGAGATGCTTGGCTGTGAGTAATTTGTTGTGTTAGTGTTTTATTGACTGCATTCAACTATCCAGAAAAATGTAGTTAACTTAAAGGATGCTTAGTAGCTGAAAGGATGTTAGGAACAACTAAATGATGTGCAGAGGCACACAACTACTTTTGAGGGTCTAAGCAAGAACAACTTGTATAAGAGGACAGTATAGGAATGTGCAGAAGTTCAACTGAACCAACTTTTCTTAGTCCCTGACTAACATCTGAGAAGGTGTATTATCCTTCTATGATGTTCATTTTTTACCTCTATTAGTCATCTTTTCAAGTAACTTTATTTATCTAAGTGAGTGAAAAGTAAAACCACTGGAAACAGAATGCACATACATATTTTTTCATTTGAATTTTGTTGATAAAAGGTTAGTTGGCAAAGAATTTGAACATTTACTACTATTTTTTGTTATGAAGGAATAATGAAACAGAAAATGCTTACAATGTAAACCATATAGTATTAACACTCTCAAGTAATTAAGATGTAGGTTCATAGGGCAAAATCTGAATCCTGAAACCAAAGTTCTAATTAACTCTATATTTCAAAATTCCAAAACTGTAAAGGGTAATGCCAAAACACAGAAATATATATGCTATCAGACTCATAATTTCAGTAGCTTCTGGAAAAAGTAATAATTCTACAATAAATTAAAGCAACAGAGGTAATATTTTTAAGAGAAAGTAACAGTATGTTTCATGTGACCTAGAGGAACAGTGTACATTACATTACATGTACATTACATGGTAGATTGCTTAGAATTATAGATTTTCTTTGTTTTATCTTTGTTTCTTATATATCGATCTACAAAGCATCTCTTACATAAGCATCCTTGCCAATCAGAAAGGGAGATTCTAGGATGTGAAAAGAATAATCCACCATACACAATTTCAACTCAGCTATATGCCATCTTCCATTACCATTTACTTGCTCCATCATCCCAAAATTAAAACCTTTACTTTTGTTATTCAGCTTTTGTAATCAGTGTCTTGTGAGTTAAAATTCAGTGCCCAAGGACCGTGGATTAGCTAGATATTGTTAGCTGAGCAGAAAGACTTTCTTAGATGTAACATTACAGTGCTTTTTGTATGATGGAAGACTAATTAGATGATAATGGAGTAGAATTGCTATGAGCAAATTTCCTTGCATATTAGTTTCTGAAATGTGAAATTTGGTTAAAATTAACAACAGCATAACCTGTATTATCCCTTGTTATATACGCTGCATGAATTCCTGGTACTAAGAGCAATGAATGGTTTGTAATGTCAGTTAGAGATGAGAGTCAAGTGGAATCCTGTAAACACAAGTCATGAATCTCATGACAACCTAGCAATGCTTAGAAGTTTACAGTTTATTTCTTTTTATCTCTATATCTTTTCTGGCTATTTTTCTGTTTCCATTTTATTCCAAAACCATAGTTATGGAATATTGGTAAAATAAAAACTTTGGATCAAACAACTTCCAGGATCCTATGTGTGAACAAATGATACTGAATACAAATAATACTTTGTTCTATCTGAAGACTATTGCCTGAAAATTACAGTGTTATTTTTTGGTAAGAAAAACAAGATAACACACAAGAAGGTTATATGTAAGTCTGATTGTCAGTTTTATATTCAAGCAATAGGAATGGCCCCACTTGTAGCCACTCTAGTGGAGTCTTTGAGAATTTATTAAAATTACATTTAAGTAACAGCAGTTTCTAAGCTGATACCAAGAAAATATTGTTCAACTGTAAAATGTATGTACTTTATCTCTGGAGTGTGTCAGATCTCAGCCTTGGGCTGTTGCTATGAAGGCAACTAAATGCCTGGGGCAGGTAGGGAAGGCAGCAGAAAGATTTTAGACATGCACTAGCATATCTTTATTCTGCTAACATCCAAGCCTCCTTAGCATTTTATTGGAAGATACACAAGCCTAATCTACTCCTGGTTCCGGTAGAGGAAAACAGAGAAATTGAGACACAACTATTAAAGAAAAATATTCAAAACCCTTTCCTTTTTCATAAGTAACATAAAGAAATATTTATATTTAGTACATAAAATTAGGCAATTTACTCTGTGATTAAAAGTACACATCTCAATGGTAACTAATTGCTACCCTCCATTTGATTGATAACATGTTTACTGTCATAGATTTTTTTTTAGTTTTCCTTTTAACTAATATTCTGAAACATAATTGTTTCTTGCAGATCTCTAATCATTTATTATGAATTTGTAGAGATATAATTTGAAAACAAGCTTCTAAGAGTTTTCTCCTCATTTCAAATGCAGTTAATATAGCAGATCTGAAAAACTGAATTTTTTCTGCATTTGTACAGTTAATTGCAGTAATAATAAAATTAATTGTCTGTAATCTAGTAAAGTATAATTATATCTATCTTGATTAAGACAAAGATGCAGATATTTCAGAATTAGGTAGCACAAAATATTGTATGAATAATTCATAAGAAACTATGATTAATGAGACCATTGAGTAGACTCAGTTTCAACAAATACACAAGCAGAGACAGGGTCACATTGTGTGGGATACATCTTATCTCATTCTATCTATCTAACAAACCATAATCTAAGTCTAAATTGTTGTTTCTGTCACTAATGAAGGATAACTAATGACACAACAGTCAAGGGAAAATACTACTTGGCACTTTTGGTCAATGAGACTAGGACAGCATTAATTGCCATCAAAAAACATCTATATTTGCTCTTCTAGGAAAAAAATGTAAGTCTTCTCAGTATTGTAGTTACATATAGATAATTATAAATTCATTCTGTTTTGAAATTTTCCTCGTCTACTTTGCATGCATGTTCAGCTGTTTCGAAAGTCTGAGAAAAGTTATGCAGGGAGAGTGAAGAAAATATGCTATTATCATTATGGAGAAGGAGGGAGAGGTATGAAACCTGTATCTTTTACATGAACAGCCCTAGAGCTGAAATGGATGAGAACTGAAAGCTGAAATTTGGCATGGAAATAGCTCTCATTTAAAATAAGTACTTTTGCTTTCAGAGAAAATTGGTTTTGACTTTACTAAGGTATGAGCTTTTGAATATTGAATACTGACTACAGTAATAAGGTTTTTAGCCTTTAACTTTCTCCCTTCCCTCAATTCCTAAAATTTTCCTTCCATATGAATGTTAAAATTATCTAATATCTTTACAGTAAATAGTGCAGTATCCTATATTAATGAAGATTGTCAGTATGGCCTGTTTATTTCACAGATATGAAATTGCTGAAACTGGGTTTGATCTTTCTGCTAGATTTTTTGTTTGATTTTTTATAGCATCTATAAGTTATGCTCTTTTCGCTTCCTTCTCCCTCATCCAGGAATCACTGCCTGTTATCCAAAATGTCTTCCAATGTCTTTTTTTGTCAATTCTTTATCACATGTACCTAATTTGCAGAAATGTGAACATTCACAAAATTGAAACTCATATCAGTATTATATGGTCCTGTCTGCAAGACCTCTTTCCACTAGAACCTTTTATTTCTCCCACATAATCTTAGATTGAATTCTAATTATGCTTCTAAATCAATATAGCTATTGCAGCAAACTTACAGTCTTGGGTAACTCTCAGTTATTAAGAATAAAGCACTCCTATTAAGTGATTTCATAACTGATAACAGCCTTGCCATGCTTGATTAAGATAGTCTGGATTTCAAACTACAGTTCCAGAATGTTAAAAAAAAGTGATCTTTTCTGTTCATTCTTTTTTCTATCAGGACTTATCTATCTGAAACAGATAGGAGAAGATAGCATTTACTTTAAGGTTTCCTTGCATGAGCATACTAATAGTGTGAATATCTTTCAATCTTGAGAACCTATGATTACCTTGTATTGATTAGATCTATCATTTTCATCCTAAACAGATTTACTACTTCTCAAGAACATTCAGAACTGTTACCTTAATTGATTACTTCTTTTGAAAGTTTCTTTTTGGAAATGCAGCATTCTTCAGCTGCTGTGGCCAGTGAGTTATCCACACTTTAAATATTTTTTAGATCATTCACTCCTTTTCTTACAATGTGCATTTTCCTGTGACACATGCTTTAATTTATTTTCTTTAGTTTAGGTTAATATGCAGAAATAGAAGACTTTTAAATAAATAGAAACTAAATTACGTGGACTCTATCACAGCCCAAAAGTTAGACTCAGACTTTCTGTCTGTACATGGGATTTTTAAAATTAAATTTGTTGTATCAAGTCAAACTGACACTTTTAATTTTTACTTGTAAAACCTTTAAAACCTTAAAAACCTTAAATCCACCTCAATTGCAAAAAGTAGGTATCAGGACATTCAGATAAAGAGACTTTCAGACAAGCAGATGACTTTGGATCATTTGAATTTTCTTCCCAAGTTTCCTTTCTATGGTATAAGACAATTAATGCAGCTAATAACTGGTTAGAGAACTTTTCTTTTAAGGATGTATGTACATAGTGGAGAATAAATGTTAGTTAGACATCACTCCTGTCATTGACTTAGGCCAGTAGTCTACAGATTTTGTTTCCTCACTTCAGTATATAATACTGAAGAGGAAAGTAATTCCACACCTGCTCATACTCATGTGACTTATGCTTCTTTAGGAAGCCTAGACCCTTACATTCCTAAAGGAATGAAAAGAACAGCACAGGAAAACTGACAAATATTTGCCTCTCCTTGCTATGAAGCATTAAGGTTCACATAAGTTTTGATAATAACATTGATCACTTTTTAAAACAAATGTAATTTAACATAAGAGACTGACAAATATCCTCTTGGCAAATAGAAGAATTACTATTGCAGCTTCCTTCTTCTCTGTTAATGCATTCTTATTAATATTCTTTTTAATTGGAACAATATGTTAAGCATTAGATCTTCAAAACCACATACATATTTAGTTCACTTTGTAGGGTAAAAGCATCTTTTAAGTGTGCCTGCAGGATCTTTGTTTCTTTTCACTTATTCTTCCATTGCATTTCACATTGCCACTCCAAAACCTTATCTATGTGGTAAAATTGCAGACATTCCTGATACAAAAATTAATGGTTAGATTTTTAAATTTAAAATTAGCATAGTAGTTTTTATTCTGTCATAAATAACTTCAGTTTAACGAATTTCTAGCAAAATGTAACACCATTTATTAGCCCATTTATAACAGTATCATATCTAGAAAGAAACAAATTTACTCTGTTAGAGAAGTTAATGGGCAAATTTTGTCTCTGAAAATAAAGTTATAACATTGTGCACTCTCATTGCTTTCACAAAATATCCCACTTAAATATCACTTCTTTCATAATCATCAAAAATCTGAAGTTAACTTGTTCATAGACTTCTGGAAAAAAAACAACCCTCTGTTTTAATAAATTTTACTCTTTGCTAAGAGTGTACTTGGTAAAGTCCAGATAGGAAGGCTATGAAAGTAATGAACAGGAACTGGATTAATAAAAAAGTCCTATTTTTATGTGATTTTCCTAGATAGTAAAACCTTTTTTTTTTTTTTTTTAATGGTATTATATTAGACAAAATAGAGTAGCTCAATCTGGTAGAATTCAGAAATGTCTCTTCCACTTATAAACATCTGGTTTAAAATGTAAGCGTAAAAGATGATATTAAGGACAAGCAAATCTTTTGTATCTCTTGTGGACAAGAATACAGAGAAATCTTTGGTCTCCCTCAAAAAGGTAAGTTCTGCCTCTTGCTGTGAATAGCATTTTTTTGTTTACTTCTCTGAGTCTTGTTCTACCTTGTGAAATTTTGTCATTACAATCTTCTGCAATACAGGAAGAAAGGAGGAGTAAGATTTTCTGAAAGAAATATAAAAAAAGAAAGCATATAGAGAAGTAAAGGTATCATTCTGAAAGGGAGAAAAACCTTTAAGGATGAGAGGAAGCTATCCTTTGAAGTATAAAGTTGTAGTATGATCAAAAGCCCAGTGTAGGTAATGGAAAGATTTCTATTGACTTCATTGGCCTTTCAGTTCAGCACAGTCTAAAGGAAAACAACAAATGTTCATCCATTTTCCAGTCATCTCCTTAGCTGTTTTCCTTTCAGAATCATTCCTACTAAGTAGAAAAAATAAAGTCAGGAATTAAACTAGAAATCATTAGTTTAATTTGAAAGAAATAGCTAAATTAATTACTTTATTTAAAAACCATAAACTGTAACTTTTATTGTGGAATTTAATGATGTTAAATATTCCAGGTACTATTTCACATGTCTAAATATTAATTATTTACCATTAATTTTTCTGGTAAAAAATAGAACAACTTTGGCACACAGATAAGTCTGTAAAGCTTTTTATAACATAGCTCTTAAAAATTATAAACCACTTTTTTTTTCCCATCTATTTCTCTTTCTTCTTTCTAACTTACTTACAGTAATATATGATAAATGCATTGGCTTTAATGTCCTAGTGAAACTAAATTTTTAATGACAAAAGGCCTGAATCTCAGATAACCTCATTCATATATTTTTAAGACCAATTTTTCAATTAATTTGGAGAAAGTTTCTGAATGAAGCCTTTTAAAGATATCTAACTGCCATAATGTCATTGTACTCTTTCTAAATCTATAATATTCTCTTTGAAAGTTTTCAAGAGATTTTTGGTTGAAACAGCATTTTTATAGAAATAATAAAGGACTCTACGACTGCAGAGTAAAGTAGTGCTACAGTTGAGTCATCAGATCATATTAGTCATATTAGTTCAGATGCAAATGAAAAACATTGGTTACACGTTCCCATTACTCCTACTTACAGAGTCTTACAATTATGTTTGAGTTGTAGTGTACTCAAATCATGCTCTCAATTCATCTTCTGAAACAGTAAAATTTCAGGTCTTCAGTATTCATTTTTAATTATTGATATCATAGTTTTGTTCTTTTCTTTCCCTTTTCAAACAATGTTTTTGATTGGTTGCTTTGGTTTGTTTGCTTGTTTGTTTGTTGGTTGATCTGATATTAACAGACTGTAGTAGTATGAAAGCTTCCTATCAGTTGAAACAATCTTGTTCCAGCACAAAACAGCTGTGGTTGTCAGCATTCCTAAATTATCCAACTTAATTATACCAGCATACATCAGTAAAGGCTTTGAGAAACCAGTACAATAAAAAGATTGCTTCATATATACATTACAGGTGAGGAAAAGACAGATTATAGTTTCCCGTAGTAGTACATCGCCTTATAGTATACCACTTAGATCCCACAGATGCAGCAGGGCAGTTGCATGGTCCTTACCTTTAGCATTATGATTAAATTTGTTCAGTTTTCAAGAGAGTAGTTATTGCTGAGATGAGAAGGATTTAGAGCTGATTCTGATAACACTGTTACGTGCAAGGGGATATTTGTACATCTGTGCAACTGCTGAGGATAACCATGGTTCCCATGTGTGATTTCATGGATGCAATGGCATTCTATAGGAAATGTTTCTTAGTCTCCAGAGAGCAGTGAGCTTTGTTTTCTCTCTTTTAGCAAAAAAATATCTAAGTATAAAAAAAAACCTGCCAAAACTCTGAGTTGAAACAAGCAATTTAACCTGCACATAATAATTAAAAGAAAAAAAAATAGAGAACAGTCACTAAATCAGGCATCTATGGTTCACCCCAGAAAAAGCAATCTGTAGTTTAGATTTAGCAAGACTCAATCCAAGAGTATCTAGTTCTGTTAAACTATTCATTTACTCTAGCCTGAAATAATTGATTGAATGGGAATAATAATTTATGGCTACAAGGGATCTTGTGGCTTTATCTAAGAGAATATATTTTCTCAGTTTCATTAAGATATTGAAACTTGATTTTGGAATTTTATTACCACTGAAAAAACAATTCCTTAACACAAGAGAATCCTTTATATCAAGAGAAACCCTGCATCTGGACTTCAGTTCTGTGTTTTGGGGATTGTTTATCATTTCTTTCATATTCTGTTTCTTTTCAAAATACTTTCGGTTCTGAAACCATTACACAACAGCAAGAATATAGATATTAATTTGGACCATTTTTATTTTGGACCATTTCAAATCTGAAATGGAAGTCTGAAGCCAATTATTCATCTTTACAGCTTATCTTTTGGGGTTTTTTAAGGGTCAATATTTCAGAACTTTGTGAAAATGAGTTTTAAGTAAGTTATTTTGTGGAGTGGGATGTTAAATATTAAAATCTCTGCCATTAGAATAAATGCAGAGCAGTTTCAATTATTAAAATACATAATAAATGATCTCATATGTATTACATGTTACAGGATATTAATGTGAAACAGTTTGCATAGGGTGCAAGGGAATCTGTTTTTATTTATATGATTGAGTATACCTTAGTGTACTTATTTGACATAGCTTCATATTTACTTGTATTGAAGGGAGAGCCAAGAAGAAAATACAGTTAAAAAGACGTCAAAAAGATTTAAAAAGAAGTTTAAAATATTTGTCACATATAAAAAAAAATCACAGTAGAAAAAACACAGACAAAATAACCCCAATTTTCATCACTAGAAAGAACTGTTGGGTTAGATTTAGCTGACATTTCTAACTATTTGTTTCTGTCAAAGGCAAAAAATTGGAAATTAACCCCTCAGTTGGTAAATGCAATGAACCATTAAAGCATAACCAGCTATGAAATTACTGAGAGTAACATTAATTGAACCTTCTTTAATTGCCCTCATGTATATATTAGAAGTATCAGCTTTATTAACTCTAATCGGTCTTCTGTTTTTCCTTTAACGACATATGGCTATTGGATGACTATACGTTCATTTGACAAGGGCAACTCTTTGTGGATGGACAGTCAAGAGTAACTCATCTGTGGACAGCCACCTCCCACCTTGTCTTCTACCCAACAACCAAGTAATAATATTATTTCTTTTTATGACTGGATTTCTGACTGGACATATCCTGATATACTCCAGTATAAGAGATGAAGATAATCAGTTGGTCAAAAATGGTAATCATCTTCTATTCAGCATTGATATGTCTTCACCTTGAGCACTATGTGCAGTTCTGGGCTCCACAATTTAAGAAGGATGTGAAGATACTTGAATGTGTCCAGAGGTGGGCAACGAAACTGGTGAAAGGGTTGGAAGGAATATCTTTATAAGCAGTGGCTAAGGACTTTGGATTTGTTAAATTTAGAGAAAAGAAGACTGGGAGATGACATCATTGCTTTTTACAGTGTCTTGAGGAAGGGGAGCGGGAGATGCTGATCTCTTATCCCTGGGATCCAGTGACAGGATTCAGAGGAGCTGTTCAAAGGTGTGTCAGAGAAGGTTTAGACTGGACATTAGGACGCATTTCTTTAGTGTGAGGTTGGTCAAATACTGGAACAGACTTCATAGGGAGGTGGTTTATGACTCAAGTCTGTCAGTGTTTAAGAGGCATTTGGGCAAGGCTCATAACAACATGGTTTAACTTTTGGTCAGCCCAGAATTGCCTAGGCAGTTGTACGTGATGATTGTTGCAAATCCTTTCCAATTGACATATTCTATTTTCTCTGTCCAAGGAAAGATAAATCTACTTCACGTATATTAATAATGATTTTATATTACTTTTCATTCTTCCATGCTCTTGTATTTATTTCCCAAATTGAAGAAATGAGTAATGTTTTAATTAATAAGACATCCCCAGTATGATCACCAAACTGTTAATTTCTCTGAGGTTGAATTAATGTTACAAATATCTGACTAAGAAAGTAACATTTTCAAAATTGAGAGAATTGACAGATTTCTGTGTTGACTTTCTAGATTACTACGATATTATATTCTACTTATTCTGAATGAAGAATTCTATTGATAAATCATGTATCAGGCTATTTCTAGTATTTGTTCATCTTAGTTTATCTTGAAGAGCAATTACTACAAGTTATGTGAGAGTATCATGCCTAAAACATTTCCACTCTTCACTTTCTGATGCATGAAAAACTTGCATGGAACTTTCCCAGATATTTCTTATCCAAGAAAAAAAAATCGAATATGTTTCTTCCTTATTTTCTTTTTTTCCCATAAGTTTCTTTCTTTTGTTTCATAGTCTTTCTGCTTTTTTTGATAAAATGACTGGAAGGAAGCAACAGAAGGAGTATTATGATTTCAGCATACTTGAAGAAATACGCCAGTTCAAACAAACTTAGTTGCTTCATTAACAAATTTTCAGTGGGACTTACACAGGCATTGATAGATACACACTAAGAGCTTCAGAAGAGACTCCATTAGAAACCCTGTTAGATTCAACATCAACAGTGAAAATAAACGAAAGACATTTCTATGCTCATCTTTTGAAAAAAACTGCATCTTTAATTGCTCTGTTATTTAGCATTAGATTCAAATTTGTTTCTCACAGAAATATTTATTCATTCATTGTTTGACTCTTATTGTCTTTTTTCTCCTAGTAAGGAATAATTTTATTTCCTTCTGTAAAGCAGAAATCTCATGAAGTCAGGTTTTATGATCCTATTTTTTTAGATAGCATAATCTGGGGAAAGATTAATTCCTTTGATTGCATTGTTCTAACACAATTTAATCTCAGAAAATATGTATTTATATATCGAGTAGGATAGCCATTGCACAATACGTCAATGGCAAAGACAGATGCTACAGAGAATGTAAGCTTTGCAAATACAGTCCTGACAGTGTAAGTGACAGATCTAGACACAGTGTAAAAATCTCTGGAGTTTGCAATGCCACAGCTAATTTCATTTCCCTTTTGGTTTGCTTTTCACAGTAGCTTCTATTTCTATATTTTTAATTGCTTTCAGTAATTTGACCCAGATACCTACAAAAATTTAATGTATATTCTAGGTTTAGACATTGTTTTAGTAAAAGATAGTGATATTCTAATAAAAATACAGAATTTTAAGTGATACTTTTTGGAATATTTTCCCATCAAGAGACTCATGTAACTGAATTGTTTCTTTTAAAGAGTTTCATGATTGAAAAATTTTACAGGTAAAAAACCACACCTCAATATGCATTGTCAAAAACAAATAAATACAGGTGACACCATCTGTAGCGTACATTCATGTGACAAGTTCAGAAGTGAATATAGATTTTTTCTATTTTTTTCTTCTCTTATTTACTAAATTTTGCTAATCTTTTTTTTTTTTTACCTGCTTTCTTTGGTGAATTAACTGAAGCTGGACCGATAGTTGATTCTTTTCATTAACCACATTTTGACTTTTAACACTGACTGGTTTTGTCCCTTGTAGACATGAACGTGGAAGTCTGCCTATGGCAATTATGGAGTCTGATTATAAATTGTGCATTCTTCTCAATCAAGATGATAATATATTTATCATTAATCTTGATCCAACAAATAGATTAAGAATGATGTGGCAGCAATTGTGAGTTAATCAGTTAAGAGAACTACCAGCACTACCCCATTCCAGAGGAAAGAGAGGATATTGGTTTACTCTATGTCTAGTAAGCAGGCTAAAGTGATCCAAAGATAACAAGATGTCAAAGACTATTCTTCTAGCCTTTCATCCTTCCACAGCAAAAGACTGAGGAAGCCAGGAATAATGTTTTAATGTTATATAACAACCTGATGAACTGCAATTACATATTGTTGACATACTAGTGTAAAATTATGAAATGATTACCTTATATATATTTAAGACACTTTTTTCCCCGTGATTCTGCATGAGATCCATTTCACCTTATTTTAACCCATCTAAAAACTTGTCATCTTAAAGTAGGATAGTGTTGTGATTTAAGCCTAGCTGTCAACAGAGCACTACACAATCCTTGCTGACTGCCCCTCCAACCCTCCTTGGGATGTTGGAGACCCCAGCGACATGGGAGGAAAAAAAGGTAACAAAGGACGTTGTGGATTGAGACAGGGAGGGCCCACTGCCAATTATGGTTCCGGGCAAAACAGACTCCAGTACTCAATTTAGAAAAGTAAGAACAGTTTATTCTATTACCTGTTAGAAGGAGAACAAACAGAAAGGAAAAACAGAGCAGGATGATGAGGAAAAAATACAACCAGTATTTTAAGATCTCCTTCCCCCACTCATCCTTTCTTCCCAGGCTCAGCTCACTGCTCCCCATATCTCTACCTCCTTCCCCTTCAATGGCTCAGGCCTCAGGTAGGGACAGGAGAATGTGGTTAGTCTGTCATAGGTGGTCTCTGTCACTTCTTTCTTCTCAGAGGATAACTGCTTGCATTCTTCCCCTGCTCAAACACAAGGTGTCTCCCTTGGGCTACATTCCTTAACAAACCTCTCTGGCATGAGTTCCTCCCAACATCTACAGCTTCTGCTCATAAACTCCTCCAACGTGGGACTCCTCTGCAGCTAGCAGCATTCTGGGCACCTTCTGCTGCAATGCTACTCTCCCACAAATTCATGGCCTCCTCCAGACGTAGTCACTACCCCTGATGTGGGGTCCTCTACAAACTACCAGCAACTCTCAGCTTCACCACTCCTCTCCACAGGTGGCAGGGTGAGAGTCTGCCATTTCCCCACATGTTGCAGTCTCTGCTCTAGGAAATCTCCTCTTCCCTTGGTGACTTTGGGGTCCACATGGTTGCTTTTCTATTCTCCAACTCCTTCCACTACAACCAGTGGGGAAAAAAAAAGGAAGAATAGGAATTGTCCTCTTATTGCTGCTTCTTCTTAAAGTGATCATGGAGGTGCCCAATTGCCACAGACACAGACATGAGTCTGACTCAGAGCTGGAAAAGTTTTGAGCAACATCTTACAGGAGCCATTTTTACATCTCCTTCCCCATTACTAGAAATGACTCCACACAAACTCATGACAGTCAGTTACCTAATTTTCTTCTTTTTCTGTGTGATAAAACTAAGCTCCTTCAGAAAGTAATTTACCTTATCCTGAAAGATGTTTCTGATCAATGCAATAAGGATCCCCTTCAGTGTCTGTGGAGACAGTCTAGCTGAGGTTAATTTTTAGATAACTGATATTAAGTGAAAAAAAATCTTATTCTCCAATATCACATTCACACTTTTAATTTTTATTTAGTGTTCCTAATGCAATGTCACTACCCCAAGCCATATACATATTTTAAAACATAGGAATGTATCTGATCTCCTAAAACAATATGAACAAGTTCAAGTGGTATCCAATATGACTTTAAAGTTATTCCTTTTTTGTTTGTTTCTTTGTTTATAAATCCCTTTAAAGATGATGCAGTTTTTATTTTCTTGGTAACATTCATGACCAATAACTTAATACATTAACCTGTTCTCTTCTTCTAAGCCTTTATACACTAGTAAAATGAGTTTTATGATGTACCTTTAGAAGGAATTCAGATTTTCTTTGCTATGAATTTTTATTACATTATTTAATTGCAGATATGCTTCAATAGACAGTGCTATTTCACTTACTATATGTTATTGGTGATGATTAGGGCTTAATATAAGTTGTCATGTTTCACTTTTTAAATATTATGTTTCTGTCAGAACTGCAAAATTGTTACCTAGAAAAGTTTGCAAATTTCAATATGAAATAAATTGTATGTTACTGTATAATGCTCAATTAAGTTTTCTGCCAAAAGAGTAACAAAAACATATCTTTATACTGAAGTGAACAAATCTGAGCTACTGACGTTTTGTGAAATTAAAGAATTCAACTTAATCATGTTAAGAACTGATCTGAAGATTTAAAAGATTCTTTAGAAGATGTGGATCATGCTGATAGATGTAGTTTAGGCCCTGTTGATAATGTTATGTTGATGACATCTTATTCTACTTAGGCAGAAGTGATGTACAGAAAAACTAAGCAAAGGCATGGAACAAGATTATTGTTCTGAAAAGATTCTATTAAGAGAAGAAATTCAAAATAGTTAAACTATTCAATTCATAAAAGCAGCAACAGGTGTTGGAATAAAAAAATACACAAATTAAAAAAAAAAAAGAAAAATGTCAGGCGTTATTATCTACTAATTTCTATTTAAAAGGAAAAGCAGAAACAATAGCAGACGGCAAAGAATTTTGATTGGATTAATGGGAATTAAAGAGCTTTCTTTACTTTTTATTCTCTTGTAGGTTGTATCTTGTTAGGTTTAATACTTAGTTGCATTTGCACCCGTATGTCATTTGGCATTTCTATATTTGCTTTCTGTCACAGTTCTTTTCCCTTCAGTTCAATCTCAAATTACTCAGAGGCTATAGTGGTACCCAAAGCAGATTTTCATTTGATTACACACATGTATATTATACATTTTTATTTAGATCCAAAGTGAGATACTAGAAACAATAACAAGACTTAGAAAGGTAAATACAACATAAAGCAAAAATACTGATTGCAATCAGAACTACTAGGAGACAGAAGCAGATGGTAACAAACAAGTGGTTACCAAACAGACATGTTTTCCTCTATTGTTCATCAGAACCACTACTGATTACCCCAAAATTGCACAAAATAGAAAAGGGGAAAGCTTATAATCCTACTAAATTAATTCCTTGGCAAACAACAGTCATTTCTTCAAAATTGCATACACCTAAATTTTTAGTTATTGAAAAATTATTGTGGAATTAAAAAATAATACAGGTTGGATTGGCTCTTTAGAAGTTTTCTGCTCCATCTACCCACCCAAAGAATAGCCAACATAAAAAGGCTGCTCATGGCTGCATCCAGATGAGTTGTGAGCATCTTCGAGGATGGAGGTTCCATAACTTCTCAAGCAGCTTCTTATGGTGTTTGACCTCCTCATTGTAAAAATGTCCTTGGAACTAATTGGAAATTCATATATTGTGACTTTAGTGTCTATTGTTCTATTTCTGTGTATCTTCAAGGGGGTTCTGTATTTGCATTATTATTTTTTCCTCCCTACAGCTTACCACTGGGTAGCTGGAGCACAAGTACATCTCTGCTTAGCTTAAATTCAGCTCTTATGATCGCCTGACACATCATATACCCCAGTTGCAGAGCATCCTGGCGGGTCTTGGTTGGATTTGTTCCAGTAGGTCAATATGGGAAGCTCAAGAGTACTCACCAAAGTACTGAATGGAGGTGAGTAACCAGGTCCCTGGATCTGCTGACATTACTCTGCTGGTACAGCCTGAGATGTTCAGTTTGAGTTTCGCTCCAGCAAAACCAGATCCATGTTGTCCACCGCAATCCTAGGTCCATTTCTGCAAACTTTCTGTCCAGTTCAGTGTGTTCCATTTAATGGGCTAATTCCATGTCATGTGTAGGACTTTATGTCCTTAAACACCTTGTCTAGGCATCTTTTAAATATCTCCAGGGTTGGTGACTCGACTATGTCTCTGGGCAGCCTGTTCCAGTGTTTAACAACTCTCTCCATGAAAAAAATCTTCCTAATCTCTAGTCTAAATTTCCTTTGAATCTGGAGATATATGGATCTTGATCTAAATCAACAAGGCTATTTCTGTATTGGTAAACTTTCTTCTTTCTGCTGATTGAAAAAGGTAACAGAAAAGACATGTATGAAGCTGGATTGTATGACACAGAATACAAATGATCTGAACCTAAATAATCATCCCAAGTCATTAAACAGTGTACATCTGCAATCACAAGGAGCTGTAATTGTACTAGGGTATTTTACTGCATTAAAATTAGTCTATTGTTTTGTATTAATGATTTAAATTTTTTTTTTCAACAAGACCTGGAAAGGTTCTTAACTTACAGTAAAAATAAACTTTGAGTGGAATTGTTGTTGAATTGTTATTCCATCAAGTCAAACTATAAATGGCATTACAAAGGTATTAACAATGCTATCTTAAGAAAGAAAAAAAAATCCTTGTAAGATACTACCCTATGATGCTGTGACCATTTAATTTTATCTTCACTGTGAGTCATAACAGCCTCTCAGATCACCAGTTGCCAGAAATCTCCTATCTAGAGATGTATGCATGTAGAAGAAATTAATCAGAAGCAGCACTAAGGAAATGCAATTTCCTGTACTCAACATTTCAAATGTCTATTATGTGCACAAGTTTTACATGGTGAATAATATGGAATTATTAATATTTCACTGCCTTTTCTTGATTCAGTGTTAAGAACAAACAAATTAGTACTATGTAAAGAAGATAAAGAGAATTTGAATATTTGGTTTATGCTCTTCAAAATACATTTCCAGATTTGAGCAATTTGTAACCTGCAGGACTATAAGCAAACTGAAATGAACAAATAAAGCAAATACAGTGAGGTTTCACGCTGAAAGCATATTTGACTTGTTAGATTGCTCATGATGGTTTGATTTTTTTTTGAATTTTCAAGAGAGGAAGTATGTCACAGCTAAGGTCAAGATATATTCTTTCTTATGTTTTAAATTG
>WBNH01002633.1:0-103725 GCA_013401255.1 Urocolius indicus | reverse complement strand
ACTATTTATATACTTATAAATGAACACCTTAAATCTGAGCCTTATAAACCAGTTACACCAAAATACAACTTACTAATTAAAAAACAAAACAAAACAAAACAAACAACCCTCCTCAGAAAAAACACCACCAAAAAAATCCCATCTCTAAATGTTGTTGGGAGGTAAAATCTTATTTCCATACACTCACAGTCTGGTGAAAAAGAGACAGAAACACCTTTTTAACTGCTGCCCCGAACTAGAGATCCTCATGATTGATACCACTCACCATAGGGTCAAAGTTTTGACAAGGAGATGAAATAGTTTCTATCTGCTGCAAAGAGAAATACCAGATGTTCTGCAACTAATCGAGAAAGTAAAAATAAATAACATGAAAAATACATCTGGAAGGGGATATATTTTTGGAAAACATTTGCAAAGTCCAAAAGTAACCATGTTGTTTAGTTTCAGTCTCAGTACAAGCCTACAGAGACAACTTGGGTAACCATAGCTGTAACAAAGGTACTGTAAAATTAATCAAAATTTTCATCAAAAAAGAAGAAACATGAAAAAATCCCACCCAACCTGAAAGTCTTTGTCAACATTTCTGCAAAGCTAGAGGGTTTCCCATCCTATACACTGGCTCCACCATGAGAAGAAAACAGCCTCATGGCAGATCCTCCTGTCTTCACTGGGTACAGAAGCTTTACATGTCCAAGTTTGGAGGTGTGAGCATCTTCCACTCAGGCAGATATTTACTTGCTGATAAGAAAGACAGTGACACAGCTGGATACCAGTCCAGCCCTAATTTATGTATAGGGGGACAGGAGTAAAATCAGGCTTGACAGAAATAAGTTTGGGGGCAGCATGCAGGCATGTGAGGGAAAGTCTGCCACCTCAGTCTTTGCTGCAGTGGGGAGATGAAGGTTAATGAGTTGGAGGCCATAAAAATGCCTGAAAATGGTCATGTGGAAGTCAGGACACCTTCCCTGCAAAAGGTGGCTGAATCAGTCACCCATCTGAAGTGCATCTACACCAATGCACGCAGCATTGGCAACAAACAGGAAGAGCTGGAAGCCATCATGCACCAAGGGAAGAGAGACACTGTCATTACGGAAATGTGATGGGATGGGTCACACAACTGGAGTGCTGTTTTGGGTGGCTACACACTCTGCAGAAGGGATTAGCAGGGGAGGAGAGGCAGAGCCCTCTCTGTGTTAGGGATTGTCTTGACTGTTTAGAGGTCAACGTCTCACGGGACTGGAAGCTGGTGAATATGATGCTCGTCTACAGGAACAGGCTGGGAGGAAGATCCTGGAAACTACAGGCCTGTCAGCCTGACCTCAGTACCAAGGAAGGTTATGGAGCAGATTGTCCTGAGCGTTACTGGGAGGCACATACAGGACAATCAGGTGTTCAAGACCACTCACAATGGCTTTATGAAAGGCAGATCCTGCTTGACTAATCTGACATGCTTAGCGAATGAAGAAAAGGATGTGGATCGACTTGGCCTTTAGTAAAACCTTTGACACTGTATCCCACAGCATCCTGCTGGAGAAACTGGCTGCCTATGGCAATGGAGCAGCTCTGAGATGGGTGGAAAATTGGCTAGATGGCTGGGCCCAGAGACTGGCAGTGAATGGAACTAAATCCAGTTGGCAGCCAGTTACCAGTGATGTCCCCCAGGGCTCAGTGCTGGGGCCTGTTCAGTTTATCAATGATCTAGATGAAGGGATTGAGTGCATACTTGGTGATGACATGATGACATGCTGATGACATGAAGCTGAGTGGGTGTATAGACCTGCTTGAGGGCATGAAGGCTCTTCAGAGTGACCTGGACAGGCTAGAGAGATGAGCCAAGGCCAAGTGCATGAGATTCAACAAGGCCAAGTGCCGGGTCCTGTGCTTGGGCCAAAACAACCTCATACAATGCCACAGGCTTGGGGATGTGTGGCTGGAAAAAAGGACCTGGGGGTGTTGAGCGACAGTCAGCTGAACATGAGCCACCAGTGTGCCCAGGTGCCTAAGATGCCAATGGCATCCTGGCCTGTATCAGAATAGTGTGTCCAGAAGGACCAGAGAAGTGATTGTCTCCCTGTACTCAGCACCGGTGAGCCTCCACTTCAAATATTGTGTTCTGTTTTGGGCCCCTCATCACAAGAAGGACATTGAGGTGGTGGAGCATGTCCAGAGATTGCCAAAGTGAAGGGTCTGGAGCACAAATCTGATAAGTGGCTGAGGGACCTGGGGTTGTTTGGCCTGGAGAAGAGGAGGCTGAGAGGAGACATGATCACTCTCTACTACTACCTGAAGTGGAGTTGTAGTGAGGCAGGAGTTGGTCTCTTCTCTCTGGTAAGGAATGACAGAATATGAGGAAATGGGCTCAAGTTGCACCAAGGGACATTTAGATTGGACATTAAGAAGATCTTTTTCACTGAGAGAGTTATTAAGCATTGGAATGGGCTGCACAGAGAGGTGGGGAGTCACCATCCCTAGAACTATTCAAAATATGCAGAGATGAGGTGTTGAGGGATACGGTTTATTAGTGACAGCCTTGGCAGTGGGAATTAGAGCTTGGACTTGATGTTCTTAAAGATCTTTTCCAATCAAAATGTTTCTATGATTTTATGATTCTATACTGAGGTGTTGGTCGGAGATGAATAAGGAGAACTATAGTACATCTGGAAGAGCAGGACGGGCTACTGCTACAGAAGAGACTGCCCCAAGACCTCGTAGGTAGTAGCCGCCTGTATAACACATGGGATGTTCAGAGGAACATTGAAGGATAAAGTTCAAAAGCTTAAACTTGAATGTTGTAATTCACCTATGGCAATATGTTTCCTTTAAGAACAGTGGCCAAATTAACCATTATAAATTGCCGTATCTTAAGGAAAGTGTTAATACCAAGACACAGAATACCTGAAGGAAAGATGTTCAGAACCTGCTTGGATAGAAAAGCAAAATAATGAAATCCAAGCCTCCTAAAGGTAGAGTGGATGGTGAGGGCATGACTTCTGAGGAGCTTTTACCCACACACTAATTCCATAAGCTCTTTTTTAAATGGAATAACATCCCTGAATACAGACAGGCACTGGAAAACAAGTATATGCTTGCAGTATATCTAATGCTTACAGTATACCTAATTCTAGTGGCCTTAGAAAAAAAATCACTGGAAAAAGAAAGTTAAAATTAATCAGCAAAGAAAATCCTTTAGGTCTGCTTTATAACAAGTTTTGACAAAGTGTTGCACAACATACTTCCTACTGCCCTTTCTCTACTGGAATATAAAAGACTCTTTTAAAAGGTCACATTCTTGTAGTTCAGAGAATGAGAATCACAAAACCACTGTCTAGCCTGCAATATGCTGTAGTGGTGAGCACGCTCCTTTGCTGACAGCAGTAGGACGCCCCATTCATCTAAATCCCCTTTTGCAGCTTTCTCCATAATTTCAGTTTTCAAATTACTCAAATTTCAAATTTTCAAATTTCCTAAAATACATTCACTACTAAACTAACTCAGCTATGTATATGAGTGTTTGGAGAACACTTGTCTGTTACGCTGAAGACAATTCAGTGGTGCAATTCCCCCTTTTGTTGTGTTGGTCATATGAGACCACATATTTCCTTCCTACAATCAACTCTCAGGGTCATCTTTACACTTCAGAGCTTAAAATTGTGCTTCTGAAGTTTCTTGTGTGGATATTTGTTAACGCTAGCTTAAAATTTGCCTGGTATTAAATTGCCTTATTCATTAGAAGAGAGGATTTTGTCCCACAGATGTGCCAACAAAAAGCCACCAGTTCTACACAGCACTACACATTAGGAGGCAAAGGTTGTCATTATCTTCATTCACGGTCAGTGACTGGTGCATGAGAGTCAAGATAAACAAGTACCAGCATTACTCATCCAAAGCAAAGTAAAAGAAGTTTTATTATTATGTATATAGATTTGTACTAAAACCAGTATGGCCTTTCCTAGGCTTGGCTTTTATTTACCATTACTTTGCAGAACTGGTCTTTTCTTGCTACTGTATTCAGTAACTATGCAGCCTCACTACCATCATGTTTCTTCAGACCATCAGCAGTAGCTTGATTGACTTTCCATCACAAAATAATGGTGCATTTTACTGTTGTTTAAATGCATCTGTGCCTTGAAAATTAGTCTGAATTGAAACTCCTTGAGAACTACCACAAAAAAAAAAAAACCTCATAGAGGACCTTGGAAAATTTCAAGAAACAAGGGAAAACAAACTAATCAGGTTAGGGATTACTAAAGAGCTACATGTTGGACTGGTCAAAACCTCGCCTGTTCCTTTGCACAGATGATATTAATTCTCTCCATTTCACATACATTTCATTAAGGACAAATTTTACAGAACCACAGCACAACAGATGTGCAGTGAGAACACGTGCACAGAATGCAGTAGCCTCAGGCCAAGCTTCCTGCCCATAGAACTTCATGCAGATTTATCTAGCCCGAAACTCCTGCGCCAATTCCCAGGATTTTCATCCAGACACATCTCTAGAAATGTTCAGCAATGAAAATGGACTTTCAAGTAAGCCGTTTATGACAATTCTCCCCATCTGCAGGCCTCCCCTTTGCACAGAAATGCTTTCTGCTCTTTGCTGGAGAGTTATGGTTTGTTCCTACAGAGCGATTCTGGAGAGATGGTGAATGCTGTGAGGAGATACTATAAATTACAATAACTCAAAACTGTGATACAGCCCCTAGTTCCAATAAGGCTTCTCTTACAGCATGATAGACATTTTGGTTTAGCTCTTCTCCGTGTCATTAAAATCTTCCAAGGTAAAATTCTAATCATCACAATGCTGAAGATAAGGTTTTCCACAGAAATCCTGCCTACATTAGAGTCAAACTGAAAAGTCTTTTTTGTCTACCTTGCTAAAAGCCAAATACTTTAGCTGTTGGTCTTGGGTTGTTTTTTTTTGTTGTTGTTGTTCTTGTGTTGTTTGTCTTTCTGAGCTATGATGTGAGCCTCCAGGCCTCTCTGATGCGGCAATAATACCAAGTTTCTTACAAGTTCCTTTTACCTTAGACACAAATAGTTTTTTAAGTTCTCAGTTCTACTGTCAGTGTTCACACAACATCAGAGATACTCAGTTATGTAACACAAAACACTAGGGATTTCTGTACTTGCATAGTGTCTGAAGCTGTATCCCTTGTATGATCCAGACAGCTTATGCCTTTCCTTCTCCATGATTTTCTTCTATGCAATTACAGATGCGATGCACAGCAAAGTGTGAATGGACTAAATTAGACAGACTAAAAATTATTGCCAGGGCAAGGACTGATCTCTTCTTTGACAGAGCTGTGGGAGTGGAAAAAAAGAGGACACACATAAACTGGAAGGACAAGAAAGCATATTTAAAGGAAGATGAAATTTATTTTGAGGCAGCATTAAAAGCAAATGTCGCCTCTTGCTTTTAGCCTGGGAGGGCAGTGATGTACAACATAGGATGAAGAGTGTATTGTGTGACACAGAGGATTCCGAGCAAGGTCAACTGTCAAAACAAGCAATGCATGACAGAAACATCAAACCCCTGAAACATCCTGCAATGGGGAACAGAATATCTCCAGACCTATCTGGAGCATTTAATTCAGCTCACCATACAAAACCAACATACAGGCATGTCATCGGAAAACAAGTTGGGACAAAGTAACTGACTAATTAGTTTTTAAGAGTTTATGAAAAGTAATTTTTAAAGCTGTTCCAAAGGACCAACAAAGCACAGTGGTTATCTGAGAGCAAAATAACGTGACATATACAACAGTAAGCGGCAGAGGCTGCTAACAAGGTAGTAGTAGGACAAAAGGAAATGGCCTCAAGTTGCGCCAGGGAGGTTTAGATTGGAGATTAGGGAGAACTTTTCCACTGAGAGGATTGTTAGACACTGGAATGGGCTGCCCAGGGAGGTGGTAGAGACACCACCCCTGGAGATATTTAAAAGATGCGTAGATGAGATGCTGAGAGAAATGGTAGTTTAGTGGTGGGCTTGGCAGTGTGAGGTGAGTGGTTGGACTCCATGATCTTAAAGGTAATGATCCAACTGCAATGATTTTATGACTCTGCCAAAGATCACTTATCCAGTCAGAGTTGGGAAGTGTCCAGAGGTCCCCTTCTGTAGAGGATACTGGGGTGTAAAACCCACCACTTAAATCACAAGGACACACGTAACCTTCGAAAATGTAGACTCTTTCCAGATTTTGGGTTGTTAGTGGACTGTTTTCTGGAATTATTTGTTAAAAATAACATCAATTCAAAATCTCCACTAACTTGCTCTTTCTCAACACTACACAGTACATCTAACAGAAGTGAAAGCTTTTCTAGGTTAGAGCATGCAGACAAATCTTAACAGAGGACAGCTTTCAATGTGGGGAAAAGAGTTGGTTCATGTTTTTTTGTTTTGTTTTTTTTTGTTATTATCCAAAGGTAATGTCCCTTTCTCTTAAAATCAATTTATCAATTTTGACACAGTTACTTAAGTACAGTATTAGCAGATTTTTGTTTTGATTTCTTCCTTCCTTCTTTCAATGGCAACCAGAGTCCATCGACTGGACCTCTCCTTAATGTGGCATTTCATCCCTCCTCACCACTGCTCCTGCAACACACTCCGCTGTGCCAGGAAGCAGCAGAGCTTCCCTATTTCAATGTTTTTTTCCTCTTTATAAGGAGGAATGAGATCTGTGCTCAGTTTAAGGTAATAAAGCAAGTTTAAGGTAAGGAAGTTAGCAGGTCTCTGCAGAGGCACTTCATTTACCTGAAAGCATCCTGCACTTGTGAGACATTGCTTAAGGGACTTTAACCTTTAGGGGATGTGTCAGGAGTTTCAACTTAGTACATCTGGATGGAGAGGGACAGCCAGACTCACACAGGAGGGTACCTGGGACCCAGCCTAGGAAATGGCGCTCTGGTACAAGCACTGCTCCACCACTGCACCTCTTCTCCCAGTCCTCTCACTTGAAAACCGTCCTCTCGCTTTGCCATTCTGCTGTGAATACTTTTTCCTCCCTTTGCTCCTAAACTGTCTTAATTCACTGCAGTGTGAAGTCATCCACGTTCCTCTTTCAAACAAACAAACAAAAAAGGCCTTGAGAGCTGTGTCTGTTTGATGCTTTCATACCTGTGTGTGCACACAAAGACACACAACGCACATTAAACACAGTTAAAAGTGTACACTGCACAGCCTTCTAAATGGTGTAATCCTACAGCTGATTAAAGTATTAGTACATAAAACATCCATCAGGAATAAAGATTAGGCAATGGGCTCAGACTTGCTCAGAAGAAAAGCAAACAAGCAGTGCAAATATCACACAAGTAAAATCCACTTCATGTAATGTTAATCTTTCCATTGCCAGGAACCAACCTTCTATTGGTGTGAGGCAACAGAAAGGAGAATTTGTTGCTTGTTTGGCTGGGCTTAAATTTCTCAAGGACATTTGACTTTCTTTTATGATGATTCAACTGAAATGTTGCACTGAACTGAAGGAAATAAAATGAGGTGTAAGACATCTTATAGGGTGAAGCATGAAGTAGAAAATGCATCATATCGTTCAGCGAAGACTATAATTAAAATTTAGTTTTTTGCCTCATTTTCAGAGATGAATCCAGCATCTATGCATTCTAGGGATGAGGCTGGAAGTTGACATGCATCATATGCAAAAACTAGTACTCGTTATTTATCATGAGAATGACAGTAAGATCAAACTTAAGAAAAGTTTGGTTCATCACTACCTGGGCTCACCCCTAGCTTCCTCCTCACCCATCTTGGAATTTCTATGGGAAAAAGCTCCAAACCAAAGGACGTGCCCAATTTGGATGCTTACTTCAAGAATCCATAAGCCTGGCATTTTGTAACACTCAAGTATTTTACTAAGTGACCTAAACAAACATTTTAATGCAGAATTGGAATAGAAATTTTTGATCATGTAAAATGGGATGCTGTTGTAGTTTTATGCCTTCAGTGGAGATTTCCACCCTTAACTTCAGCTCCACAGCACAAATATCATTGCTGCAGCTACCTAAACTCACAGCAGATGCTGCTGTCTCAAATAAAAGAGTGAGCTCTTTTAAGACCTGGAGCCCTGTCCCAGCTCCACCATGAGGAAGGCTCACAGAAGACTAGCTTATCTGTTCTTCAGGAAGACTTCTGCTTTGCTGAACAATCCCGGGAGAAGAGGTAAGCAAAAGCCTTGAGCTGAATTTGCAGAGAAAGGGATCAGAGCCCAGGAAAGCACACCACTGCACAGCTGCCCCCAGAGCCAAGTGGTACGTGATTTCTGCGGGTGTGCTGGAAACAGCACAGCGTGACCTGAGGACAGCTGCTTGGTGCTCAAGTCAGAACAGCAGCACTCTCCTGAGGATCTGGTGGAAAAAGAAGAGTTGTTGAGGTCTCCAGTCAAACTCAGGGGGTGGCAATGATGTGTTTTTGTGTTTTTTCCTTTAAGCAAGGATAAACATGAGGTATTAGTCTATTTCGCATTCTTCTCTACCCCACCCTCCCCTTTTTGTGAAGAATAAAAACCAGCTGCAAGAAGTGGAGATGATTCAAAGCCTTTTACAAGGCTAAGAATCTTTCAGAAGGAACATAATATGCAATATTGTGACCTTCCACATCTGCAATTGGACAGAGACTATCAAGAATGAGGAAGCATCATGGTATTTAACACATTATATCCAAAATAAGCCTGTTCTTTCCGCATGACTTCCAGAGAGAAGCTTCTAGCAGAACCCTGGAAGGCAGACTGTGCTTCACATCACAAGAAATACCTATTTGTGATCTCCTGATGCTCATAAATTAGCTGCAGTAAGATAACACGAGTAGGCTATTAATAAAAACTGGAACAGGGAAACATCATACAACTTCCAAAAGTAAAAGTGATCAGTATTTAGGAGTCTCATCATTATTCATGATGCTGAATTAACTTATTTATAGGCAATCTGGGAGGTTATAAAAAAAGCACAAGTTAAAAAAGGCTCTTCCAAAATCATAGACCCGGACATTGCAACTGTGGTGACAGCATCCACTTTGTATACACAGAAGGAACCAGAACAGACAAGGGAAAAGGACACTCTACCATATTCTTTTGATTGTTTTATTTTTTTTAAAATCTTCAAAATTTTCTGCCTTGAGACAGGAATGCATGATAGATAGAAATGGCTCAAACATCTTCACATGAAACACTCTTAATCATAGTTCATTCACAATTATTTTTCTAAAACATCTACAGTTACATAATCCCACCCATTTCCATCCATTATCACAGATTTAATTATTTGTTAAACAGTAGTTGCCAGCAATTGAAAGCTGTAAGGCTTTTTGCATATTAGTAGAGTCTTCTGAACTACAAACACAAGAATATCACAACTATAACTCTCACTTTACATGGCAACCCCAGGTGACAGATGTTCTGAAAAGAAATGTGTTGCTTATGTGGAGTTCATAAAAATAACAGAGAGAGCTCTGTGCCTTGTAAGCTCTAAAACCCCTTCTCATTTACTAAAATTATTTTCTAAACCTATAGCATATTCCTCGTTTGGAACCAGGAACTTCTGATGAGTTGACCTTTATTTTCCATTGCTGCTGTCTGGCAAATTTGCATGTCAGGCATACTAGAGCTCTCCAGTAAAACTCTATGCACAGAGCACAGTTTAAACAGATGGGTTGCTTGGAATCCATATCTCCCTCCATCTGAAGGGAACTACTTTGAGGTTTTCTGGAACTGTTGTAAACAAGAGGATTTTTTTTTTTAATATATATATATGTGTGTATATATATATTTATATATTTTATATATAAATGCTCTAAATGTCCTTTGGGAGTCCATTTGTTTTTATCTTTCCAAATGATGACTAAATACCTGATCTGTAGCATTTCTCCTGAGAAGATACTAGTTAGGGAATGACAGTTTTGATGCACTTTGGAATGGCACAATCACGTAAACGCTTGCATAATTAAGACTTATGAACTCATCCAAAGTTTCTAAACATGATACTCTAACTAAGAACTAAAATACCAGCACAATGCAGCAAGTTAAAAAAAAAATCTATGTAATCAAAATATAAACAAGTACATAGGAAATGGATATCTGTCAGTAAATCTATATCTTTTCAAAGTTGGAAACATATGCACTTAACAAAAAAAAAACTGAAAAACTTTGTAAAAAAAAAGTACTTTCCAAATGCATAACAAATGCCAAGATATCCGGTAACTGGCCAGGTATAGCCACATGTGAGCTGCATTACTTACAGCAACTCAGGGAGGCGTGGGGTGGAAACAAACAAACAAAAACAAAAACAAAAACAAGAAAAAAAAAAATCACAAAAACAACAGATCAGTAAGTCTAGGGAAAAAGAAAAATTAAAAATAAAAATCACATCACCATCTAAATTACTGTATGCTTATATCACGACTGCTAAAGGAGCCGGGGGGATAAAGAACCAACAACAAAACTAGAGGTTGCAGTTTAACAATTCTTAGAGTTACCTCTAAAAATTCAGAAGAAAAGAATTATCAACTTAATATACTAATCCTAAGCACCAATTTAATAATTTAAGTTAACTGTATTTATATTTTTCCTACATAGGATGGAGAAGTTCTGCTTGAAGGCTTAAAGTTTAACTCTGGAGCCCATCTGACTTCTGCATTCTTGCCATGCTTCTTATGCTGTTCACATCAAGTCACTGTAAAGACTCTTACAAGTTTCAGACTCTCTAGGCAAACAGTTCTTTGAAGAGACAATGAAGTCCTACAGTTTAAATCAACTTTCGGTTCGTGAAAAGTGAAAAACGCCAGTATTTGGTTAGTTTGTTGTTAAATAGTCTGCGAAAATGGAACAGCTGACGCTGTTCTTTGACAGAATTTGCCTTAGAACTACACAGCAGCACCCATGGCAGACCACCTGTGAACACATCCAAACTCCACTTGGAATTAGTAGTGTTAGAAAATTGCATATGTGTTAGATCAAGAAGGCATCACCATATACGTGGCATCGTTACATTGTTTTTCCTCTATTTTTCTTGTTAAGAAAAAACAAAGGGAAACAGCCCTACAAAGGAAGAGCTTTTTGGTTGTTTTGTTTTGTCTTCGCACCTGGAAAAAACAGCACAGTACTCCTCAAGCTGGAACAGCTCAGCGCTTCCCGTCAGCTTAGTTCACTCAAAGCACTTCACATAGATAAAGTGGTCTACTTCAGCTAATTTTCAGAGCTAACCTTTTTTTCCAGTATGTATTTCATGCCACTTCCTGACAGCAATTTCAGAACTGAAATGGATCTATGGTAATGTCCACTACTAACTGTGACCAGATCTTCACACAGACCATCAGGCCAGGCCCTTGAGATGGTTCCACGCATCAAACTGAAGTTCAGGCTAAAAATCTCACTGAAACTCAAAAGCTGGAGTGGTCATGAATCTCAGGTACCTTTCCCTATTTGAACCCTCACCCTGTAATGAAAGCACACACACCAAGGGAAAACAACAATCGCCTGAGCTGGGAGCATTAAGACACCGGTGAGTGATCTTGCTGCTCTTCAGTAACTGTGGATTCACTGTGCTCCTCACTTATCTCGTTGGAGGGCTCCTCATAGCCTGGCTCGGTGGGATCCAGGCTGCTCCCCTCGCTTTGCTCCTCACTTTGCTCCTCGCTGGCCTCTGCAGACTGCTCCAAGTTGCTCTCCAAAGAGGCCGGGGAGCTGCCAGTTACGCTTTCATTTTGGTTCATTTCATTAAAAGGCTGAGGGAGAGGTGCAGGAGGCTGTACAGTATTTTCACTGGTAGGGACGGGCACTTTAGTGGCACTGATGTCTACGACAATGTCATTTTGCGGTAGAGTTACCTTCTCCACGAGTTTCCATTGAATAATACTCATGTCTTTCCCTCCTGTTGAAATCAAGTGACCATCGCTATGGGTGAAGCTGACATTTGTCACGTGACTACTGTGAGCACTGTATTTGTGACTTGGAGCCTATTGAAAACAAGCAGAAAGATCAATCGCACACTGGACTAGAACAGAACAGGATACCAAAATCTAAAACTGCTGCTGGTTTTGCTTAGTCCTTCAAGAGAGCTCTTTATTTGTGTAAAAGTAGAGAATGATATTTATATTAGGTTTCCCCTCACAACATGTTCTCTCTTCTTAAGACCTGTAACTTGGGATAGAGTTAGATCTTTGTGCAAAAAGCAATGGACTTGATGCCAAGGCCAGCAAACAGAAAGTACTAAGACTCTGCTCCAGAACTTAAGAATAAATACTGCCTCTTCTCTCTTCAGTATATTTTTTTATATATAAAATTAATGGAGAAAACCGTGCTTTTGTTGCTAGCACTGTTCTCAGATATAAGTAAGCTCTTCAGCTGCCGGGTTCCAAAAGGACCAAGTTGAAAGCAGGTGTCTGGCAAGGAAAGCTTCAGGCAGTGCAAAGAAGAACACAAACTAGGCTGGTATAGACTTACCTTTGGCTTGGAACAGGGATACTGAAAGAGATGGACCTTACAAAAATCATCAGCAACTGCTATCACTTTTCGGTTATGGGATCTGACAAGGGCATTTATGTCTGTCCCATCTGATCCTTCTGGCCAAACTCCTAGGAGAGAATAGAGCAAATGTTTAGTGACAGTAGCTTTAGAAACAAATTAAATGACAATTCATAAACAATATTCAAATTGATAAAGCTGTGAGGAAAGGCAAGCTTAACAAATGGTAAATAACACATTCAGCTGGAAACCAGAATATGCATCACATGAAAGGTCATTAATACTTTGTGAGTCTAATGCCACTCCCCCACCTCCTTTTCCCCCAAACTCTCAGCCAGGAAAATCTCTTGAGCTTACTGTTCAAAACCTCAGTCTTGTTTAAAACTTATCTCAAAGCTTGCTGCTAAAACTGGCAGCACTTAAATTTAAAACTTCCATTTGTGCACAAACATTTTAAAAATAAGACTAATGCTAAAGCATGGAACAAGCCAGGGTACTGTGCATTATGAAGATATTTCATTTGGCTTTAGTTTACATCTTAGCATCTGCCTGAGTCAAAGGAGACAACTGATTGATGATACCCTGCACAGAAACCCAGCCTGTACAAGTTTTGTACATGTAAGTGCTGTCAAGTGCTTAAGTACAATTCAATATGCTTTTAAGTGAAAAGAATGACACAGATATGTCTAGACAAAAGAATAACAACACTGCCTAGATGAAAAGCACTGAAAAACTGGGGAGGGGGGAGACTCTAGTTTTTGCAAAAAAATTAAGACCCCATAGATTCCCAGAACAAAACTGATGATTCACATCTGCAAAAAAAGCTAAACAAAAGGTAAGGAAGGGGTTACAAGATACTAACTTATGTCAAAGGTGCCATATTTTCACAGCTCAGACTTGGGCTTCTGATTAGTTCAAGAGTTAGGAGGAATTGTTCCCCCTCAAATTTCAACCCTCACCCTGAAAAACTGCACATTCTATCAACTGAGAGGAACATGTTCACTATCAGACAGGAAAATATCGTCTTGCTCCCTTGAAATCACCAACTCTGTTAAAATAAAAAAACACATGCTATCTAGTATTTTATACAGCACAAAACACAGACTTTGAAAAAGAAAATTAAATTCTAACTTCTGCTCTATCTCTTTTTGATTTTAAACAAAATGACAAATAGCATTTGAAGTTGTCTTTTTTTCCATATTCTTCTGTGGATGGAATAAAAACTTTACTTTCTCTGATCAATACCAAAGGCAGTTTGTTATGCTTGGTACAACACCAATAAGCTACATTGTAGGTAATTTACTAAATAAAGAGGTGAAGTGCTAAGAAAGTATCCAGGAACATCTTAGTGCTTTCACATCAATTAAATTGATCTGAAAAAATGTACGCTATTTAAAAATTTGCAAGTAGCTAAAAATGAACAAATTTTGCCTTTCTCCTGCATTCTATGTATAAAACTGTCATCAGGTGAAAACGATAAATGAACTTCAATTCAGTTTACTGAAGTTTCAGCTGTCACCTTAGGCAGAATGTACCAAATAGCTGTGCTATTTTCTTTTTAACGTAGGACTAAAAAGACTAATGCTCAAGATTGTATCCCTTATTAAACGCCTTTTGTATTCACAAATACATTTAGCAGCTCTAAAGGCATGACAACCTCTTGTCATGAGACAACAGGATTTGCTTTCAATGCATGAGGCAAATGTGAAAAAAACAAAGACATTAATGTGACCACGTTATTAGTAATGGAAAAATACTAACAATCCAAAAACCAACCAAAACTCCCAAAATAATATAACTTTGTTGTTAGGTACAACAACAGCACCACAGTTTTGATGAATTCTGCTAGCCAGCAGGAAGCCTCTCAAAAGAGAGGCTCAGACAAAAGTGTGGGAAATCTGCAGTAAATGAGAGAGAGACTTCAAGTGCTCAGGGTGCAGACTGATGATATTGCTGAGCCAAGATAGTAATATCTTTTGCCAAGAAGGAGCGATGCTATTCTCATTCAAACCATGCATTTCCATCCTCTTTCTTCTGCTGAAAACAGCACAATGCCTGAGCCTACTGACATGCTATCCAGAGCTATAGTAGTAAACCACATACCCTAAAAGCCAAAACCTCATAAACTTCACCCTCCCTTGTGAGCAGCCCGGACTTGTTTGGATCCCTAAGCCAGATGACCTTCAGGTCAAAGCCAGACTTTTCCTTTAGGCAGCAAATATCTGCTAGGTTGGCGTGGCTGCACTGTCTGATTTAATGGGAAAATACTTGCCTTTGTCTGAGACCAAGCCATACTTTTAAGATTCTGCAATAGGGTGTCAGACTACCAGACAATGTAAAATTAAAGCATAATGACGCTTGGCTAGGAAGTTTAAATATATTCTGTTCTACTCCATATTAACAATGCATTATCTGCTTTATTCTACTTCTGTCCCAGGTCCTTTTGCACACTGAAGATTTTAAGAGTGGTTAAGACTGATTAAACTTAATCCAGAGTGGTTAAAATTTGTATTAGTCTAAAAGGGAATGCAGACAGGGTGACCAGACTTATCCATTTTTTGAAAAGAAAAAATAAAAAAGGCTTCTGAAAACAAAGGTTATGAGAGTTGCTCATCTCCAGTCTGGCCCCAGTCACCAAGTAGCTTCTATCTGACAGCTGTTAAAAAGACAAAACCGACAGTCTAGATGTGAAACCAATCTCTTTCTGCACACTCACACCACATCATTTTGAAACACTAAAGGCATTTGTGTTGCACTACTATTTCAGTCACAGTAGCAAAGACAGTGAGGAAATGACTGCTGTGGACCAATTCCTTGACAGCTTAGGCTTACACGCACAGAGTATCAGAAGGAAACAACCATCTACTGTCTACTTCACTCAGAGAGATTGAATAAAAACAAACTTCCAGACAATCTGTTTTAACAGTTCTCAGGCTAATGAGAGCCAATTCATCAAACTAGCAATACAGCTCCAGAAACAGCATGCTCCTGTTTATTTCTGCTACCTACCTCAAGCTTCAAACAACTCCAGAATATTTACACAGTTTATCAAACAGTCAGCTTGCTTCTCTGCCCTCTTTATTTCCCTGTTAAGCCTCATACCTTTGGTACTCAGAAAAGAAATCAAGCCTGTTTATAAGGCACCCAACACCTTCCACTCGATCAATATGCCACACAAGAGTCAATGTTAGCTCACACATGAACTGCAGTCCTTTAACGCTACTTGTTCACTAAGCACATGATGGCCCTAAAATAGGTGTCAGAAGCTACAGAAAGCACTCACCACTGATGTTCTTCCACCTTGCACATAAACTGATATTCAAAGTTGAAATCTCAATAGCTGGAAAGAGGACACTTCTAGACCTAACCCCCACCTCTAATGAATGTGCTGATTTACCTGCTTTTGATGTTTCCAATAACATGACAAAGAGAGGCAAGTATCTGACCTCAGTGTTGGAAGTGAGACATTCAGCATTCTGCTCACATAACTTGGTTTTACAGCACTGTAAGGCTACATCATGCTTTTCAACCCCTGACAGAGGGGGCTCCTCATTCATGGCCAACAGAGCTGCCTTCAGCAAAAGCAGTTTCAACTGCTTGGCTACAGTCTCAAACTGCACTATTAAAATCATATCTATCAGCTTTGTAAATTTTTTTGTACATTTAAAAAATTAACTACTAAATAAAGAATCTGCTTAATTTGTTAAAGCATTTTGATTCAAGCAGTGGATAATCCTCACTACAGGTATTGAAGTGCTGTCACGATTTTAAATTATGAACTACAACTAACATTCACATGGTCTTGTTCCTATCTCAAAACAAGGTAAGCAAAGGAGAATGCACGTGTCATGAGCACTTTAAAATATCAGCTTTTTTGTTTCAGTGCCTCCAAAAGCAGTAGCCTAAAATGACAGCAGAAAAATCAAATCCTAAATTTCAAGACTAAGTAGAAATAAATTGTACGTTGTCTCCAGACTATCCAGTGCTCCATATCACAGACAAGTACTGTGGTCAGTCTCTTTGGTCTGTCACCTGGACACCATCCTCAAAAATCATTAACATAGTATCTCTAAAGACAGTTTGAAGCAAAAGAAAACACAAAAGCACAGTATGAATAGCTTAAAAGGAAGTCAAATGGTGCTTACCAAACACCTGGAAGCCCAGCACACACGTGTATGTTGTCCAATCGATATCTTTACAGTCAGAACGATTCCTGATTAGCTTACAGCCACTTGGAATGTCCCCTGTAAAAAAAAGTAAAAGGTCAATGATAAGTTATGCCACATAAGATTGTGTTTATGTTTGTGCTCTTTGAAGGTGCTAGCAGAGTAAATAAATGCATCTTAAAACCAATCTGGAATCAGACTGCAGAGGCAAAGATAGGCCAGTATCTTTATCAAATTCCAGACACTAAGCTTTTCTTGGTATTTAAGAGTTCCATCTACTTCTCATTTCCCTCTTTGGATGAGCATACCTCAAAAGCACTTCCCTGCAGCTTGAGTCCCCTGCTGCCTCTCTATAAAATGCTTTAGTAAGATCTGCAATAGAATAATTTCTCCTTCCTACCAGCTCCACTGATGTGCTAAATCATTCTGAAAGCTCTGCTTCTAGTGAAGCAGAGAAGCCTCAGACTGCTTTTCAACTTCTAACTAGGAAAGGAAAGATTGTCCATCTTTCAGCCCAGTGCCCATGGGTCATAGCTCTTTGCTTCCTTATACAGGCAATTATAAGCACTAATACTTCCTTTTGCTAGATTGAGATACTGAACTATTCAGATTTGAAACATAAGCTGTGACAGGTAGAACATGTTAAGGCAACAAATATTTAAAATGCTGGCTCTTCTTTAACTACATTCCTCTTGGATCTAGTTAAAGTCATAGGAAGACAAGAATTCAAAATACAATTTAAAAATCAGACTGATATGCACTATGGAAGTTGAACTTTTGACACAACCATTAAAACTTAAATTCATATTTTCACCCATTAAAAAACCACAAAAACATTGTTACCACTAACTCCCTAAAGCAGTCTTACTGCTTTCACTTAGTTTTCAACACCACCAGCCAAGATAAAGATTAAAAAACAGAAAGCCCAGAACAGAACAGTGGCAAAGATGCTCTGATTTTATTCCTCCAGAATAACTGGTTTTGTTGACACTAATTAGACAGCTGTATATATTACTTTCAATCTACAGAACATTGGGCCAACATCAAAATGTTGTGCCACTTGCTCTGTAAATTCTACACTGTTAAACCGATTTATGACCTTGTAAAGAAGTAAGCTATATTTGGCATTGCCATTAGGTAATACACAGCTCTGAATAACATCAAGGTATCAGGTTACATCAGTTCAAATGGGTTCCTTTGTCAGTAAGCATTTTGAATAGTCCTGATTAAACACACTCTTCTAAATTTTCTATCAGCTAATACATCCTTTTGTTCCCAGTGTATTTCATTTCATACTTACAGTATAGTATTTCATAGTCTCCTGAGTTTGACATTATATACTTGTTGTCCGGGGACCAGTCAAGGTGTGTAATATAGCTGGAATGTCCCTGGAGAAGAATGCAGTAACATCAACGTGAAACACTTGAATTTAAACAGAAGCAGAAGTTGCACTCACAGGTGGGACACCTAACAGCAAAAAAAAGCACCTCTCCACCGCAGGTCTCCTGCAATTCACTTCTGTTCCTTTAAAGGCTCCTTACTCCACAGTGCCACACTCACTAGCAGCTAAACAAAAGCAGGCTGGGCATCTTGCCTCTCCCACTGTAGATCCTTCACTTGCAAATCTTGTCCCTCTCGAACCCGAAGGATTTACTCCTAGAAGGTATGCTGCTAAACTATGCATGAGCTCACAAGTATACTTCAATTAACAAAGTATACATGCTACTAAATGAGAAAGGCAAGTAACTTGCACGGGATAATTTATAAATCCCAACAGAAAAGTGACAGGTAGGACTCTCTTTTATTTCTCCATCAATTCTAAACAATTTCCATTAAACACATGCACATTCAAATAACCTTTGCTCATCCTAAAAACATGGGGTACCTCAGTTAACAACCACCACATAAAACAATGTGATCACACACTGGCGTTACAAAAATATATTCTTGTGGTTTTTGACAGTGTCTGCTGTGAGTCTTACACTGCATGCATGTTAGTGCCAGCTTCAAAAGGAGTCTTCCCTATAGGAACAAGGTCATCTACACAAGAATCAAAACACTTGGGTCTAATTGTGTAGTTACCATCATCAAGAGCACACTGAGGACTAAAACATCCATCTTTGTTTCTGAGAGGAAAGCTAAATGCAGATGGTCAAAATATTTTTCCTGTGTGCACACTTTTTTGTTGATAGCAGTAATAAAGCTGCAAGAAGTTCAAGCAAAGCCACACATTTGTTCAAGGTACGAATAAACAACTTCTTTCTGGAAGAAAGGGTAGGGAAGTAATAAAAGTGACATCAATGTCACTCTTCCTCCACTCTTCCATTTCTTCTTATTCCTCCTCTTCCCCTTTTAAGGCCATCCATTTTTTTCCCCTCTTTTAGCCATTCTGCCACTGTCTGACTGACAGACACCAATTTATTACCCACCCTATCTCAGTGGGCATTACAAAGATGGTGTCTCCCAGCCACCCATAAAGTCTCTGGGGTCAGCCTGGATCCACTGTGCCAGGGCTGTGCTGGCACGCTGCACGGGCTGCCACGCCACCCACAACACTAGCTTCCTCTATGGAAAGCTCAAAGAGATGCTGATTGCATGTAGAAATACACCCGTGTCTGTCTACCTGTCCCCAGGTCCTCTCTGAGAGACTGTAAAAACATTTAGGAGAAAAGCTAGCCTTTAAGATTTATTTACTTCTGAACTAGTCTCTGCCTCACGCAGAGGAGCTGTGTATTTACACAACTGCGTTGCAGCCACGGGTGGGACATGTGATACCGACATGCAAACTCAGTATTGTGGTGAAAAAAAGAGAAAAAAAATCAAAAATGCACAATTGGCTAGGATTTTTTTCTCCCCCCTCCTTACTTTCCAAGTCTTCAAATTTTCGAGTGAACTCCAACATGGAAAAGAATTGGTCAGTCATTTACTAAATCCTGCCAGACATTTGGCAGCTGTTAACATTCCTGGGGGCGGTGGGGGAGGCAACAAAGCAATTGGCCAGGGGGCTCCATGCTGCAAAATCCCCTCGGGCAGGCGATCACCCAACCACAGACTGGAACACAACATTATCTTAATATTTTCAGTAGGATGATCCCATTTGCTATTAAAATCTTTTCTTGGGAGCCACCCACTGATAAGGTGACGTTTTACTCTCTCCTTTTCTGTACGTTTAGATAAAATGAGCATAACTACTTGTATTATCACTGGCTAATAAAACTATCTGACTAAACGGATCTTTCTCCTTCATTGGCAACATCTATCTGTTTCAGATTTAAGCAGGGCAAGGGTCAGAATGTCCACAGTCCATAGGACAGGCACACTAATTTTTTCAGGTTTAGTCTAGTGCATCAAATACTTTGGCATGGCTGCTCACATGGCTTTCACCCCATGGCTCTCTCAGTAAATGCAAAGCACTTGCTTTTCCTTTGCTAACAGATATCTCTGATGTAAGGCAGACAGAGACAGCACCAGCTACTCTGGAGTTGCTGACATGCTGGAAGTTCATAGCCCAGCTCATACCTTCACATTGCTGTCTGCATAGCTGAAGCCCTCAAAAAAACAGCTGCGCTGGTTGAAATGGTTGTTTTGGCTCATCTGAAATTATTTCTGATCACAACCAGCACCAACTCTATCTGTGGAAACATGCTCACAGGTCAGAGACTTGTCATCGCAGCAGCAGCAAGTCTGGGTGTGACTGAAAGGGGATTTAAATGTAACAGTGGCCACACAGCCCTTAGGCATGAGCTGATGCTGGTGAAGTAGATAAAACTCTCTTGAAAGAATGGAAGTAACATAAGCAAGTTGGAAGAAAGGACCAGAAGCTGACTACCAGGAGGATTGAGTCATACTACTCAGAGGCCACCCCCAAAGCTACTGAAGGTCAGAAGGTGGCCAGAAGGATGTGGTGGTAGCACCCAAGCACAGGCCAGGAGAGCGCTCTGGGTCCTGAGTGTGGCCGGGTGTCCTTGTGCTCAGCCTGGAGCTGGGCTGTGCTTTGACTTTCCTGTAAGCTCAGCCCTTTCTCTACTGCCTTAGCTCCTTGGCAAAGCTGCAGACCTGATTTCACGCCTCACCACCATTGTACTATTGGCTAACTCCATCATCACCTTGCTTGGGGGCTGCAGAACCCCCTCTGTCTCACCTTGCAACAAAACTCTGCCCAACTGAGGAGTTCCCAGCACACTCAACAGACTTCCCTCCCAGTCACAGCTTGAGCCCTGCCTGCCAGCCTGCACGTTGCAGGTATGGGCCACTACTCTTTACAGCCCTGGCAGCCCCATGCCCCCAGCAGCACCTGGACAGAGCCTGCTCTAGACCCCCATGCTCCAGCAGCACAGATCAGTCAAATGATGGGCAGAAATATCTCAGACACCATACATGGCACTAAAAGACTGGCTAATGTCTGTCTTTTTTCCCCCTAACTGCTTCCACTGTAAATCTTGCATTAAAGGTTCTAGGAAACAAACATAAATACTTAGGAAAAAAACAAATCAAACCCCAACCCCCTCCATTTAGCTTCATAATCTCCTATCTCCCATATTCAAATTAATAAAGCAGCTTGAGAAGTTCTCTTATTTTTGAAACTCAAGAAACAACTGGTGACAAACATATGAAAAGTGTTTAAAAGACACATTTCATGTTCCTTATGGCATCTTTGCATATCTCACTAAGGTTAAGATGTTCATTACGTAAACCTTCCCACTAACCTAAAGAGACAGCTGAACTTAAGGCCAGGATGTTTGATAACTAAACACTTGAGGAAGAAAAATTATGTCCTTTTAGCTCTGATACAACCTCATGTAAGTGTAAGGACTAATGCAAACTCCATTAGTAGCGTTACGCTTTATTTACTCTGGGCCAGAAATTTATTGTTAACATATCCCCCAAATCCAAATGTTGTATTAACAATCGCAGATTAAAGTAGTGCCTATTTGCAACCTCCAAAATCATATATTCCAACAAAATTCCACCATCTAATGTTATGTTGGTCTAACGAGTACTTAAACAAGAGGGGCATAATACTCCCAAACAGGGTAACACTTTCCCCCAAGAGTTTCAGCATGTATGTACAAGGCATTTCTCCAGCTTTCTGCCATTTTCCCAATTCAAAGAAAAGTAGACAGTCTGAGAAATTACTCATATTTGATGTAAAAGTGTTCACTTAACAGTAATGGTGGCAGCATCCATCAGACTGAAGTTTAACATCAGTCAAATGCTGAAAAGAATCCCGTAAAATGTGTAACCAAAACTAAAAACAGAAAAGCAACTCAGAGAAAGTTACATCTGCTTAATGTCTTAGTGTAGGTATGACATCGAAATGTAAGAACTGCTGATTACATCTGCTCCAAAACTTACAGTGCATTTTCCATATCTGCTATACTTTCTTCCATTTTCTGTTACTACATAGAGGTAAATAAAGTTGTCGTGGGATCCAACAGCAAGTAAGGTGCCATCTGCAATACAAAATATTTGAAACAAATGAACAGAATGTTTGTTTTCCAAATTTGAATGATTTTGGATTAATCGTTAAGACAATAGTCTCAATTAAATAGCTGCTTAAAAATTGTATTTAAGGATGCATAGCTGTTTACAACTATGTTGTTTTTCAGTCAGATTCTGAGTATTTTGTGGGTATGGTTTCGCGGCAAGTTCTTTCACTTCTGTTTTTTTTTTTGTTTTTTTTTTTTTTCAAGAAGTGTCCAGTGGACAGGATAGAAGTTCTCAGACTGCACTGCACTTCTAGAAACTGTTGACAGCAGGTAGACTTGAGTTTTCTGTACCACAAACAAAAAAGGCAGAACAGTTTTCACTCTATAGTTTTGCTTTGGAAATGAGGATCACATATAAATCATCACTAAACAATGTCTAAAGAAGCAGCGAAGCATTTAAACATTATAAGCAGTTTGCCAAACAGTGTTGCCTCCATTTAAAAAAAACACATGGACAAGAATTCCCTTGAACCAAGATCAGACACCTCTGTTTCAATGAACACTGCTTTAAAATAAACTGCTGCACTTGGCAGGTGTGGCAGCAGCAGAGGAACATTTTGCCCACTGACATGGCATGTTATTCAAAAGCAAACAAGAAACAGATTTACAAGTATGTGCTTCCATCTCGTTTTAACAAAGAGGAGTCGGCCTCTGATGATCTGTCGTGTCACCTCTGAAGAGGAGACTCAGCACTGTCTTGGACTCTGTGTAATCTCAGAGCAAATACTTCAGCAGCTACAGGTTTCAGATAGACCTGAGCTTGGGTTTGCATTAGTAAACTTGAAAATTAACTAAATATATTAAAATATCACTGAAATACTCAGTTTTCCACAGACTCTTCTGTTAACCCATCAACTATTAAGCTGATTATTTTTCTGGGAGCACAGCTAACATTTACTATAAAAGCACAGTTCAACATAAAGGAAAGGCTGATAAAGGCAACTGTAATGTTTGCAGTTATAAAACTCCAGGAATTAGCACAGCGGAACAAATCTGTATTCCTGGATTCAGTTATATATTAAGCATTTTAAATAATTTAAAAGAAAAAAAAACCCAACTCTACTGACTGGGGACTAGTTGAACAAAAACAGAGAATAAATATATCAGCAATTATTCCAAATGGTGGTTCTGCCTACCTACTGAGTAGCGCATCACCGAGAGCTGTTCGTTGCCATCAGTGTGTATTGAAACCAGATCCCTTGTTTCAGCATCCAAAACAAACCACCTAGAGAGAAGAATTCCAGTAAGTATCACTTCCACTAAACAAAAGAGCAAGAGCAGTAATCACCACCTGCCTTCATCTTCTCATGCTAGCCCCTCAGGGTAGCACAGCAAACATCTTTTTTTAATGGAACGCTTTTCTAGTTCACAAAACAACGCAAGTTTCAGTGAAGAATATATAAAAGACTCTAAACACAGTCCAATTTTCCACCCTTCCCTTAAACACTGTAGCAATCTTCCAAACGCCTGTTGAATGATAAACATGTCAGCAGATAGCTAATATGGCTGCACCTTAGCATCCTGAACCCTTGAGGCTACAGTTGTGTTTTAATCTACAACTTCTTGTCCATTTGGAAGAACAGCTTGGATAGAAAAAGTAGATATTTCAATTTGTATAAATCAGTTTTAAAAAAATTAAAAAGTAGGAGGAGGGAGGAGCAGGAAACGTCTCCAGACTCATTTTAATCAGAAAGTACATTCTAATTTGGTATTTTCCCCTCATTCCTTTCCACTTCTATGAGTAACTTCATCAAAGTAAGAACGAATAGCTGTTTACTGAAATGCAATGGTTCATGATCTAGTTTTTTGATATTATTTCCTGCTTAGTTATAAATCAAAGATAATTAGCTGCATTTTTTTTTATTATTTAAGAGTAACTTTTATCCTGCAGTATTAGTCACAAGAGTCATGTATAAGCTCAAAGAAGCTCAGAAAAACTTCAGTGGCCCACATATTGAAATGGCCACTGACAGCAAGACAGGCAAGATCAGCAGAACCTGAGCATTTTACAATGGTTCTGATGCTCACCTACCTCCTAAATACAGCAAAAAGACAACAAAAATTCATAAACATATACATACATGTATATAGTGAAAATGCAAGATGTTGACACAGTTAAATACATTAAAGTTGTACTCAGAATTTCTTTGCTCCAAACTTCTGATTTCAGAACCATGTGCATATGGTGAGTTCACACACTGTAGGAACAAGTAAGGCAATTCCATTTGCTCTCTCACAGTGAACTCAGTGGAACATTGCTAAAGCTAGGGCCATTTATTCCATAACAAACTTCTAAAATCTCAAATAAACTCAAGGAAAAGCAGTGCACATCAGTGCTTTCTATGGATGGAGATGAGATTTCAGCTCATGCTGCTTCAGTGTCCAGCAGCTATGCATCTGGAAAATGACCTGGTACCAATGACTTAAAACAGGCTGTGGTTCAAGAACCACATGAAAGAAATTAAACAACATACAGATGAGATGAGGCAAATTGTATGAGGTTCAACAAAGCCAAGTGCTGGGTCCTGCACTTGGACCACAACAACCTCATGCAATGTCACAGGCTTGGGGATGTGTGGCTGGAAAGCTGCCGTCAGAAAAGGATCTGTGGGTGTTAAAATGACAGCTGGCTGAACATGAGCCAGCAGTGTGTCCAGGTGGCCAAGAAGGCCAATGGCACCCCAACCTGTATCAGGAATAGTGTGACCAGCAGGACCAGGGATGATTATCCCCCTGTACTCAGTGCTGGTGAGGCTGCACCTTGAATACTGTGTTCAGTTTTGGACTACCTGTTCACTACAATGACATTGAGGTGCTGGAGCTGTCCAGAGACAGGCAACAAAATTGGTGAAGGGCCTGGAGAACAGGTCTGATGAGGAGCAGCTGACGAAGCTGGGAATGTTTAACCTGGAGACGAGGAGGCTGAGAAGAGATGATCCCTCTCTACTACTACCTGAAGGGAGCTGTAATGAGGTGGGTGTTGGTTTCTTCTCCTAAGTGACAAGTGATAAGACAAGAGGTAACATCCATTAGAAAGAACTGAGAGGGTTGTTGAACACTGCTGCCCAGGACAGTGGAGGCGTCATCATTCATGGAGACATTTAAAAGATAATACAGGTGCTTAGGACATGGTTCAGTGACAGGCTTGGCAGCATTAATTAGTTGTTGGATTTTAAAGGTCTTTTGCAACTGAAACGACTTTGTGATTCTGTAAGTAAAGTCAGGCCCCATGTGTGCAAGACAGATGGAACCAGTAGAAAACAGCTAACATGTTTGCACTGGACAGCAGTAGAAACCATACTCAGTTTTCCTGTTGCAATCCTCTGCCGAAAGTGGGCTTCTGAATTCCAATCTACACACTGAAGCTTTGCAGGTTTTATAAATGCATTAGGAGTTATGAGTTGCTATTTTGCTATTCAGCTGAAACTAGGCTCCTCTTTGGCCCTGTCAAACGCTTCACTAAAATGTTACCTGGCTGATAACCCCGATAGGCACGTGGATATTAAAGAACAAACTAAAATTAATTTAAAAACAACCAAACTCATCTCAGAACCAACTAAAACCAAATGGTGTGGCAGGGAGTGAGAGGGTACCTATGACATTTTGTCACCATAGAAAGAAAAACAATCACTCCATTATGACAGCAAAACTGCTCTACAAGTACATTGTGATGAGACAACAGAAGTACGTAGAACCCACATTGACTTCACTTTGGTGAAGTCATATGATGTTCAAGCAACACAAAAAGTTGGTCTGAAAGCCAATACTCAAATTTCTCATCCTTATTTTGTGTTTTCCTGAATCCAGCACAGGGTAGAGGCTCATCACTGCTTCAGCCCAGGTGGGCAACACAATTCTTGTGCACAGACAGTGAAACAGGAGACAGGAAGATCCTTTGCTTTATCAGAAAACTTAGGCACTATACAGTAAAATCTGTTTACCTAGCAAGATAACACAGCGTGATGCCTGGTTATCCTGAGCAGCGCAATTGCAGTGCCTGCATATAAAACCTAAAGATCATCTGAGTGATAACCACAAGCAGCCTTATTCCACAAAGGAGATGGGCAACCCCTTCCTACAGGTGACTATGTTGCACACGGCTTCTGTCAGACAGCAAAGGAGAGGGCTGAGCCCTCTGTGTCCCAAAATACACAACCAGAGGAGGGCAGGGAGGCTGCTATGGAAGGGGCATGTGACATCAGTCCTGCTTCAAAAATTATTCTGAAGAGGAAATAACAGCCATCTTAGCTGACCACAGAAAAGGTCAGCGGCACCGTGATAATTTTGATAATAATTAAAGAAAGGAAGCACTGGTTACAGATAGTTCAGCTGTTTCTTGATGCTTCCACGAGCTGTTTATCAGACACACGCTCTTCAATCTTGCAAGTTCTTCCAAGGCCATGGCAAACACTGTCAAGTCTCATCAGGAAAGCCCATCTTCGTGAAATGTGTCTCCAGGTTAGGACCTACAGTAGTTCACTGGCAAGCCCCACCCAGGCCCTTGTCACAAACAGCCAAGGCCCACCTTGAGACAGTGTTTTGGAAGAGGATCTTCCTTCCAAAATTAAGGTATGTAACATACAAATGACAATTGACCCTCAAAAAGTCCTAAGGGAGGTCAAATGCAAAGCTTGGCTGTCAGATGAACTTCTGATCTGTAGATCAGATTAAATAAATGGTTGAATTTGTATCCCAGCTGTAGTACAGTGGCTCTTCTGGTTTTTATTGATTTTTCTCCATATTGTTACTGAAAAAAACATGCTTAACTTGTTTTTGAGTTCACACAAACAAGATGGAACTTTTGCCATTTTCATCTGTTTCTTGTCTTCACATGCCTTTGTTTTAAAATATACTAATAATGTATCTAAATAATGTAATAATGTATCTAAATCTGCCTTTAAAAACAAAACCCCTTAAAATACTCTCTTTTGGAATACAAATTCTGACCCATGACAAGCATTTATTACTCGTAATTCACATCTCTGAGTGTAGAATCTTCTCACTGAATCACCAGGGAAATGATATTCCAAAGCAGTAATATATTTTTTGCACTTACAGTTCCCACATTTAGCCAACAGTGAATGCTGAACCTGCAAGGCATTAAATCAAAGCGGACAAACCAACCCAATCTTACAAGACTGGTTCCCTGAGACATTTATGCTTCTTCAGTGTAACACCAAAACAGATGCTATACTGGTTTAAATCTCAATAGCTCTATTGACTGATTTACCTCCTTCGTGGCTCTGGCTTATACTGGTCTTGTCCTTCAGCCTTCAGTTTTCTTAATGTTAGTATTTTTGTAAGACTCTAACTAGTCTTTTTGTTTGGCAGTGCTAGAGATCTCATATGCACAGCACTCGAGACATTCTACATGATTAGTCACAGAAAGGTCTACTTCTTTACAAATTACACCACTGGCAGCATGGCAAAAGGATCTGTATACTGCCTTGAAAAATCCACTTTTCTGGTAGGATTACCGATTGCCATTCCTTTTTATTTTTCCAGTTGTGCATTTCCAGCAAACAGCAGGATTCACAAGAAGTGTTATAGTTCTTTCCAAATAAAGCTTAATCCCAGGCAACCAATAATCAGACACACAGCAGGTATTTAAAGAAGTGGTAACAAACCATTTGTAGACAGCCCAAAAAGGGAAATGATACCAAAATACTCATCATGGGAAGTGGTATGTGAAAAACACACCAAGAACATGACGTCTTGGTCTGACAGAAACACACAGCCGTGCAACAACAGACAAGAATGGAAAGAGAAGTAGAAAATTCAGTTTTCTTCACCCGTCACAATTTTAACCACCAAACCTAACTATTTTAATGCTCCATTTCTTATCCCTATCTTACTGACCTCCATACTGGAAGCAGAGCAGTACTAGAACGGCGACAGACAGACACATTCAAAGTTTGGATTTACTGAGTCCTAAACAGATTAGACATGTTTAATATTTGCTTTGAGCATTTTGGGCTATGAATCAAGTTACTAAATGACTTGTTATAAGTCTGAGATTAGTTTCTTCTATATTAATCGAGATATATCATGCAGCCGTCAGTCTCTGCGAAATAACTCCCTTGGACCAGATTATCTGGCAGAGAAAGCACCGTGTGATGCTGATGGTTAGGCAGTAAATTTAAAACTGTTCTGTTTATCTTAATTCACAATTCCATTTATTTCTCATCCACTTGTACACTTACCAAGATTCATTTCAATTTAATTTAATTTGTATATCTCAAACCTATCACCAAGTCACGAAATTTCAGAACACAGTAATGGTGAAAATGTAACTGCTTACTTCCAAGAAGAATAGGGTAAAAAAACCAAGCCAAACCCAAGGCCATCATCGTTGCCTCAAGTAATTAAAAAATACGACTTTAAACTGGAAAGCGCTGAACTGAAAAAGTAACGTTAAATGCTTGGGGTAGGGGATGGGAGGGGGAAGTCAATCAAAAGCAAATACAGACTGAACGCTTCAGCTGCTCCATATGACTTCACTATGCTCTGATGTAATTTCAAAAATGTCAAATAACTCTCAAGAAATGTAGCCTGACCTTTTCCCTGTTTCAAGTACTATTAGGCCAGCATCTTCTGCTCTGTTTAATTTTCATAAAAGTACAAACACTTGTCCAATTTAATGCTATAATCAGAACAAGATGAAAAAAATGGAAAGGTACCACGTGGAAACAAAATACACAAGAGCTCAGCAAGATTCTTCTTAGGGCAATAAACTATGTTTTCCAGCCTGACATACCTAATGAAATTAGTGCAGTCTGCATCTTCTCCTTGTAGGACATTCTCTAAAAAGAATTTAGCATTTCATTTTTCCAAGAAAATTGAAGGGTGTTACATGTGCTCAGCAGTTTCTAAAAACCAATCTTGAAATGCTTTTTAAGCATGAAGCGAAGTATAAAAAGATTTCTAGGGCAAAAAGTAAACACAAAAGAAACTCCTATTTCTCACATGCACTATGCATTCGATGATATTAAAAGGTCTTTTCAAAACACACAATTCTATGATTAATTTTTTTTTTACCTCCACTGAAAGAACCCAAAATTAAAGGATTCAGCTTTTGTTTTGATAGCTTCCAATATGCAATAATTTCAAGAAGAATATGAATAGCTCAATAACATTTCATTGCAGCGATATGTCATGTTAAACTCTGTCTTACATAAAGATCCAAATTCTAGCTTGCTCGCTTGCCAGTCCACATCAGTTTGAAAGGTTGCAAGTGTGTTTAACTTTGGAAAGAGAAAGATCTGTACTGTACCTGTCTTATAAACGAATGTAACATACACACACAATACTGAAATATATGGTACTTGATAAGGCCAATAAGGAGAAAAACCACAAAAGCAACACCTAGCCTTTCATGAATAAGCAGTTAAAAAACCAAAACAGCCTAATCACAGTCAAACACTCCTTTTGTCTTCATCTAAACCATGTAAGATCTGCCCCTTTCTTCCAAGCTTTTTACACTGCTTAACCTCAGAAGAAAAGAGCAAATGAATTCCAAAATACAAGACATGCAGGATCTAATTGTTTCCTTTAAACTTTCCATCATCTCAACCCAGTTAAAAGCCGTTTACCTGCCCGAGTGCGTTCCTATCGCCACCACTGCTCCGCTGGGATGGAAGTCAGCACAGTGCCCTGGCTCCTGAACAGAGAAAGGCACAAACACGTCATCCACCCGCCCGCTTCCTTACCATCAAACACCTCTCCTTACGCCAAAGCTACCCTAAAAGGCTGAGGGAAACTGACATGGGAAAAAACAATCAGCTAGTAGCACGCTTACAATTCTTGGGTAGATTTTCATTTAAGCTATCCGTGTCCTGCGCTGCATGACCTTCTTGAATGTAAGAAGTTTAAATTTCTGTGCAAAAATATATTTTTATTTAGGCATTAGGACAGAGCTAGCCAAAATACAAAAATAACAAAGACAGTAAGAAAGAACATTTAAAGCTAAGCCCTACACAACTGTACAACATCCTCTTCAGATTGCTTGAGTAATTGGGAAAAAAGTTAAACTGTAACAAGAACAAAGCACTATGTTTTATCTTGGATTGTCAGAATGGCATCAGACAATGGAAACTAGATTACAGTCTATATGATGTCCAATAAGCCTCTTAAAGATTATTAAAGATTCTGTATAGTAGCTTTGAAAGCCACGACTACGGGATTTTTGCTTCTCTTGTGCTAAGACAGGACAAGTCTCTTGCAGAAAGCTAATGCTTTTTTTCCATTTTCCAGGTTTATATTTAACATTACAGGGTTGACATACGTCTAGCAGCCTGGTCCATTCCAGTGTGTGGTCCACAGAGTTCCACATACAAACTTGCCTATCTTGGGCACATGTTAAAAATAAGTCTTTGAACGGATGGGATGCCAGTCCCCAGAGTTCATCTGTATGTCCCTGGAAAGAAAACATGTAAGATTCAACAATGAATGCAATAAAGATTTTTCTAAAACAACACATAAGCAGGGAAAGCCTTTATATTTTTAGGTTATAGTTTAAGAAAGGGTTGCGCTTACCTGTACCTCTACTAGGAAACCATCATTAAACGTTCCCCGCAAAACAAAGTTTCGTGAAGTACCCACTAAAAATTGATCTGCTTTTCCTTCTGCTACTGCTCTGATTGTTCCATACTGGTCAGGAACCTACAAAAAGAAACATGTGTAAAACCACATCACACATCTTGGTAGACACTTGTTTTTGAAGGCCACAAATAGCGCATGACAATAGTACCACAACTGCAGTTTCCCCAGTAAAAAGGAACAATCTAATAATGTACACACTACAGTAGGACTTCACCTGAAATACGCTTTGTCTACTTGTTCATTAAAAGCATACAAGACAATCTCACTCCTAAACAATTACCATTACACCATTTTAATTATTCTCAGTAGAAAATACTCTGCCAATTACATGGACTTTTAAGTGTCAAATACACTAAATACGCATACTCCACAACCTCAGAACATGTTGGGATAGGAGTAACACACAGCTACTGTTTGCTTTTCAAAACACATTGTGAAAAATAAGAATGCTTCCTGATTTTCCTAATGCTTCCTGATTAGGCTTAAGTAAATGTTCATATGTCTTACGTCAGCAATGACTTTGAATTTTATTGATTTTGTTTACCACATGCTTGAATTCTAATTCACTGCTTTATTTTTTAGTGTGCACTTGCTTGTTTTTTGGTATGATTTACCTTTAGAAAATACACTAATATATTTGCCTCAAAAGAGAGAAAATCAGTGCCATCATTCATAAAGTTGTCTGTCAGGGTTCTGGTAATATTTCTCAATATAAAAGAAAATAGCTTTAACGCAATATTATTAACAAAGGAAAACGGACAGTGTGTTACTTAAGCCTAAGAGTTGTATGTGATAGTCAATGCTTCCTGCCAGTCATGTTCTCTAAAGGTCAGTATCAGATTCAAGGTAATAACAAAATCTAGATGGAACTAAACATATGTGTTGCCATCAATAGATGCTAGGTAAGTGGAGTGAATTACTATTAGAAAAAACTTTTAAAGAAGAATAATACATTATTTCAAGAGGTCATGTCCTTGGTCCTTGCCAGGAAAAATAAAAGTATTATAAAATCTATAATACAAGATTCTTTTACAGTTCATCCCTATTTAACTAGCCTTGCCAAATCACAAAGACCTACATACTCACTAAACAGCTATCTCAGGATAACTCCAAAAGGAGATCGCCAACATAGCTTCTTAATCATGAATTCTTACAGCATACTCATATGTACCCTACCAAGGGGTTGTCTTTTGTCAAAAATTCTATTAAAAGCCTTAAAATCCTGGTAATATGGTCTTTTTCCAGATAGGCAAACCACAGGAAATACTAAAGAATATTCTCAAAACTGAGACTAAGGAAGGGCTTGAGTGAAAGAGAAACCAGAGATATTCTATCATCCTAAATACTGATCCTTCAAAGGATAGGGAAGGCTCTGTCTTGCTAGTCAATATTTTGCTCAAGGCAAGTTCCTTGTCACTTTTGCTTTCTTACCTCAATTTCCCTTTCGGGATTCAAATCATGATCCCACAGGATGATTTTTCGGTCTTTGCCACCTCCCGTTAGCAGCATCCCGCTCCTCATTTGACAGAGTGTGAACACGCTGCCATCGTGAGCTTTGATTTGTCTGCTTATCTGATATACTCCTACATGCACAAAATAAAATAATAAAGAACATCACTTTTTTTTTTCACCTGGGGTTTACAAGAAGCTGTGCCTTTTGGCAGAAGATTATTACTTTAATAACATAATAATATGCATAATAAATAATTAGCTCTGGATTGTCAAGCTATTTATATTCCATTAGCATTGCAAACACAAGGTGGTAGTGTTTTCTTACAAGATAAAAAGATAAAACAAAGGGCCTGCTTTCTGAATAGAAACCTTTTGGAGGCTGGATGTCCTACAACTTATGACGGCAAAAACAACAACTATTTGCAAAATGTTTTCATTTCTCTGCTATCCAAGGGAACACAGTTTTTCCAAATGCCAGAGAAACTATCCTTTAGAGTCTACAAATATTTAGCAAGTCATTATTAGAAAAGAATTGTTGTCTATAGTCTTATGGGAATTAGAAGCAAATTATTTATAGCAAAGTTTCCAGGATGCACGAACCTAATGTCTAATGCTGGATGTTGCCTCACTTAAAAATAGTATGAACAGCATTTGGCCATCTATCAATAGAGCAGTCTACCCAAAGGAAAACAGTAGGAAGAATGAAATAGAGCTGATAAAATTAAACAACAAAGGTAGTAGAGGAAGCTTTTTTGCATCCTAACTGGGTCTTCTAATCAAAAGAACTGCTGTAAGAACGTATATTTTTTTAAAAACAAGACTATATTGATTTGAGACGCGTATTTTCAAATAGTAAACGCAGAAAAAGCCTAAAGCCCCACCTCAAAAATACCAGCCTAACTTCACTGACTGCCTATGGCTCTCAGTTCAAGTCAGCATGCTTTCACACTGTGAAAAAGAGTTTGAGATCTAGTCCTGTGAACAATCTAATGTGATAAACCAACTAAAAGATCCCATATTTCATTAAGTCAATGTAAACAAATATTCTATTCATTATCTTTTAAAGTGATACTGGGAAAAGGTTATTTTTGCACAAGAACTTAAAATTTAAACATCAGATATTTCGTTAAACTACTTTTCCATTGCAGTTAGTTTAAAAGACAAGAAAAAGATTTACCTAAAAAACAGACTTACCATTAAAAATTTACTTTTTACATGAACGTTCTCCTGGCATACCAATTTAAACCAGAGTGTTTGAAATAGCTGCCAAGTAAAATAAATTATCCTTGAATTTATAAGTTAACTTAGGGCCCAACTGTGCCAGGTCTGCATATGTTGGGAAACAAATAATTTTCCTTTCCTTTTTTACAAAAGATTTAGTCTAAAGACTAATTTTAACCAAAATAGTGGATTTTAAAGGGTTTTTAAACTTATCTGCTATACAGATGCTATTATTTGCCTAACTGGTACACCACGTTTTGTTTTTCCTTCACATTATTAACATCACTATTAACATCAGCTTCAACACACTTAACAGTATTGTTCTGAGACATGGCACAGCATAAGCCTTAAGAGGCAAAGGTACCCTGCAGAATCTTCAAAGTGATCCTGGAGTCTTTGTCAGATCTCAAGATGAAAGGAAAGTTGATTATCTAGACTTTTTTTTTAAATGCAAGACATTTAGATAAAGTAGTTTTCACTCATTTCAGGACAGCCCCATTAGTTATTGAGAAACTCCAGCCTATAAATTCAAGAGACTTGAAGGACTTGAGCACTACCTGTTAATAACAGAAAATGTAAATCCTTTATCAGGCCTGTTTCCCTATTCCTTTTCTAATGCAATCCTTCACTCTTCTATCTAAAATCTGTGATTAACTGTGAATGTATCCTACCTTTAGGTCCTTTTCCCGGAGTAGATTCTACAGTAGTTTTGCCCCATATAAGTATTATCCCACCTGAGTCTCCAGTGAGTACATCACCATTTCCCAAAAAAGCCAAACACTGAACAAATTTGGGTTTTTCGTATTTCTGAAAAAAAAATAAGCAAGAGAAAGTGATAATTGCTTGTACTCTTCATGTAATTAGTATAATGTATCCACAACCATAAAACCTGCGTACATATAAGTAGACTTTAACCTTTTTTTGTTTGTTTACCTCTCTGCTCAAACACTACATGGTAACAACAGAGCAAATTTCTAAAAAGCATGCGCAGACCATTCTGTTTGATTTAAAACTGACCTGATATCAAGACATTCTTACCCCAAATATCCCTTGCTTCCTTGATAATGAATTGCCACTCCAGGTCCAGAAAAATATATGAGATTTACCACACGTTATTATGGTATTTGCATCAGTTGGATGGAATTCTACAGCAAGAACAACCTCATTTGTAGTCTGAAAAAATAACAGAAATCACATTTATTCAGATGGGACATTAACTACTAGAAACATGTAAAATCCCAAATTTCAGAACAAAGATATGAGGAACTCAACAGCTCAAATTATGCTTGAAAGAATATATAAATGTTCTACAATAAATCGACCATCTGAATGACTGCACACAATTTTATACATATCCATTTTTTACAATCATAAGAGATCTTTATAAACCATAAGTAGACAGCACAGCGTTTTACATTCCTTTTTTAAAATCACTAAAGCTTCTGCCCTCTGGAATAGCTAAGTCTTATGTCATGGAAAGTGAATGATGTATAGAAGACACTTTTTGGTTAAAACTTCAGCTTAATTTTTATACAGACTAGTTTGCTATTCTCAGTAACAAAGCTGTGATAGAGACAAATAAGACAATGGTCAAACAGTGAGATTATATGCATCATTCTCTTTCTGAAATTCTATAAAAATTCCTTTGGTTCTTTCCTTCTCAGCTTTCCTCTTCATGAAGAACAAAAAGAGAAGCCTGCATAACCTAAAACTCAGAAATATAAGGTCCCATCATTGTTTTTTTACTAGCTGCATTTATTGTTACTGAATTACTAACACCTCCATACTTCATCCTTTACCAATAGATTTTACAAACTTAAAGTGACTGGTCATCTATACAACTTCTAATATATATGCATACCAAACTGTCTTTGAAGGTTATGTTGCAGAGGCAAGGACTCTACGAAACAGTTCAGTAAATGCATCAGTACATTTACTTCTATGGAATTTAAGCCCATGCTTTAAAGTGCTGCTGAATCAGCATCCTGGGGGAGTACTCTTTCCCACTTGGCCATTTTTGTTTCACTTTAAGAAGATAATCTTCTCAAATTTCTTTTTTTGTTGATTGCCATATTTATTCAATTACGCTTCTCACATGCAGGGTCCTTCACATGAGCAGAGCTGCTATATCCAAAGCCACATGGAAAATAAGGTTTAAAAAAGTTCATTGGAGTTCAGCTGAGAAATGGCTTCTGTTTGGCACCCTAGCTCCAAGGGATGAAACTCTGTTCACATCTCCTATCTTGGATGGCGCTTAAGATACTGCAAGATCAAGTACTAAAGGGTGTTGGTTACTGAAGGGCAAGCTGTCTCTGCCAAATTATTTTTAGCCAATTCTGACCAGCAGCTCCAAGGAACATTTCAGAGAGGGAAAATCGTCAAAATATAATGACAATGGGACATACACGGCGTATGTGTAGCTTCACATTAAATATCAGCAAGGAAAGAAAAACACTGACATAGAATTACATTAGGAATTACAGAGTAGCATATAGTTAGCATTCTTCAACACAATTTAAAGAAAACAGGTCAAATCAACCTGATTTTGTTAACCAAAACTGCAAGTCTCCTTGCTTGGTATTATATAATGCAAATATATATGTCTCAAAATATGGACTTCAATAGCAAGTGTATGGGTGCTTCCAGACAAATAAACTTCATATGAACATTGAGTGCAACACCTCTGAATGCTTCTCATCAATCAGAAATTTACAAGGTTACAAAAGAAACCGAAAAGTAGACAAGACTGCAGCCTACAAAAGTACAAATTAGAAGAGATACTTCTACTGCAAGTCTGGAACTTGATTCAGACAAAAGTGAAAATGCGGATGTCCAAAAGTATGTGGTGGCTTTTCTTTAAACAAACAACTGCAGACTGAATCATCACTTCTGTTTCTTAAAGTTCCTACGATTTATTTTTACAAAAGTAAGAAAATATCAGAGAATTGCTTTACTTGGATTGGTTCTTAGGGATGAGTAAAATGTAATTGTAAGCACTCTAATATTCAAATCCCTTCTGACATACAAGTCACAAATATATTTTTCTTGTGCCCTAACACAAGCCAGCAATATTACATAGTTGTGGTTTCCAAGTAAGATCAAATATGTGTCTCACAAACTGTTGTATTTATGGGAATAAAACCACTCGTACTTCAGAACATTAAGTCGTGCAATAATTACCTTTATTTCTGCTATTTTTGATTTCCTCTGCCAATCCCACACAGTGAGCATATGCTCATTCGAGTCATCAATTACACACAAATGTGTACCAGAATCCTGAAGGAAATAGAAGGGGAAAAAAAAAAAAAAGTGCTGACAAAGTACTATCAGATGTACAGGGCAGGGCAGCAGCATTAAAAAAACAAACAAATCCACAAAGGTACAAACATAAGTTAAGTAAATCCTTTTAAAGATAGACATAGATTTTTGCATGATCTCACCAAAAATGACCATGCTTCAAAGAATATCCTAGGAAAGCTTTAGAAGTATTAAAAAAATTTCTTTCCCTTTAGTTTTTGTTGTTGTCTTTTATTTTTCCTTTCTGGTTTGCAATATCCTGCTAGTAGTAAAGAGGTTTCTTCTTTTATGTATTGTGCAAATAATTTGGTTTTCATTAGGTCTCAGAGGACAGACACACAGCTCCAATTATGTTTTTTTATGCAGAACTTTACATTGTGAAATTTTTTAAGCACATCCCATTTTTTTTCTTCATAAGGTACCAGTAGTTCCATAAAGAAACAGCAGTTTTCAAACTGCAGCAAAAGTAACACTTTCTGAACAAAATGATGCTTGCGGAGCACAAAGACTGGCATCTATGGTATGAAAGAATTGAAATGGCTTCTTTTGAATAATTTTATAACAAAACAGTAAGCATGGGTATATGCAATTAAAAAAGAACAGACAGAAAAATCTTAGGAAAAAAACATACTTGCACAAACCAGTTGTTTCAAGGACATGTGCGAGACCCATTAGAGGAGGCCTTATTTATTTTAAAAGTTGATTCTTGCAGTTCAAACGTATTCCCCAACAAATTATGAAAACAGAGGTGGCTGAAATTTTTCTTCCCAAATATTATCATGAACAGTAATACACAAATATACACATGAATTAGGTGGAAAGATACCCTGAAGACAACATTGGTGATACACACAGCTCTTGCATGGGTTAATGAAATTACGTGGTAAAAACTCAGTTCTAGATACCGAGTTAAAAAGTTTCATTGGTTAGTTGGAGTGAAATAAGTGATAGCACTCCTATCACTTCTATTTTATTTGTGTAATCTCTATTTGTAAAAGAAAAATAAATTAAATTTTCTCTTATTTTCTGAAAGATAAAACTCTAACTTTAACTAACCTAGAGACTTTTCAATGTTGAGTGAAAATGTAGCAAAAGAGTGTATGCATGTATTTTTTGATAGGTCACCCAGCGACACTGTTGAGTCTCTATTCCTGGAGCTACCCAGAATCCAACTGGACACAGCCCTAAGCAGCCTGCTCTGGCTGAGCCTGCTGTGGTAGAACGGTGGATGAGGTGATCACCAAACCTCCCTTCCCACGTCAGCTGACCTATAAATCAATTCCTCTACTAGCAAAATACATCAGACACATTTTCTGCATTTTTTGTTTTTCACATATATTAATTTTTCTTGCTGGGATGCAAGAATCACAGGTTTTCAGAAGTTCTGATATGCTTCAGTGTGCTAGTGAAAATACAAAAGTACCTTACAGATTAAAATATACACATTTTACAAAACAACTCATCTCAATATTGCTTTTTAAATGAGAACTTTATCAATGCCATGTAGCACAACTCCATTTGCTACTGATTTTTCTGATAAATCCTGTAGGCCTAGTAACAAAAGATTTATATTTTTTTCCCCGATGTAAAAATAGAGGCATAAAATGAACAAATTATTCCTCATGAAAAATTAGCACCAGATAACGTTGTTTGAGGTTTCTTCTTGGTGGTTTTTTTTTGTTTTTTTTTTTTTTTAATTCCTGTTGGTGGATATAAAACCTGCTCCAGCTGTCCAAGCAGAAAAGTTACCCCTGCTATGAGAACTCACTACAATTTGTATTCATGAACCTAACAAACTTGTTTTTAACATCCAATCAAAAAAACAAGACCCTCACAAACAAAACAAAACCAAACCAAACCACCAAACCCACCATGGACTGCAGCTTCTAGTTAAGGTTTTTCGTGCTTGCTATTGACTCACTGTGCTAGTTTGTTACCACAATTTTACATGTGCAACTTCCTGTTTTTCCAGTTAGCTCGCTGTCAAGTGGCTTTATAAAGTGTACACAGACTTTACTGACACACTTTTAATACTAAAACAGACCAGTTTGAGGACCGTGTATAAAAATCTCCAGAGATTTCCTTCTTGTCTACATAGGATCAGACAAATTATTTAACACACTGAGTAATCACACCCATCTTACCGCTTTTGAAAAATCCAAACACCCCACTCCACGCTCAAAAGTCCCGAGGCCGATAACCTGCAGAGTCACCAGGCTCACCGAGTCCCATACTCTAACATGGGGCTGCAAAGGCTGCGTGAAAAAGCAACGGGACAAGTGGCGTCATCAACACTGAAAGTATCATATGCAGGTGTCAAGTTTTGTTAAGCAGATGCTGCCTGAACTATGAACTGCAGACTGAAATGGAGGATGACTCGTGCCAACGATGCCGTTGGATAATAACTTGAAGCTCAATAGGTTAGAGTGAAGACTATCTTGTGCCCTATATCTGGGCTACAGTAACAGCAGCTGTGCCATCGAGGCAGGAAATTAAGTATGGTGGCATTTCATAGTTGTGAAAAAGAAACATTTGCCCAATTTAAGTCATTGAAGAAATAATGAGTCATCTTGCATTTCAGACCCCAGCCCTAACATTCTTATGTAACAACAGAGAATAATGATCAATCCTTGTTTTATATTAAATAAGCAAAAAAAAAAAAAAAACCCAAAACCATCCCATCCTGTTGCACTGAACTGAATCTCCTAACCATCATCAACCACTCAATGAAAATGTCCACGGTTATATTTCACCCAAGTACTTCCCCAAATCAACTTAGCTTCATTGCCGTGATACAATGAAATAAAGTCAGAATTAAGTTGGCTTAAGGACCACATTCACCACAGAAAGTGACAATAAATCATTCCACTGATGAAAAAAAAACCACAAACCAGCCAGCCCTAACAAATTACAATAAATGTTTGGTGGAAATCATAACAACTTCTATATAATATCTCACACTGATCTCTTACAAAATCTCAGAAATTGATCCAAACGCTTGAATAAAAGTCACATGTAGTGTTTTTCTACACCTCATAGTATGTGGTTTTTTTACCCCGCTTTTCTCTGTCTATAACTTCATGAAGATAATTTTGACAGAGTTTGCAAGAACCAGGGATAAAAGCATTTAAACATACTTGCTCTCAAATAAGCAAGTTTGTAGGAAAGATTGACAGATCTTCCATGAATTCGTAAAGTTGTTTCCCTTTTCCATGAAGCCTTACAAATACATGCATTCACAGAACTGGGGATTTGCTCTCCACTGGGAGAAAACTTATTGAAAGAAACATGACAGAAATGATCTGGTTTTATAAATCAATTACAAGCTGAGTTTCCTATGTCACAGACAAAGGACTTTACGAGCTTCTGCTCTTTATGATGTATGGCTGAGTGCTCAGTTGTCTTTTGCTAGAGATACAGGCTGTTACCTTAGAAACAGCAAAATATCTCAGTAAATGCAGTGCATAAAATAAACTGCAAGCAGACGGTGATGAGATTTAAAAAAAAAACAAGACACTTTTTCCTGATTTTTCAAAACAAGATACTACTGCTCAACAGCTCTATTACTTACCCTTCCATCTTTATCCACTCCAGCTAACTGTCCTGTTGCAATTCTAATTTTGTCTGGATGAACTGCAAGACTAAGACAGACAGAAATATGACTTGCTTTTGCTGTCATAGGTCTTCAAAACTGAGAGGTTTTTTGCAAAATTCTTTTCTTTCTCAACAGAAGCCTATGAAGGCAGTTATGATCCTAAATTCCACTTTTAATGAGAGAGTTTGATTGTTTTTCATCAGACTATTTCATCCCACACTGTGTATGCACAAGCTCTTGCAATGGCTGCTGGGACACAACCAGCAGTGCCCCAGGAGCCATCTCCATATATGCTCTGACAAATCTGTGGCTTGCACTATGTCAGGAGACCACGGTAACAATATACACATTGTCTCATGATGAACTCACTACACGTAGTTATGTGCTATACGTGCCATACTTATAAACACTACAGCTTAATTTATGCCTAAACCTACAGATAGCATGAACCTGGTGGAAAAAAACAGCTGAAATGTTGTCACACCCACAACTCAGGGATTACTGTCACCTGAAATGAATTACTGATGGAATTGTACCAATGAAGTTCTCCAGGATGGTGCACTACTAGTTCAAGTAAAAATCTGCTTTTCCTTACCACATTTTGATTTGGAGCTCATGTGAAAAAAAAGCAAATATTTCAGAATACATGACCTCTTTGTCAGAGTGATTTTTTTGGAAAAAATTTCTTGTTTGCTTTCTCTTTAAAATTACAAAGATGAAGAAAGCCACTGGAACAGGAAAGAGCAGGTACACCTGAATAAGTCAGAATGACGGACACCAAAAGCATCTACAATTGTCTAGTTTTTTTGAATGAAAAAAAAGAACACCAGACTGACAGCATTCCTCCCACAGAAAAAAAAAAAGTGACAATTATCAAAGCACAGCCAAGAGAAAAGACTTCTCTCCATTCAGGTACTGTATGGAGCTTCTGTTCACCATTATATTATGTGCACTACTCTTCAGACTAACATCATTAAGTCAGCACCGCCTTTGCACCTACAATGACACTGGCTTCAATTTCCTTGCTTCTCTATGTTATTTTGCAAACATCTTTCTGATTTCCCAGTCAATACTTAGGACAGGGCACCTATTAAAAAAATAGTAAATTATTGCTCAGTTTTCCATTTGGTTTTCTTATGCTCCTTTAAGGCTATACCTTAGCCATACTGCCTGTAAATCACTGATTTAGAATTAGGTTGTAAACAATTTTAAATTTCTGGGACATCTATTTAGAATGATTTATGTAAAGATCCCTTCTCTAATCTAGCATTTTTAGATTGTCTCCACATTCGGTTGTTTTACATGTTATACAGAAATCCTAAGCTAGCATGGACTGCTCTAGCACCATTCATTTGTGCAGTGCTTACTATGTGAAATCTACTGAAATAGAAAACAACTACAATTGTGATGACATTGAGTTCATACATAGGGTAGGAGAGAATAAGAAAACCCCCACTTCTGAATTATTACACATGTACTTACATGCAAATGTTAGATACTAACCATTTAACGCAGTCTGTATGACCCAAGTAGTGTCGCTGAGTTCTCTCCTCATAGTTAAATAGTACCACCACTGATGCTATGAAATATACAATTTCTCCAGTAGGAAGGAGGTAAACATTGGCTCGACAGTCTCTTCCACGATATCCATATCTATACGTATTTTTTAAAGTCAAGGTTTTCATAAACATTATATACGAGAGGAAAAAATACCAACTTTTTTGTGAGTTTTGGTTTTTGTTTTCTTAAAGGATTCTCTAGGAGCTCTCATGTCAGCAAACGCCCTTTACGTTTTTTCTCAAGAACTACAGCACAATTTAAGCAACATGGTTAAAAAAACTCAACAAACCATTACTGACCTCACACAACTGGACTTCAGGAAACCAAATGCCTTAAAAAGTGATGCTCTTTGATGTTAAAATATGTAATGCATGCTGAAGCAAAACAAACCTTCATGTGAAGTTTCATTATATAACAGCAGGGCTCACTGTTCTGATTTATCAGTTTTTTAGAGCAAAAGAATGGTGCATATGCATCCTGGACACCATAATGCTACTTTCATTTGACTTTTTAAAACAAGCTTGCGAAAATTTATAATATCTTTCAGAAAAAGGCAAGCTTCTGTGCAGCATCTGCCAAATATTTTGTCTTAAGAGTATTTTTAAAGCAAACAAAACACAGTGAAAACTATTCTATCCAAATCTATCCAAAACATATAAAAGGGATAATTTCTGTAGGAAACCTGCATGACTCCTAATGACATCCAGACACTGTGAACCAGCCTTAGTTAACAGTGATCAAACATTATTACAACTCATTATCTCTTTGAAATAGGTGTCATTTTCTTCACCTAGACTATTACTGTGGCTTTCTGCCCATATTTCAGTTCCCAGTGTCGCCTGGAACAATTAACATCGTAACTCTGACTTTAATATTAGCTCTGTAGCCTCAAAAAAGAAAATTTTCCTGTTATGTCCTGCACTTCAGAGAGTTCTCCACTGCAGTGCCAAGTAATACACCTGCAATAGCAGGGAAAACATGGGAAATACATTAAGCAACTTGAGGTAAAGGATTCCAGCCTTAGGTCCTGGTTAATCAGGTAAACAAAAGGAAGTTGAAGACTCATGTCGACAATGCTGGACAGACGAAGCTGGTCCTTTCTCATAAACGAAAATAAGTGCAGTAGTCCACTTTGCAGTATCTAAACTGACACCTCCTAAACTGACAGGGTGGCTTGGAAAACAGCTACCTTTCCACTATACCCTTTCCAGTGCTACTTCCTACCCTCAAAAATCCCCCACCACACTACCTTTCCTCTTCTGCAGTCCCTTTAAACAACGGGAATGCTATAACAAAGGAACACTTGAAAAATTAAACACATGCTGCATGTAGATATACAATGGTTCAAACTGTGACACTGCATCCAGTTGTTTATTAGATCTCTTAAGAGTATGGAAAAAGACTCCAGATTCATATATGGGTGTCTTCTGTCTATTACAGACCACATTGGTTCTTCTTCCACATTGGAAGCAGAGATTATTCACTGGCTTGCTTACCAAATTATACTGAGAGAAATGCTGACACAACATGATTTTGGAGGCATAAAAAAATTAGAAGAATGCTTCTGTTGCTCCCCTATCACTATTTACTTTCCTACTATTTTTTTCTCTTTCTTCTTTTAAATACTGATGGAACAAAAGGAAACTCCGGCATGGTCTTTTATTAAAAAAGCAAACCAAATCAAAACAACCAGACTGCTGAACTTTCAAAAATGATGGGCTACAATCCAATGAAAATATTTTTTTCTATCCTGAAGGATGAAGAACGCTATTGTAAATACCTTCTAGAAGAGAAAAGCTGAGCTTGTTAATCTGCTGTATACAATAGGGAGTGTATTGGTGAGGATTTAGTAAGATTGACATCTTTGAACATCCATCCTAGAAAAGTATTCATGATTTATGTAAACATGCTTTTCCATAGCAGAAGTCTCTCATGCAAAGCTAGGGCTAAATATTTTGGCATCCACCATTGAGCTCTGGCATTCATGAAGGCTGCAAAAAATGGTTGAGTTTTCTCAGTCCATTCCTTTCCCTTACCCATCCCTACTTAATGAAGTACTAAAGAGAGGCTGCATTTTCTAGGAGTGTGTTCTTTAGAAGCATGTAAAAAAATAACTTGTTTTGAGGAAGAAGTTTTTTGCTTTCGTTATTCTCCAACCCAGACTATCCTGAGAGAACACAAGTGTGGCTGCTGCTCCACAGTAGCTGTTTCCTTCTGCAGGTACTCAAAGCAGCAGATATTAGTACAATAACTGACTGACACTACAGAAAAAGGGGTGACACAGCTTTTATGCTTAATTTCCATTAAATTTCAATGTTAATTGTTCAGTGAGACTGATGTTTCAACCAGGGAAATTCAGAGATAGTTGTCTCCATATTGTGAATGTTTCTCAACAACTACAAGGATTGTTTTGTCACAACATTTTATATGCCCAACAACTTTCAGTTGCGGGTTTTGAGTTTTCTTTGGTTTTAATTGGCTAAGAATAGACACAATCATCACTGACAAGTGATCCACTGTACACCAGAATTCTACAGTGTATTCACTGCTGACTTCAATTATATCTAGAAGTAGGAGCATCAGTGTTCAGAGTAAGAAATCATCTCCAGGAACTGAGCTTCTATACACTGGGAGAAAGAGTCTAGAAAGTCTTTGTCAACCGCAGCAATGCCTGTGATTTCTGTAGTCGCTAAATAAGCCCATTTTGTTATTACTAGGAATGCCAGATATGCTTTAACCAGTTCTGTATTGCAGTAGGAAAGAATTCACTAAAAAACAGGGATACCCAAACTAAATTATTAAATTTAAATGAAATCACTCAGGAACCAGACACAGGCAAGAGCTCAGACTTCCCCACAAGTTACTTAACTTTGCCAATTAGTTTAGGTATTTCTTCAATTGACAGTAATCTGCAGGGTAGATAAAAGCTAAGTGTGTTGTGTTGAATCAACACTACTGGGTATCAATAGCTGAATACATCTCAGAATACAGTTAATCTAAAAAAGACACTCTCTTCCCAAACCAACCAACAAACAAAAAATCTCCAAAACCTAAACTAAAAACCTAGCCCAAGAACCTTTCTGTTCTTGCCTCAAAGTTGTTTGTAGTTATTTACATCTTCCAAAAGAGTAATATCAAAGGAAAATCGAATTATAAACAATCATCCAGTAAGCAGGAGAATTACCAGTGTTTACAACAAATCTTAGAGATTGAAAAATTCAACAGTTGATTGACTTTTCAGTTGCAAAACACTGACATTACTAAAATATGCTGGGAATCATACTATGTCTTTTTAATAAGGTACACAGGCTTCAGTTTGACATTGTATTTAGAAGTTACAGCTGGCTTGCAGACTTCTTCCCCTTGCTAAACTTGTGCAGGAAGTATAAGATCCTCTACTGCTTTATTATCCTGTCTCAAACTAAAGAGCAGTTCTGTGCAACTTCAGAGAGACCAATATTAAGCTTTCATATATGTTACTGCCTTTTCCTCATTCTTTTCTTCACCATTGTATCCAAATCCAATATCATAAATACACTTGATCTGATTTAGGATGAAACTTCTTTAAAGAGGTTCCAAAACCATATGTATAGTCTGTTTAGACAAGACTTACTTCACTTTAATTAGCCCTCAGCAGGAAACTGGATTAACCTGTCCACACTGGGATTTGCACCAATTTAACTGACTATGTGATTTCTTGATCAGATTTCATCAGTCCAAACTACTCATTGCTACTAAAAAAGTAGATCTGATCTTCCTCCAGTATGCCACTTCTAGTCCTTGCATGTTTGTGGGGCAAGTCAAATTGATGATTTGATCCTGCTGAAAGTTAATTCTGCAAGAAAAAAAGATTACATTTCAGACAAACCAGTGACTGACACAATTCACAGTGCCAACATCAGCATTCAAGAGCTGTTATGGTAGGAAAGCTGGGCATCACAGCTTTGCAAGGCATAAGAGCTCTGTTTTCCTTCTGGTCAGACTTTTAATCCAAAACTTTCCTCCTTTATGTTCTAAGCTTTGACAGTCTCATTGAAAAGTTCAGAGGACATGAGCTTTGCAGCTGCTCTTTGCAACAAAGCATCCAACACTATCTGTGTGAAATATCTATTAGTTAATAAAGGCAGCCAAAATAGCAATCTTCTTTCCTCAAGCAAGTAATGGGGTGGCAACATAAGTATCTTAGTCACTGACAGATATGATCAGAGAGGTACAGGAAGCCTCTGCCTGTACATATCCTGACATATGACCGTAGATCATCAATGTTCCTAAAAAATCTCCCTGCTTTCAGCAACACCAGAAGGATCAAACTTAACCAACTCAAGTGCTGCCTAGACACGTCATTTTACTGAAGTACTATGAAACTTACTTAGACAATCACAGCTTAGTGAATTGTTTTGCAGAGCTGAGGGTGTGACAGGAAGACCCAAACATGTGAAAAGCACACCTTTTGTAATAAACTCAACATCTGACTTACTAAAGGCCTGGGGAATTGTCATCAGTTGCACATCAATTCTATTCTTCAAATAATAAATTTGTGTTTAATGCAAACTAGACTGCCAGGAAATTAATCCCTTCACTTTTCAGCTGAAACACAGCAGCAGTGCAAAGGATGGCTGCTTCTGCAATCCTCACACTATTGGTATGGACAATGAGGAATCTGAGATCTTCCAGGGCTCGAAAACATCCTGAAAATGAACACAGATTGAAAACTAATGATATTACTTGAATGCAAAGCCTATTTAAATATAGTGTGGGGCAGAGTGGGACATTTTTGAAACTAACTCTCCAAAGATACTTTCTTTTAAATAACACTTTTAAATAATTTTAATCTCTGAACAGAGAGGAAACAAGTCTAGATTCTAAAGGAAAAAAAAAAAAGGCAAGACAATAAAAAAAGGGAACAACAAGTAGTTACTGATATCAAGGATACACCCACTCCAGTTTTAACTTTTCAGGAGGCAGCTCTGTCCTAATATCATCATAGTTTTCTACATCAGAAGGAATGAACATTGTGATTGGTCGACCTCGCATGAACATCTTGATATATTCTCCCTCTGTTGAAACAAAAAAGGGTATTAATCATGTGGTAAGTTTACGCAAGAAATAAGCACAAAAGAAATCAGTATTAAGGTGAGATGCAAATAACACTTGAGATATAACAATTATTTTTTAAATGCAAGCTTGTTAAAGGCCCAGATTTTATTAAAACAGAACACTGAAACACACACACGCATACACACACACACGAGTGTTAGTTGACTTTGTGATATACAGATTGATCATGTAACATTTTAGACATGCAAACTAAATTATAAAGGCAAATTTTAAATTAAAATTTAAATCTGAGATTAAATAAGTAAGTAGCCATAGAATAACAGAATAAGGTATTTCAGGTTGACATGGATCTTGGGATATCTTTTAAGTCACAGAAGCATAGAATGGTAGGGGTTGGAAGGGACCTCTAAAAATCATCTAGTCTACCCTGCAACAAAGCAGGTCTACCTAGATCAAGTCACACAAATGCATCCAGGAGGGTTTTGAAAACCTCCAGAGGAGACTCCACACCCTCCCTGGGCAGCCTGTGTAAGGGTTCTCTCACCCTCATAGTAAAGTAGCTTTTCCTTATGTCCATCTTTTGGCTTCAAGCATGCCCAGCCACAAGGTCTGACTAGGTTGCTCAGAGTTTTGCTTAGTCCAGTCTTGAAAATCTCCAAGGATGAAGATGGCACAATCTCTCTTGGTCCCTGGTTGTCTGCCAGAATCCCTAGTGCCATTCCTCACAGAGCTGGTCCCTGCAGCCCCTATGTCCCCAGCCTGTGTTCTTGTCAGATGTTCTCTCCATCAAGTGCAGCACTGGCATTTGTCCTTGCATAATTTTGAGAGGTTCCTGCAGGCCCATCACTTCAACCTGCTCAAGTACTCCTGGTTGCCAGCTCTACCCTCCAGTGTATCAGCTAGGCCCCCTGGTCTGCTGTCATCTGCAAACTTTAAAGTGTACTGTCTTGCTTGCTCCATGTCATTGCTGAAGATGCTACCAATGAAGCCAAACATCCAACTAGTTCTTTTACCCACCTAGCTGCCCACCTATCCAAACCATAATGGCAAAGCTAAGACACAAGTATACTGTGTGAAGAAGTGTCAGAAGTTTTGCAGAAGAATACCATCTGAAATTATAAAAAAATTAATACACTAACCTGAATTATTTATTGAAATCATTCTAACTGCATGCTATTGCATATTGCATCATACTCTGAAGAATGGAAAGAAGCAACAGCTCCTAGTGACTCCAGCCATAACACTATCTATAGCTGTGAGAAAATACATGCCTATCTCTGTTTGGGCATTTGAGCACTTCACAAGCTCTTAGGAGTTGTTTTTTGAGCAATGCAAGATTGTTTTCCACCACAGAAAGTTAATTATAGAGTAGCCGAGTGGCTTGGTCAAACACATTAGCTAGTTGTTAGAAGGAAGGCATTTGAAGGAATATCTGATTGCAACTAGTCTGTTAGGTGCCCTACAGGAGTCTTCTTTCCACCCTATGACAATAATAATTTTCTAAGTTCAGAAGACCAGAAAGCCCTTAGAGACTTTTAAAATCCTTTATGCTCTACCCGCACAGCAAAATCAGCACCATAGCACTGTTTAACTATGGTTAAATCAGGCCTCAAATCCATGTGAATTAATGACGGCCTCCAAATGCTGCTGACACAGGAGTTTCATTTCAAAAAACACTGATGACAAAGACCCGAGTATTCCAATAATTTTGCATCAGTGAAATGGTAATTTTTATCACTCTACAGCTTCTATAGTCATTAATATCCCTTGTTGATGTAACTAATATCACAAAGTTATACAATATTCTGCTGTGAATCTGGAACTCCAGTATTCTTTAGGAGTAGGGATTTGAAAAATCATAGCAGACAGCAGGAATGCAGTTACAGACCAAAATATAAATAGTTGAGTAGGACTGGAGTAGAAGAACAGCTATGAACTAAGAATACAGTATTAAGAAATCTCTAATTGCATTTGATGCAACCAAAATTGAGCTCTAAAATTAAGATCTTTGAACAATTTACGTTTATACTTCTTTCCAAACAATTTACGTTTATACTTCTTTCCAAAGACAAACGTGAGACAGACTTCCTCATTCCTAGGGAATGCTTGTAAATATTTCTTCACTTAAACTTAAGGTTATTACTCAGACTAAATGAATGTGCAATCTATGTTTTGCATTCCCCAAAACATCCAAAATTGAAAACAGGAGAAACTTGGACTTATTCCCACAGAATTTTAGCTTAAAAGCTGAAGTCAAACTTGAAGATCTAAAAAGGCAAGAGAAAACAAATAATTTCAGTGACAGCAGAAGCAATATTGACTCCAAAATAGTCTCCTGCTTACAGAAATGACTTAGAAGATGCAAAGATCAAGAAATAATCAAGGCTGTGAGCACGACCAACCTTGAGGCAAAGTTTTCACCCTTCTCTGAATTTTAAATACTCCTACTATACAGACTGCAGAAACAAACCCTTGTCTTACTGCAGCCAGAAGACAGTAGGAGAAGAACCACCTGTAAGCAGCATTGCACAAAGTTTGGAAATTAATTCTTGACACTCAAGGTCTTTTCTACAGCTAAGCAAGACAGAAGACTGTCAGTCATCAGTCTAATAAAAAATGTGGTGAACATTCTAGGCTATTTAAAGGAAATATTTCTGGTCACAGAGGATTTTATCAGAGTTGTGTGAAATTCTGTGGAATACCATCCCCGGTCAGCAAGCACGAGCTTCAAATAAAGCAGTGAACATCATGAAGTACACCAATGACTTGGTCAGCGTTGACACATACAGGAAAAATCCATGGTGACCAAATCCTATCATATATTCAGTAACTCTTAGCCAGAGAAAGAACTACACAAGAGTTTGCGTTGTTTTAACATCTCTTGTCACAGCATTGCTCAAACTTTGCTGAAACTTAACAATTAATCCACGTATTTGAATACAAGCTAGTTAAAAGTATTCTTCTATGCGCATGATACTCTGAAGGTTTCACAATGCACACGGGCTTAATTTGTCAAAAGCATTTGTTCTTACTGTTATTACCCTGTAGGTTTGACTTCTTGCTGCTTAATAATTATAACAACTCTTTTTAAATTGTCTGATGAAACAGATTCATGGTTTATCAAATTTACCAAGTTCCCAGACTTAAAAGAGATGATTACTGTGACTATTTTTCCACTTCCAGTGTGCTCAAGACAACCTTGTGAGAGACTAAGAATTCATTTTAATCATTTTTCTCTCATTTTTGACCCTGACAGTAGGTCCACGCAGGTTCCAAGAGAGAAGGGAATTTGCCTGTGCTAGTCCAAATACAATCGAAAGCTAGTGCAAAAACACCCACAGGCTTAAAAAATAATTCCTGAATAGAAACTGTAATAATTGAGCAATATAAAACAAACTTATGTATGAAGGTTTCTCATTTAGAATATTTATATAAAGTTGAGCCATTTATGTCCATTATCAAAGGAATAAATATCAAGAAGATGTTGTCCCACTTCTTTCTCAGAACAGCTCCTTTGAATAAGAATCCTGAGCCCATCCACTGACAACAGCAGAAAACTTGACTCAGACCAAAGAAAATCACTTCCCAGTAGCTAAATTAGAAGCAACAGTTATTTTACCAAATGCGCATCACTTAATTGCACTGCTGAGAAAAGATGAAGATCAGTGCTGTCACTAGTTTGACATAAATGTTTAGATAATTACTCCAAATAAGTATCACTTCTTATTTATCCCCAGAATATTTTTATAGTATGTATTTTACAGAGATAAAATAACACTGGATTAAAGCAACAGTTGTTCTCTAATTATAATGACCTTTTTATTAAAATCTCTTGCTTACACTCATAAATAAAACATAAAATAGCTTGAGAGCATTTAGAAAAAACATGTTTGTTTGTGCAAATTAAATTCTTAATTTAACACTGATATTGGCACTAATGGTTCCACAACATCAGTGCAAAATGACACCACAAATTTAGTATAATATTTTTCATTGCTGCTTAGAACAGTGGAGACAAGCTGCAACTGAAATTATACAGATAGAGGCAGTTGCACCTGACAGACTCTGCAGATCAGAGACATGAAGAGTCCAAGAGGAATTCAGTCAGGTCTTAGGTCAGAAGAGATGAGGCTCTCTTAGTGCTCAGGGAAAAGATTACCTGGAGGGCATTCAGATATAAATTAGCTCTCTGAACTTCTCCATTAAAGAAAGAACATTTTTTTGCTTTTATTAGCTAGCTGCATGTTATTCAAAATTACCTTTGAAGATACATATTTAACACACTTGTTGACAGACATAGCCTAAGTATAACTTGATTAAGCCTCTCCCTGCAAAAAAAAAAGGAAGGATAAAAAAAGAAAAAAAGAGACAACCCACTGAAAGATTTTTGTCTAAGATTGTAAACCCTTTTGTCAGAATAACCTGTAGGGCAGATATAATAATAATGTAAAAATCTTTTGAAATACTAGAGAGGATGGCAGCATATCAATAAAACCATTCTCAAACAGCAACTAATTGCCTGAGGCCAAACTCTTGTATTTGCAAGTTAAGAAAACCAGTGATGCAACTCTTTCAGACCATACTGGCTCAACTGAATGCTCAAGAGCATCAGACTATCTGTTTCATTCCTGCATTTCCAATACTTCCAGGTGCAAAGTGGTATGTCAGCCTTTTACTCTTTTTCTCACCCTCCCCCCTTGATCTTTTGGAAGAAAAGAGCCTTGCTTTTCTTACAACAGGTATGTACGTAAGGAGATATTGGAGAGATAAGTCAGAAGTTTTAAAGAAATTAGGGGGAAAATCCTCCCCAACAATGAAAAATCCTTGACAATTCAGGTATCTACCAGCCTGAAAACAGTAAGTATCCAAGCAGGTATCTTCTCTGTCCTATATGAAGAGTTGTCTATACACCACTACCCATTGCACAAAAGTGTGGTGGTGGGGAGTGGTGGTGGTCAGGACAATAACCCTGAAAGGACCTTGGCATCTGCTAAATTCATTAATCTGCAATTGCAGATCTCCTATAAGTTATTTCAAATATGTATCAAATAAACCTAAAACTACAGTTGAAGCTCTGTAAGCAGAAGCTCTGTAATCCAGGTGTCATGAATTATCCACACCACACAAGAAGGAACAGCTCAGATCCAGGGTTGCTACAAAAAGGCAGCAAAGTGGATGCAGAGCCTCTGGCTTCAGGGGCCAGCTCTTCACCAGGAACAGCTGCACCTGCTTTTGTGCAGCTTTGAGCTCAAATTCACAATCTTTGCCAAACTCTGCTTGGCTCCACAATAATTCACCTCTGGAGCCTCAACAGTCTCTTTGCGCAAGTGCCAGGGAACACAGGACGAGCACTTCTGGTTTTTGCTCCCAGAAGGAGCTTAGGCTTATTAACCTCACATGGGAGCCGTCTGAGTGTGCTGGACTACTGCAAATTCCATGCAGGTCTCAGCTCTCTATGGGATCCCCAAGGTCTGGGGAAATCATTAATACACTCCCAAAGATGCAGAAAACCTGATCTGACTATATCATGGCCTCAGTTAGTTGAAGAGATGTAAAACATTGATCAGGAAGAGTGACACAGTAACTTGTGCAAGCTCACCTAAGGGTATATTTGAGCTTCAATCAGCCATGCAGCTCTGCAAACCAGTGTCATGAGCTAGAGGAATATTGCAGCTAAGCCTAGCCTAGCTGAGCCTGACAGATGAATGACTAAGCCTCTCAGTGCCCTCTGAGTGCCTGCATCACTCTGGTTTCCACTCTGATTAGGGTACTGCAGCACTCGCTTTGCAGAGTAAAGGTGTGGCTTCACTGGGATACACACAAGCATACTCTTGACAATTTTTGCATACACATACCATCCAAAAATCTCCTCCTCCTAACAGTTGGGAACCTCTAAACTTCCAGGTGAAAAGAAAGCATAGACAGATTGTTGTTTTCATGCTCACCTTGATGTATTTTCAGTCAGACATGTACTGCATTAACAGCTATGCTGTCATGTGCACAAACTAAACAATCATGCCCTTCCTCCTGCGAGCTTTCACTTTGGAAAGATAAAAACATCTCTCTCATTAACTCTGTTTTTGCGTAATAAGGTTTGAATTTGTCTCCACACCACCACAAAACTTACCTTACATGATTGTGAGTGGCTATAACTACATGCAGTGTTACATGGAACCTAACAAGGTTTTGACACGTGAATGCTTTCCGTGAGGCTGCAATTCTCTGTTAGAATGACTTCTGATGCATCCTGGGACTACTATTTGTGTTTTCATTAAGAAGTGTGTGGTTCAATCCTTAAGTGATTAAGTAGCACGTTAGAGCCCTTTTCCTCACCATTTAATTCTGGCAGACGACTGGTTTACAGCTAAAACATTGCTAGCAATTCCTGCACGTGTGATCTTTCACTTTGAATAATTTAACCTTGTTTTGTAGTACTCCAGGCCTCAGGAACACCTAGGTCTTGTTGTATTAAAACCTCAGCTTGCACTATATCCGTTTTGTGTATCAGCTTCATGTCATCAATGCTCCTACTACCCTGTGCTAAGTTCATTAGTGTAAACACTAAACCAAATAAGTCCCAGTAGTCTGGAGGCAGATGTTTGTAACCAGAGTATCTACTGCAGGTTCTTTCAGAGTTTATAGCCTGCTACAGAAGAGAAGAAACACATCAGTGAAATAAGGTGCTGCTTTTGAGAGGTAACCCTAGAAGCCTGCCTTATCTGCAAGGAAACAAGTGCCATCTTCTTCACTGACAGTCACCATAAGCTGGTGTACTTACTTTGCATACAAGTAAATCATTGCAAAAGCATGCAACACCAAGAATGCATGACTAAAACTAGGGGTAAATTAGAAATTGCAGACAAACGGTAGAGAGTGGCTGAAAATGTTCTGCAAAGCCTGCTTTTACCAAAAGGAGATTCCCATAAACACAAAAAAGCTTTTTAATCAGGCCTTACTTAAGAAAAATAAAAGAAAAAGGAAAAGCAGCAAAAGGTAACAGTAAAACTGAACTTCAAGCAATGCCTATTAATTTTCTCTTGGAATACAGTTTAAAATCCAGCAAGCTGGAAGGTAAGACCAACAAAAAACAATGTTGTTGTGTTTGTGTTGTTTTTGCAGGTTTTTTTTTTTTGTACAGACAGAAAAAGTTTGGTCATTCAAACCATCTGAAAGGCTGAAATTAGCAATTCCATGGAGGAAGCACAGAAAGACTCATGCAATGACACTTAGGCAATTTATTCCTGTCTGTGAATTATATTCTTAGGGGAATATGGAATGTTGTCAGAGAAAAATAATAAAAACAATAGTAACTGAAAAGAGGAGAAAAAACAATGCTCAAAGAACTCCTTGTAGATTAACTCAGAAGTATTTACAGAGGAGAGGAGAGGAGAGGAGAGGAGAGGAGAGGAGAGGAGAGGAGAGGAGAGGAGATTGCAGAGACATAAGAACTACTGTTTAGAATCATTCCAAAATCTGAAGACAGTGACATAAAAAAACCCAAATCCTCCTGGTTTCCAAAAAAGTGCCTCAAAATGAAGCTGTCAAGGAATACACAGTAGCTTCCTTCCTAGAAGCATGTGAGAAGCCCTCAACCTCAGTTACCCGTTTATTCAAAACTGCACAAAACATTAGAAGAATGTCTTTTATTTCACGGTATTCCCCATTATTTAGACAGACCCTGAGGTAGCCCCCCAAGTCTATGCTGTAATTAACTGCTCTTCAGCCAGCAAGTGTATGTGTAATAGGAAGTCTAATGAGCATACAGTAGACTATATAAATACACACACACACAGAGTAGACAACAGTGAATAAATAACATTATCTGTTTTCCTACATTATTTTAATTCTTAAAGAATCACTCCAATAATCTTTTCTTGCAAATTGTTAGCAACTACTTTCAATAGGTCCCACCCCACCTAGACTGAAAAAGTAACATGGACTGATGCACCAAAATTCTCAGGCTCAGTTCTATTCGTGTTTACCATCAGAATCTTACCCTTAAAATGAATTACAGGGAAAAGAAAAACCCCAAAAGACTCCAACTAGCTTGGCCAAGCAGAACTCTCTAATAATATACAATAAACTACCACATCTAGAGTACATTTATTAATCTGTCTTCACCTTCTAGTTGCTTGACCAGTCAAGTTATGCTTTTTAATACTACAAATAGCTTCTTTCCCACAAGCTTTCTGCTTTCAGGCCTGTGTCCAAGAACTCTGCAGGACCACTAACCTGAGGGACAAAGGCTTATAAAGTCTGTTTCTAATTTAAAACAGTGCCAACAGTACAGAGACAAATACAACCAAATTCATCTACCATTCCTGGAGAACTAGATTTTAAGTTTTGGTGGAATTAAAATGTGGCTGTAGGTCTGTCATCTCTCACTGTAAGCTACATGTCAACACTTGCTGACCCTGACAAGCAGACATGCACTGTCACCATTGAGTGCTGGTGCAATGCAAGCCAAATGGTCAAAAAAAGTAGATGACACATGAGATTTGCCTTGGTTTGGAATGATTTTACAGCTTTACCTTGTGATTTCTTAACAGGTCTCAGGTTATTAATTTTATATAACTTGGTAAGTAAATAATAATTAAAAGTCATGTACCAAATGGCTTTAAGAATCTAGGTATCTAAGCAGTTACTATTTGCACTGAAATAATTCAAGTTTAATGTTGAACTATCTATTTAAAAGGAAGACTCAAAGAGGAATCAACGATAAAGACCTCAAAATACCGATACTTCTTAAGAGTATCAATGGTTTTTAATAATATGCGCTGGGCCTGAATGACAGCAAGAAGCCCAATAATGAGATAGACTGATTCTCAATTTGTCCTCAGGTATGTGGGCACATTCAATAAGCATTTGACAGAAAATCTGTCTGATGAAAAAAAACTGATCTGAGATAGTCACTAAATTTTATTTTGCACTCTAAGCAGACACTGTCAGCAGGGTAATTTTTTCCATTGTGTGCTTCACAATTGCCCTGTTCTGTGAAACTAGAACTATAGCACATTTAAACTAACAGAAGAAAAAAGTACTGGAAACTAATAAAGCACAATCTAAAAAGAAACAAACTTAGGAATGTAGTGAATGTTTTTCATTAATTCTTTCACATATGGTTTTTATTGCCATCCAAAATGTTCTAAGTATCTATTACGTTGTAATAAGTGAACAAGTGATTCATATATAGAGTTGCTATCACTGAAAATCAAACTCAAACACAGAACCTCAGTAAAAAAATTACCTTTTATCTTAAAGTAAGCCAGGTCTTTAACTTCTGGGTATAAAAATACAAATGCTTTATGATTAATACTTCAAAAATGTCTCTGCTGAAGTGAAAAGCAACGTGGATTTTATAGGCAATTATAAACACCTGCTGGTAAATAATTTAAAAGAAAAACTTCAGACAGTGTCTTTTTTTAAGGCTGTAGTAAACACCTGTTCATTTCACCCATAGCTCTATTGGAATTTTACAGCGTTTTAATGTCTCCTTTCTACTGGATTTTATTGTAAAAAGGTTGTCTTGGTTTACAAGGATAAACAAACAAGTGTTCAACAATAATCTGAAGAACCTAAACCTAAAAATGTCTTCAGCGAATATATGGAAGTGCGCATAATATGTCCCTCACTGGATTGGCATCAATAAAGTATTCCTCTCTGCTTCAGCATATACCCAGATATCTAAATCTCAGCACTAAGCTTTGACATGGAGCAGATGCAATTCAAACGAAGTGGGAGAGTTAAAGGCACTGAGGTAACAGGACTAGGTACTGAGACAGAAGGCGCAAGAGGAACACTGGTAACATGATTGGCCCTAGCATGCAGCTGCCGAATAGAGGGAATTTACGTGAGTGACCGCAAGGCAGCTGTAGGCTGTGGCTCCTCGTGCTGCTGCTTCTGGCACCAGGAGAGAACTGCCCAGGTCTTGTTGACATTTACAGGCAACACCTTTGCCAAGCTCTCTGAGGGATTCCATACCAAATCAAATTGACCAAAGTCAATTCAGACATCGAATTGGATAATGTCTCTCACTGATGAAGCTCATCTGACTTGCTCCTCAAGTCTTTTATAGTTAATACAATCAACAGAAATCACAAGGAACGTGCATAGACACATATTATGTGTGGTCACAACACACAATGTTGCAGTAATTTCTGCTGCTAGAAAAACAAGATTCCAAGAACTAAATGTGCAAAATCATATTTCTCTACATTTTGTGGTACTGTACTAGACCAACAAAGCAGTTTCTTAAAATCTGAATCTAAAAAAGGAAACAAAGTGATTCCAGGATGTTCAAAGCTACACAGAATTGTCATCTTCCTACTATCTTCCTACTGTCCCACACAAACACCTTTTGCTATGGTAATTTACAGTTTCACAGAATCTCAAAAGTTGGAACGGTCCAATGCCCCTGCCAGAGCAGGACCACCCACAGTAGGTCACACAGGAACTCATCCAGGTGGATTTTGAATGTCTCCAGAGAAGAAGACTCAACAACCTATCTGGGCAGCCTGTTCCAGTGCTCCGTCACCACTTATTTTACTTGTGTATAAAGACACTGAAGTCCTTCTTTGTAGATCTGCTTTGAAGCTTGAGAGTATACGAGTATGCACATCAACAGTATTCCCAAAGGCCTCCTTCACCTAATTTCTAGGAGGCACATTGCCACCCTCCTTAACATTGGAGGTGTGTGCTGGGGGCATATGCACTGTTTCACATATAGCCTAGTAAACAGGGGAGCCACCGTAACTTAACACTATGCTAGGGATTGCTTGCCTCCAGACGCACAGGTTGGCAAGCCACAAAGTAATGTTAAAGCAGCCATAAATTTCATGCCTTTGGGTTGCAGAATGGGAAAGTCCTGCACAAGCAGCACGAGGAAAGGCCAGCCTTCATCCCTCCCTGCTCAAGACAACTCTGTTCAGCTGCATAGGATTTACATCCAGAAACAATGTTAACTCTCTGTGCAGCTCTTCAACTCCCAGGACAGCTGGGTCAAAATGCCAACTGGAAATTGTTTTATATGGCAATAGATGTATCAAGCACAGAACAAGCTAAAGTCACTTGCCCTGGAACCGGTTGTTGTGTTACAGAGAATTGGCTGGTATTGCTACACTTGTACTGGAAAGGATGGAAGCATCCTCTGCTACCTTACACACACGCATATAACACATTCTAAAAGTTGTTTAAAAATACAGTCATGGGTCAATATTTAAAAAAAAAAAAAAAATCTTTGGAGGCCGAATCCTGATAATTGAAATTTTGACCATGTTAAATGCAGAATAATGCTTTGTGTGTCTAAGATGTTAGAAAAATGCATTTTCTATGGCATGACTTTCTCTCTGTCTTCTGTGTATGTGGGGCCACTGTCATCTGCATCATATTTCTTTTTCATTCTAGCTTGGCTCAGAACAGACTACAGCACGACACACATGGAAAGTACCTGTTTCATCATCCACTGAAAGCTCATGTCATCTGTACAGTAACAGAACAGCTAGCAGAGTATACATTGAGGCTACATAAGTTATAGTTACCAGCATGAGAGAACTGAGACATGGCCCATTCTTGGCAGAACACACAGAATTACAGAAGCACATTTTAAGGAAAGAATTAGTATTGACGGTATTTTAGCTGTATGCAACTTGGATTTTGTGAAAAGCCGTTTGGTGGAAAGAGTATTTTTAACATAACAGTTTTATTTAACTCTTGCAAAGCTAAATTGGAGCTGGTCTGGACATTACTGATTGGTATTCTTCTTACAGTAACCATTGCTGCACATATGTACAATTCCATAGCTGTTGTTAAGCAATCTGGCACAAAATACCATTTCTTTTTTTGTTCCTGATGCTCATTCACTCCTCTTCCATCCTTGCATTTGAAGGATGGTTTTGATAAGCATCAACTTAGAATATTTTTAAATCTGCAATTTCTCTATGAATTAGAAAAAGATAAAGCAATTGGAGTCGATTTCACATTCATGACAATAATTTACATATGAACTTCCAAAAAACTTGAGTTTGTTGTCTTTAAAAGAAAATTCAAAGGAGACTAAAAGTATTCAAACTGCTTATAACGTAATCTTGCTTACAGCACAGAATTTGGAGACTACAGATTTGTTAATTGGCAGCAAAAAGCATGAGACAGAGCCTCTGTACATAGATATAGGCTGTGTACAGCATGCACTTAGGTTGCATGCTTTAGTTTTGAAACTGCATGCTTCAGTAGAGTTTGTAGGACATCAAAACAAAGTAGTTTTGTGACACAAGAAGTGCATTTCTTTGGTTGTCATGTCCCACCATGTTCAGATAGACGTCTCCTTTTCTTGACTGAACAAGTCAGCAGTAGCAAGTAGTCACAGAATGCAAGATTCATCAGTGCAAAGGCATACTCTTCAGAATAGATTAATTTTTCATTTTAGGAGACTATATTAAAACCTTCAGTCTCTGTTCTTGTCTAATCAGCATATATGTTGTAATATTGGCAAGACAGAAAGCTGAGATAAAACAAATCTTTTAGTTGGCAGTTCTTCATATTCTGGTATCTCAGGCAACAATGCAAGACTTCTACAATCTTATTTGAACACACATTCCTCTCTGAGGAAATTATGCGTGTAGTAATTTATTTTAGACTACCCCCAAATAATCCTCACATAGATTGCAATGTGCATATGCATATATATTTCCATAATAAGAAAGTTGAAATATTTAACTCCTCAAAGTTAAATCGTGCACTGATGCTCTTTGACAGTGAAAAGCCAAATAAAAGATTTGTAAGAGTGCTAAATTAGAAAGCGACCAAAGGGCAGAGCTTAATTCTTACCTTGGCTGTTTTTTTCACGAGTTGACATTTTTGCTGGTTATGGGACAGAAATAAAATCTCTTAAAACTATTTCTAAAGTCTCACTCATACCTGCTTGGATAAAGACTGGCACATGGGTCAAAACTTTAGATTTTTGCACATACACACAGAAAATTAAAAAAAGGTTTTTTGTTTCACAAAAGTAAAATGAATTCTCCCACCACCCACCAAAAATTTGTTCCCTCTCTAAAGATCCAATGTGATGAGGCATTTCTCTGTAATTCCAAAGATCCTTATACAAGTCTTGAGTAACACTGGGCCAGAAGAATTCTTGTAGCAATTATTAATGCTATTTTAGCTGTCTGTCCCTGTTTCATAAGCATGCGTCCTAAGGTATTTATTTACAGGAAATACTATTAAATCAAAAGCAAATATTTTCAATTTCATCCAGTATTTAAAAATAAATGTTTTTATTTACCTTGGCTGACAACGACATCTTTGTGCCTGGGGAAAAACCCAAAATAATACTGTAAATAATACGTGACATGCTTATCAAGCTAATACCATGTAGTTCTTACACATTATTGCATTTGGCAGTCTCATCAAGTTCTGTGTACAGTGAAACTGTAGCGTAGGGTGCTAAATAATGAATCATGGTCACTGTATTGAATTTTTACCCATATATTATGTAGTTCGTTACATCTTTCAAGTAAGTTGAAGTCTTTGTCCCTATGGTAAGGGTTAATAAAAATTACTGTGATAACAAAATACAAAAAGCTTTTAAAAATAAATTATGGAGGGCATATTCCTTGTGCACAGAAAATTCCATTTTGAGAGAGCAAACTTTTAATAACCAAATGTTTTAAGCTGCCAAACACCCTGCGGTCTGCATACAAAGCACTTAACACCTGTCAAAATAAGCTGTCAGCACACAACATCACAAATTTTTATAGGAATTAACCCTGTTGGAGACATGGATTATACGTAAGCAAGTTGCAGTTTAGTTTAAACCAGATCTATGCATTACTGGATGTACAAAGAAAAGTCTTCAAAAGGGGAGCAGCTGAGATGTCTGTCTTTGCCAAATGCAGGAATGCTCAGAAAAAAAACTCAATCCTTTTTTGCAAAGAAGGTAGAAATACTGATTTCCAGCATCAGAGCTACTTCTTACCAGAATAACACTCCTTGACAGGAGAATGTATTGCATAAAAACCCTCTTGAAGTCATTTGAAATTCAGCAGTAAGGTATGAGTGGCATCCAGTATTTTTAGTTGGATGGAGGTCAAATTTTTTGTATCAGTGACAAAGGGTCAAGCATATGCATGAGGAAAGTCATCTCTGGCTATTGGTAGAATCACTCTTCACCATACTGTCAAATGAAAAATTAAAACTGGATTCCCAGTCTTGCCTGAAAAACAGTGAATGCTGGGCTGCCGTGGGAACCCTCTTACTTCTTTTGGCTTTATCAGCTGATTTACAGCTCAGTGCTGGCTTAAAGATTGAGCTTACTAAACAAAGTTCATATCCTGGGCTAGTAGTGAAAAGCATATGTAAAACATTTCTGTCCTGGGGCCCACATTAGGGGCTGAATTCTACTCCCTTGCATAAGACTCGGGTAAATTCAGCCAGATTAGACCAATGTTTCTTAATTGAGAACAATAAATGCAATATAATAATATGCCTTTGCACAATACCAATCAATTCTTTTAGAAACTGGGTACATGGTATGCAAGAATGAGTATTAACATGTGCTCTTGAATGCAAATAGTGTTTTTATTAAAATCTGAGCACAAGAATATGACAAACACAATATGACACACGGCCTTCAATCAGATGATGGCCTACAATTGATAATGTCTGAAACTTTGTGGATTTTTTTGCCAAATAATTTAAAATGCAAGCAGCTTCAAGTTCTGAACAGACAACTTTCTCTAATAATAATGAATCCTAATCTTTCCATGCCTGATCTTTTCTTAGATACTTGATGGTTTTTTCCACAGACTGTAGAAGAGCACCGCTCTAGAAAATAAGCAGAATCACAGGAAAACTAAACAAGACATCTCTGCTTTGACCATGCCTGAACAAAATATCAAGAGAAGTAAAATTTATTTTTAGTATTAGCAAATTTGGATTATATACTACATCGTGGGTGATATTTTAGTAGTACAACAAAAAACAAGAAAAGAAACCTGATAAGTAGAAATCAAGACAGGGATTTTTTTCATTCCAAAATACTATCTAGCAGTACCCTGCTATAATTTAAGTTGCCAAAGGGCTTTTAAATTCCAACAGTGAAAACCAATTATAAAAGGAAAAGAAAATACTTGCAAAATACATAACCCATAATCCCTCACACAAAGCGCTTCAGTCCTCTGCAGAACTCTTCAGGCTAAGCATAAAGCTTTTACTGAATGTGCTGATATCCACACCCAAGTTTAATTTGTTTTTGTTCTTCTCATTCCACTGAAAGAAGGAATGCACTTGCACCACTCTTGACAGTAAGTATGTATTTGATACAAGCTAAGGAGGGCACTACAGACACAGTCACAAAAAGACTGGAAATTACTCTGAAAGGTCTGAAGAGTTTATTTGTCACAGTGGGAAGGGTTTTCAGCTAGTTCTGCCTTGGACCAGTTAATGGCTATTCGAAAGAGGATTAGTAAGCAGACACACGAAATCTGCAGACAATGTCAAGCCAGGAGAAGATAGCAGTGCATTGGGGGGAATTTTAGCAAATAGGAGAGGGGTCCATCAAAACAATCAACACAATTTCAACAAATGCAGCAAAATTTCAACCATGTCCAAAAGAGAGACCAAGTGCATGAATATGATGTGGGAAGCCCAAAGGGCAAAGTATACTACGGATAAGAAGTGCATCACAACAGGGATCAGTGATGACGAGTTACAGCAAAAAGTTACGATCTACTTTTATCACATCAGATCCAGTAAATTAATTTCAAGAGAATACACTTGCATTTTCAAATCAGATTTAATTAGGAAAAAAACTGGTTGGACACTTCACAACAGCAGCATTAAGTCATAAATCTTAACTCATAGTGCTTCGCTAACCCAAATGGACAACATCGAAACAGATTCACACTAAAATCCTGCATTCACAGTTTATAATAAATATGAAGATTCCACAGGCACCTGGAGTGCCATATTGGCAGGTTATACAAGTAATTATTCCAGGTAACAACAAAGATGGAAATGGTTTTAACATATGCATAAATAAGTTTACTAAAATTTTATCACTTCAGGACTTGCTTTTATGTACCAAAATGACACATACTTGTCAGCATTCTTTGCCACTTTTGATATTAACTTAGATGTTGACGCTACTCTCAGCAGCTTGCTACGACTGTCATCCGAACTCTCCCAAGCACTGTGAGGTTTTTCAGCAGTCAAAGATTTCTTTATGCTAGAAGAAACAGAAATATATTTTAAAATTACAAGATAATAAGTTAGCAGTAATGGGAATTGGTATGCAACAGACAGATCAAGCAGCAGGAGGCAAGAGCAGAGCTAGGTCTTCCTTCAAGCTGAAGCATGAAACAGGAAAAAAAAGATTAGTCAAAAAGTTCTAACTGGATGAATGGAAACAATTGAACAAGGCAGATGCCAAATGTTTTATCCATTCCTTTCAATTTCCAAATGCTCTTACATAAAGACTATATTGCTAACAAATTACAAAAGTAGGGGGAAAAAAAATGAGGCTACAGTATATTAGCCTTAAAGAATATTTTTAAAAAAAAAAAATTGAAGGTAAGTAAATAGAAATTTTTTCCTGATTAACTGTTCAATAGCTTTAACATACTGATTTCTGAGGCATAACAGTTCCATCAGATTACAGTTTTATATGGCTGTTGAGCAGATAGCACATTCTAAACCATACCATTAATGGCTTTAATATTTTTGAAACAAATGTCTTCAAAATTCTTGCATGAATAAGGCAAATTAGGTTTTGTCTAATACTACAGATAATTGAATCCAGGAATTCTGACAAAATTTCTCAGCAATACTATTGTAGCAAATTTACACTGCAAGTTTTGCAGTCACTAGTTCATTGATTTCATACATGTTAACAATGGGAAACATCTTCAAAAGTGATCTAGCCCAAATTATTCGTCAACCAGGTGATTTAGAATCTGCATATGTCTTGCTAACAGTATCATATTTCATCCCGTCAGAAATGCTTTTTGCAGGACTAAGTCCTGAACTGCAACCTTAAGAAATAACAAGCTCCTTCCACAGCACCTCAAGAGGCTGAAAGGTCCTGCGACAAACAAGTTAATCAAGTTAAACCATTAGGAGATTAATAAAGGCTTTTTTTTTTTAATCCCACACTGCAAAAGATTAGTAAGCGAGACTTCAGACAAACATCTTTACAGTGAGATATCAGGCGGGAGAACAACAGGCTGCAAGTTCAGCTTCAGACAACTTAAGACTTTGTGCAAGACATGAAGACAGAGCCTTTATGGAGTGTTATAACATGCGTCAGTCAAGTCAAAGTTTGAACATTTATTAGAGCTATGAATTCGAGCAATGCAAGACAACATGATCTTGTGAATTACAGTAATTTTCACAAGAATAAATTCCATTTATTTAAGAGCTTGTTTCAGTCTTGAGTGTAAAACCAGAACTTCACTCATGTAAAGAATCAAAGTGAACGAACCTGCAATCTAGCAGGAACTGAAAATGATCACAGAAACAATCAAAACTGGCAGAACTGGGGAAGAAAAACTCCCAAAGCTAGAATTGCAATGATAATATTCCTTAATATTGTTGTAAGACGTAGTAAATGGGCAGGTGGAAAATACACTTCACAATTTGTCTATGCCAGACAAAGTCTATAAAGTGTATTTTGAGAAGCATCAAGTCAGAGTCATCATTAAATATTTTAGAATAATGACTGACTAGAAGTACTTTACCATACTAGGATTCCAATCAGAGGGAACAAAAGAAAACTGTAATCTTAAAAATTTTTGCAAAGATTAGATGATCTCTAAAGGTCCCTTCCAACCATTCTATGAAAAATTGCATTTTTATGTATTTGCTGTGTTGTAAATGCATGTTGAATGCATCTTCCTCAGTACAAAAACCATCAAACATTTAAGTTTATAATGAGATTGGAACTATTTCACATGACTTGTTGTCAAATATGAACTCTGTGTCATTACAATAATTTTGTAGTTCTGTACTGTGGTATTGTGAAAACCTTTTAGCTGGAGCAGAACTCTTGCTTTCTTGAGTTTGCCTGTGTGTTTGGAGAGTCTGTGAGGAGGGCTGGGGAGAAGGTGATGCTCGAGTTTGTGGACTTTGATCATTAGAATGAGATTCCTCTTTTTTTTCTTTCTGTCCTGGAGGTTTTTCCTTCTTTTTTTCTGTACCGCTGTAAAATAAAGTATAACATAGGGGGGAAAAAAAAAAGATAACAAACAAATAAATTAAAAAGGTGGGAGATAATGCTCTCTGTGAAAAGATGAAAGAAGCATGTAACAACTTAGTATATATAATCACCAAAAGAACACTTAGATTATTTATTCACACTCTTCAGGTTAGGATTTTGCTGCAATAAGATATATTTACAAGCTCCAAAAATAAAAAGGTGAGGGAGACATGGAAAGATTTACTTATTTTTACTACATAGTTCTACTATGCTTACTCTGATCCTAAAATCAGAGATTTTAGATTAGATTAGATTTGAGTATATCCTTTATTCACAGGTGCTTCTAGAACATTCAAAGCTGATGCAAGTCTGCTGCCCCTCAGAACGAAAAAAAAAACAAAAACAAAAAACAAAAAACATGCTCTGGTTCAGCTCATTGACTACCTTACTGTTCTGCCAGTGTAAGCAAAAGGCAGGAGTGTCACTTGCACTGTCTCTGATTAGCTTAAGCCCACCAAGAAACTATAAAGTATAGTTTGGTTACAGTTTTTTCTGTTTCTGGACATGCATGGTATTGCTTCTCTTTGTGCTATCCCCCAAAAGCGCAAAAATGCTGTTGCTGATGTCCCTGGCTGCAAAGTTAAAATCAAATCGTCCCTGAAAAAACTCATCACTGTTTTGATCTGTAGTTGATTAACATCAGTTAGCCTTGTAGCTTCTGTAACTTTATTTTCACAGTGCTATATTTATTAGGTTAACATTTCAAACTGCTTTAAATGCATGTCATTAACAACCTTAAATCTATTAAGAACCAAAGGTCCACTAAGTAAATAGAAGGGACTGATTAAAAAGGCTCTTCTATAAAGTAGCACCCTTTGCAATACACTGAATCACACAAACAATAGCAGGACCTGAAAGGGAAGGGTATTCTTTAATATGTGGCCTGATTCTTTTTTTAGGATTAAAAAGAAATCTTCCAGTATAAATTTCACAGTGAAAAAACAAAGCAAGATATAAACACTGACTAAAAAAGAAAAAAGCTTTTCTTTTAGGTTCGAAGTAACCTGCAAAGTAAAAAAGAAATAGTAACTTTTTAAAAGGGAGAATACAAATTTCTATTCCCTTACAAAAATTCTGCCCCATAAACCCCTGTATAATCTTATTTGTGTTTCCCCTGCTAAATAATGAAAAACAATAGGACAATATTCAAAATAAATGAATAAAAAATGAGCCCTTAACTTTAATATAACATTTGTAAGTTCCCTAGTTCATTTGTTACTTCAATCAAAATACATCATTTACCATTCAGACAAAGCCATCAATGCTTACATGAGTTCAACTTTTCTAAATGTTTCCAAAGATGCGTTGAAGAATAGATGAAAACATGAAAATTCATATAAAACTTAAAATACATTTTCAAGGATCACTAAAGGATTTCTTTTGTAAACAATATCAACAAGTTTAAAAAGTTAATATAATCCATCAAAGTTATATTTTCAGGAAAACGGATGACAACAAAACAGAAAGAGCTTTCACATTTCTTGTGGGCATATATGTGATCAAAGAGAATAAAGCTTGAAGAACTGTGGGGATGTGGTTAATAATTTATAGCCAATAGTCCTTAATTAACTAGAAGTATAATTTTTTAAAAAAAAATCAGAAGATTTAACCTGCATTGCCAGATGCAAAAACAAGCAATCTTTTTGCAGAATGCAGCAAGAAATGCAGTACAGTGAAATAAACTCTTGGAATCTCTTGTCACTAAAGAAACCAAGAGTCCTCTACTCCTGCTCTAACAGGTACACTCACAGACCTCTGCATTCACTCTCTCATAAATGCAGGATTTCTCACAACAAAATCTGTCTACTAGGACATGGGGAGTATTTGTGTGTGTATGTGTTTGTTTTTCAAAGAAATCATCCTCCAGGAAAACATGCTTCCAGTTTTCCTCTTCTAGTTTGGGATTTCAAAACCCTATCTAATAAGAGTAGAAAAGATGAAGGAAGCAAGAGGAGAGAAAACATACACATATAGTGCCTTCCATAATTCCAGCTTGCAAGTCTACGAAGAATGGTCCTACGTGGTCAGAACAATGTCTCACCTGGCATTATATTCTGTCTCTGACAGTAGCATAAAAGAGTTCACCAGTAATGTCATTGTCTGCAGTCCCTTTCACCACACTTTTGGCAATATCTTGGTAATATTCTGTTTACAGTAACACCAGCAATCCTGCAAATCACCTCTGTGTTCCTCCAGCAGGCTCAAGTGAATGCCACCTGCTGATAATAGCATAATATCTAATTTACCAATTTGGTCTCATATTTTCTGTATCCTAGTCAGACTCATGTAGGTCACCTGATCGATATCCCAGAGACTACAGGTTCAATGCCATAATCAATGTAATGTCTTCACCGAGCCTGACAGCTGTGGGCTATCCATTTCATACCTCTGTCATCAAGTTCACTCCTCAACTTTGCTGTTGGGCCACAAGAATCCCTGGACCATTGTGGTTTCTCTTGGGATTGTAGGACAAGGTATACTTTCGGTTCCAACACAGCACTTTTTCAAGTGAGTTTCTTTTTTTGACTGCCATTTTAATTTGAAACTAAATTATGTAGACATATATGACAGTCTGGGTATTGAATACCTTTGTGCTGAATTTATTTGGTTTGTTCACTTCTGCTAAAATCTTCATCTTAACTGTATTATGAATAGCTATCACAGAGTGGCTCTCCTAGCATTTATTTGAGTAGGTCTTGTGCAATAACTGATACTAAATCAAAACCAACACTTTTTCCTGTGGGCTTCTAAAGACTAGTTCTTCTGGGAAGCAGTAATTTAATGCATCCAAAAATTCTTTCCAAATCCCAACTGGATGAGGCTTTTATTCATTTGAGAGCTACTACTAACCCTAATTTTGCAGATTGTCTAACTTCACATATTTCATCATTTGGACTACAGTGCACCAGCAGCTACTGAGGAGAGCAGTCATTCTGAAACATGAAGACTAGAAGATGATTTCAGGAGAATGTTTAATCCTAATGAAATGATCAAACAGGTCTCTGTGACAGCCATCTGCAGTAACAATAGAAACCTGTTTCTAGATATGGTGATATGCAATGTATGTAGCATGTGTTTTGGGTGTGGGGTTTTTTTTGTTTTAGTTTTTTTTTTTGTTCTGAGGTGTTTTGAAACTTCTATCACAAGTCAGTTTCAAATTAAAGGGCTGAAATTTTCCCAGTGTGTACTTGAATTCATCTCTTGTCAATGGGACATCATCTACCTGTTGTTCGTGGTATGTTTCTGGGTTGTAGTTGTAGCCACAGCTGATATTTTTAACATACTTTTGTTGAAATGTGCTGCTGCTTTGTAGTTATGAAGCCATCAGACCACCTCTGTGATCTCAGTGTTCTGGTTGGCAGAACAGGGATTAAACAGTCCAGGAAATGAAACTGCTTATTCATAGAATAAATTCTCAGAGATAGCAGGTCTACAGACACCAGAGTTCAGAGATGTACAATATTAAGACTGCATGAAATACAGACACTGAACTTCAACAGCAACAGTTTGGACCAGAGCAGGCCTTCTGTTATTTGTGACTAAATGTATGGGTACTGATGTTTTGAACATGAAAAGCTACAGGTAGTCTATAAGATCTGTTTAGTAACTAAAGCACAGCTGTACATCAACAGATGACCATGTCTACCTACTGCCCCAGTTCAAACTCCACTCTGAAGATAAGCATCCCACAAGCAGCTGATAGTTTCCTTTGGCTTCCCTCTTTTTCATCATGACCAGGGTGTTAGAAATAGTCAAATTTACTTTCACTTTGTTAAGGAAATGGGACTACTATTGGCATTCACTTATGTTTCCACCAGAAACTATTTGGTACTGAACAGTTTTGTTGCTATTTAAAAAAACACATCCACAAAGCCTAAGATTAATATTTTCTTCCACCTTTCATGAGCTGCTAATTTTACAAAACAGCAGGTCTATTATCTTCCAAATGCCAACCAAATGTCATGGAAGAATAGATAAGGACAGGAGAATGAAAAGAATCTGCTGGTAAAATTACTAAGGAAAGGCCTTAGGCCTTCCTAAAACAAAAAGGGAGTCATATAACTTCAGATGCAATGGAAGCTCCAAAACGTCCCCTGGACAGTTATTTGGGACACAAGAGACAGCTGCCCTCTGCATACTAAGGTCTTCCTCTTTTGGTCTATTTAGATGTCCTTTTAAAGACCTTAACTGAGATGAAAGCGATGCCGGCCACTCCACTCTGCTCTTCTTCTATATTCCAGTGTTGAGCAGCCAATGAATCAAGAAGGTGATTCAGCAAAAACGCAAGCTGAACACCACAGGAACTGGACTGGCTCTCATCAAAGTGCCAAGAGCCACAGGGGTAAGATTAATGGAAAAGTGCTAACTAAGAAATATCTTCATCTAGGAATGTCTTTTGTCCCAGTGCATGTCACACTGGCAGATAGAGACACAGGGTAATCACTTTCTGATTTATTGCTGAAAAGTAAACACAAAGATTCAATAAAAATAAAGATACACAGCATTACACAACAGAGAAGATTGAAAGCAGGGCATTACCCTTGCTTTCTAAATTCCAAAGGGCACTAAAGCTTTTTCTGGTTTGTTCTCATACAGTTTATATTTGCATACAACATTTTAATTCCCTGAAGTATATAATTTTCCTGTCTTGTTTTACAGCACAGTATTTACATCCACACTAGAAGATAAACCAGCCACTGGAGTTACCAGAGTACTCTACAGAGGCCAAGAATTTGTTCACATAATTTACCACAGTTACACATTAGAGTATTCTCTGCCTCGTGGCTATATCTGGCAGTCTGTTCTTCCCAACAAATAGGAAGAGGTGTAAAACCTACTGATTAAAGAAGCCACTTAATCATTATCTGACAGAGTCACAAAAGAAATTAGCTACACAAACACTTTGTTTCAGCTGCATACAGTAAACAATTACATGGAGGGAAAAAAAGCTATTGTTTGGTGATTAGGTCACTTAATTTACCAATACTCAAGCAGTGTTATTTCTACTCATTTGAGATCTAATACAGATAATCTTCATAATCACATTTTGTATTAAGATTTTCTACACAAAAAGTACACTTTTATCTCACACAATTCACTATTGTTTCATAGCTATTTTGTTGTTGCCTACTATTCACACTCCAGACAATGAAGTCAGCTTTATCCTTTGTCTTGAAAAAAAAGGAAAAATATGTAGACTAATATTAGAAGGAAAAAATCTTCTGTTTTTATTGGAAATACATTTCCCCATTCTGCTCCTTAGTGACAGTGCATTTTGGACTATCCATTTATGAATTCTTTTTAGAATCCTGCTCTGAGAATACCAGTAACATGGTACATCTCCAAACCTTATTTGTGCCGTATTAGACTTCACAAAGCTCTGCTGAGGGCCGTACGGAGGCACAAAAAACCCCAACAAAACAAAAGAACACCAAACTCTTGCTCCGTTTGTTATTTTTCTTTTAAAACACAAACAAACAAACTCTCTCCCCTCCCCATTTTAATAACAAGCTAGTACCTTTTTGCAGCAGATGAAAGAGTTTCTTTTCTGGCAACAGAAACAGGCGAACTGTGACTTGTTTTCCTGCTTCCTGTACTCCCATTAGTTATACAGGACATCGAGATAGCTTCTCGGAGGCTTGACTGACCTAGAAAAAAAATATATTGAACAAACCATAAGGTTTTACAGATGTATCCAAAGATCCATTTGAAAAAAAAAAAAACAACAAAAACTCTCAGATGTGGACCAGGTATCACAGAGAATTAACCCCCATATTTAGGACAACCAGCTAGCCTATATCCAGTGACATACATTTATGAAAGCCTTAACCCAGGCAGCTGGAGACAGGAGACCTGGGACACTGAGGCAGACAAAAATACACTCTCAAAGAGCTCAGCTTCTCTATTGCCATACTGCCAGCAAATACTTTCATTCAGCAACATGCCAAATCTCTTTCCAGTTGTGATCCACAGGGAGAATTATAGATGATGGCTAGGCTTGAGAAGCTGGTTAGCTCAACAGCTGTGGGACAGCAGATCTGATTATTTCCACTCTGTTGTACAAAACCAGTTCAGATAACACCAGATGATGTTTGTTGCTTTCAATATGTTTGTTTTTTACTAAAGTTCAAAGAAGTTACAGGCAGAAGTATTCTCTATACCAAAAGAAGTATTAAGTTATTTATGGGTTGGGATTCTAAGGCTTCCAAAATCAAGTTTTTCAGCTTCTCATCTACCCCTTCCATCTTGAAAATGTATCAACCTTTGAGTATATGTACTATGGTACAGTTATTAGCTCATTCCAAAGAACATCTGCCACATCCAGTGAACATTACTGACTTCCTCCAGGGATGAATCAAGATTGTATATGTGAAGAAGGCTGTTGTCTGTCAGATGCCCATTTCACTCATTGCAGAAGTTTGAAACTATGTAGTGAATGTGGGAGGGTATTGCAAGGAAAACAGGGGGAGGAAAGGCTCCTCTATTTAAAGAGTTGAATGCTAGCCTAGCAATTAGCTCCCAGACCTGCCTCTGCCACAAACTGCCAATGAAACATACTCAGAAAAGAGTTTTGCCCCCTCCTCGACCTGAGTGCTAAACTTGTGTTTTTCCCCTTTGATGCACTGCATGCTCTGAAAAAAATCCTTGGGCTTATCTCATATTAAGCATCCAAAAATCAGTGGTCACTTTTGACCATGTTACATCTCCATTTCACAAACTGCACGTTGTTGCTGTATCTCATGGGGTGATGACGTCCAGTCACTCTGACTTTGGAAACAAGGATGAAGGACACCATTGACAGGAAAATAACAGGTCTGTGTTCATGGCAGGCCTAAAATAGTGTGAGATAGATAAGGCATGAGGCCATATATTGAAGATAAAGTGAGGAGTAAAAAAGTAGTTGAGGCGAATTGACTGCTCCATGCACTGAAGGCAAGCTCGTAAAAACGTATCATTTGGACAATACCAGCATTTTGGTCTGTTTCTCAGATCATAGCTGTATTGCGCAGGCTGAGGGGGAAATTCATTCTTATTTTCAACAAAGAACTTTACATACAAGAGATACTCATCAAGGGAATGATAGATTTCAGAACTATTTGGATGAAGGTAAGAAACGGGCTGATCTGCACTAACCATATACTGCTTCAAAACACACCAAGCAGCATGTGATCACATCTGAAATTCAGATCAGGAAAGCCAAAAGGAATATGTAGAATGCCCCAGGCAGAAACGATAATATAGGATAGCTGAAGAAAGTAAAGACACACTTAATTACAGTAACACTGCAAAGATTATTGTTTATCCTAAATTCTGCAACTTGGCAAAATTCCTTCCAATCAGTGCTTCTTAGATACCCTTTTATTTGCAACATACATGTTTGGAATACAGATTTTCCTTTAAACGAGTGACTATATTGTACAAAACATCTAAAGCTCATGAGATTTTTGCCCCCCTGTGTAACTTAGATGCAAGAACAAAAGTATGTGAGCCTAAAAAGCACTTTTAGAATTAGAAGCCTATAAATTAGGTTCTTTTCTTTTCAATGACAAAGTAAATCATCATCATTGTGGAGTCGCATAATACCAAGGCCTATGATTCACTCTTGAACTGCATATGACCTTAACATCTCTGTCTGCTCATCGTAACAGATCATTGGCTCTCCAAACAGCACTAGCACAGCTTTCCAGAAACGTGAATCAGGAGACATAATAGCGGTAATTCTCAGTACAGTGAGGAAATAACTCAGTGAAAAGTGTAAAGAACAACAGTGCTACAGACAGGGTACAGGAACTTAATAAGATGGGAAACAAAAAGTCCAGTTTTCTCAAGCAAAGACCACATTACTATTTTGTTCACTGATGACATCTAGAATGATTCTCACTACTAGGTTTAAGAAGTGTTATGTTCCTGTCCAAAGACAAAACTGATTGCAAAACTGTATATCAATGTATACCCATTACAGGAACGTGCACTGCTCTACTCAGTAACAACAAAAAAAGGATCTGTACAGCAGTTATGTTTTCCAATAAGATGGATGATAATGGTAGATCTGCAGAGCACTTCACAATTTCAGCAAGTGGCACACAAAATTAAGTTTGAGATGAGGATTTTTGAATCACAGTAAAAGTAATTTTTGTAAAATGACTAACAATTACATATAAGCCAGATCTCTCGAATCATCCATTTCTTGAAAAAAATGACTGAAACATTCAGACATAGACTGAAATATCAATATTTATGAAAAACTGCCTTGATAGATTTTATTCAAACATCAAAATTATCTTGGGCTTTCTTACACTCCAGAAAAATATCTTGGTCAGTAACAGTTGAGTGTGCTATACTCAATGTGCAATAAAATGTAAAACCAACCAAAACCACAACAAAATATCTAAAACAAAACCACCAAAAACTCAAACCCAACAGCCCTAAGAAACAAGCTCTCCTCCAGACTCTCTTTATATTCCATTTTAACTGGATATTTTAAAGTGACATTTAGAATACCTATTTTTAATGGGAAAAGAAATTTAAAAATTCAGGTAGTCCTCTGCAATTCTATACAGAGAAAATCCATTTCAGTTTTAAGTTGTGCGAAGGAAGGGCAAGTTTAAGCTCTGTGTACATCCCAGCAGTGGAGCAGTGAAGCCTGACTGCCCCTGAGGTCAGGGACACATAACTGGGATCTTGCCAGCTGGGTCACAAGCCCAAGAGAGCCACCCACCAGTATAAACCACACAGCTCTCCTTGTAACTTTTAAACAGGGCATCTATACAGTCAAAAGATGTCAAAACTTAACAATGCCATAACCTTTCCAGTACAAAGACAGTCCATCATAGCAGTCAAACAACTTTGCTTCAGAGACCTGGGAAAAAAACGAAGTGGCACAGGAGAACACAAGTTCCAGATCAATACACTATAAAACAATTGAGTCCTCCCACCACTTGGATTGCACATCTCTAGCAGTATCATGTCATATGTCACCTGTTAGCATAAACAGTCTGAAATTTTTCAGACTGAATAGCACTCAGCTTTATCTTTCAGTTTGGAACAAAAGCCAGACTAAACCAAACGTAAACTGAAAGCCAGTGTAGGGTGACCTCTATTAAAGCCAAATTGTCAGAGATCAAAGTGGTAAAAAAAGGTCTTTTATGGATAATGGATTAATCTCTATTTTGATAATTTTCAGAAAATAGCATCTGTTGAGTTCAAAAGAAGCACTTCATGAACATCTGTCAAGTATACAAGTGTGTGAATGAAAGATAAGTAGGATTAGAAAAAAAAGACCACAACAAATCAAGAATTTATTTCCAGCTATTTATCAGTCTTGATTAGCTAACGGGAAAATTTGAAGCTAAGCTGTAAGACAGAGTTGTAAGTTTTGAAAGTGTGTGTCTTGTGATAACATGATAGGGTTTTTTTCCAAACATACATATAAGGTACTAGAGCTGAGGATCAGTAAGTAATTAATTTCCTTTTCTTGAATCCAAAAGTTACAGGGCTTTTATGTCAATATATAGTTTATTAATGTTATTAACTGGAACAATTTGCTTAAATCTTTGTATTTACTGATACCTTGACAGGTAAATTGCCTTTCTTCAAAAATAAAAACAAAGTTTTCTCTTCTTTGTGTAATTTCAATTTATGCAGCTGCAAATACATTAAAATAACTTCTGTGGACAGTTCATTCCAGGGGTTCAAGGCAAAAAGCTCAACAAATTACATAAAAACAACAACAAAGATTTATTTATAAAGGGTTTTTTTTAACCTTTTCTGGTTTTGTTTTTGGTGTTGTTGTTTTTTTAAACAATAAGGCATACAATATCCAAGTTGTTGAACAAACTCAGAATAGTTCATTTTCAGAAAAACTTGACAAAGATTTCTATATTTCAAATACACTACATGCTTAAGGCTTTTGTCCAAATAAAATTGATGGCTTGAAGGACAGAAATGCAATTTAATATTCTTAGTAAAGAAGCTTACAATGTGTGTTCAATTGCACTACTAGGCATCAGAAAACCCACAAAGGTAAGCCACAGAAAAACAGACTGAAACAGTTCTAAGTGTAGCTGAACATAAGATTTTATCAGTACTTCCTTCCTAAAATAAAGGCATCAAACATGAACTAGAAATTATGAGAAATCCTAAACTTACTTTGAGATGTTACAATAAATTGTGCCAAGGCAACAAACTGTATTCACTGCTCTGCTTTTAAAGTTTCTAAGGATGCCAGATCCCTCAGCTCATGGAAGATGCTGGCAAAAATAATTGCTTGAGAGCACTAAAAATCTTTTCAAAAAGAGTACTGTATTCTGAAGGGCAGGGAAATACTCTGTTCAGCATTTTATTTTATCCAACTACTTGACTTGCATTGTAAAAGGTAAATTCTAATTGAGATTTCCAAAGTAGAAATGTTGTCATCTTCCACCACATGATAATGTGGATCAGACAGAGATACTGGTTCTCAAGCAATGACCAATATAAATCAGGAGAAAATAACTCAGTTACCTATGCAATATTTTTAATAATACAATTTTAAGACAAAATTAATGTTTTGACAAATGTCATTCTTACAATAATTATACCTACTTGATAAAAATCAGAGATGATTTTTATACTTTTTAAAACTGAAGTCCAATTTCACAAATCTGAACTGACAACTAGCTATTAAACAAACATTATTTGTGATTTCCTATTAAAAGCAAACTATCTGAATAAAGACATGTTAACACACAACATTTTGAGAATGTATAGCTGATGTATAAACATCCCGAGATGCAAGTGAATCTCTTCCAATGGGCAAATAGATTCATCACAAGAATAATGAAATATTTCCTTAGGGACTTCATGAAAAAGTTTTGTAGCTAGTGACTTAACCTCTTGACGCATACGTTTCTAATGATAACTGATCCTCCTGGAGACCCGTCATGGATTTGTTAAGAGCCCGTTTTGCTTGGTTACAGGGGGAAGGGGTTGCAGCATAGGCCAGGTAAAGAGTTCTTGGTCTCTCCTCCAGCTGTGGGGTTCAGATCCACCTCCGACCCAGCGAGTCTGGTGGCTCTGCCATCAAGACCAGAATCTGAAGTGCTTGGGAGGAGGTGGAAGGGAAGGCCAAGACGGAGGCGACCATGTGGACCCCACAGCCAGGAAAAGACAAGGAGCCATGCCAGACCAGAGAAACCCTTGTAGCCCACGATGAGAAGGAGAGATCTCCCGTGCCAGAGGCGGTGAGAGTTGGAGACTATGGATCAAAGGAAGCGAGCAGTTTAGACCCCAATATGGAGAGGATGGACTGGGATTACAGCGGCCCGGTGTGTGGGAGACCCCGAGCAGGAGCAAGGGAGGGCTGGCAAGGGGCACTTCTACCCAGGAGTGGGATAAGCAGCAAGAGACATCAGGAAAGGACTGACTATACACCCCATTCTCTGTGCCCAGCACTGCTTATGAGGGAGGAGGTAATGATACCAGGCTCAAGGCTCTGAGCCCTGGAAGAGAGAAGGGGTGGGGGAAAGGGGATCTTAAAGAGTTGGTTGCACTTCCATCATTAGCCCTACTCTGTATTATTTTTCTGTTGGATATTTCTCTTTGTTGTGTTTTGGTTGGAGGTAGATTAAATTAAGTTTCATTTTCTTCCCCTAGCTGAGTAGCTTTCTCTGTTTTGTCTAGGACCATAAGCGGCAATTAAGCCCTCCCAGTCCTTCCCAAGGTTCCATGGTGTGTGGTACTTTAGCCTAATCGTGGTCGTTTGCTCCCAGATGGGCCTAAACCACAACAAGACCTAAAACTAGTTTTTCAGGTACTATGCTCTTTATAGTCTAGGGGAGCCATGCCCCTCTGGCGCTTTGCTTTTTGGGCAGACATTTTAAAACCTACAACCCGCGGAAACTGAAGACTTCTTTGGCATGGGATATCCAATTGCTAATTCAAGCCATGCAGCTCTTTTCCTTCTATCATCTTAGTATTTTGCTATACTTTCCCAGAGGCATCACCTACTTCCTCAACCAATTGCCAGATGAGCAACAACTAAGCAAAATAAATAAAATTTTAACTATACTAATCCAAAACAATTTGATATAATTTGTCAAACAGCGATAAAAGAGTCATTCAAATGTTATAAAGGGATTGATTCAGTCAGTCTTGTTCAACATCTTCATCAACAACCTGGATGAGGGGACAGAGAGTACCCTCAGCAAGTTGGCTGATGGCACCAAACTGAGAGGACTGTCTGATTCCCCAGAAGGCTGTGCTGCCATTCAGAGCGATCTCAATCGGCTTGAGAGTTGGGCAATGAGGAACCTCATAAGGTTTAATAAAGACAAGTGCAGAGTCCTGCATCTTGTTAGGAACAATCCCATGCACCAGTACAGGCTAGGGGTTGAACTGCTGGAGAGCTCTGCAGAGAGAGACCTGGGAGTGCTGGTTGATAATAAACTGAACATGAGCCAGTAACGTGCCCTCGTGGCCAAGGTGGCCAAGAAGAATGTGGCAAGCAGGTCGAGGGAGGTTCTTCTCCCCCTCTACTCTGCCCTGGTGAGGCCTCATCTGGAGTCCTGTGTCCAGTTCTGGGCTCTTCAGCTCAAGAGGGACAGAGAACTTCTGGAGAGAGTCCAGCACAGGGCCACCAAGATGATCAGGGGACTGGAACATCTTTCATACGAGGAAAGGCTGCAGGAACTGGGGCTGTTTAGTCTAGAAGAGAGGAGACTGAGGGGAGAACTTATTAATATTTACAACTATCTAAATAGTGGATGTCAGGAGATTGGGGCATCCCTTTTTTCTGTTGTAGCTAGTAACAGGACAAGGGGTAATGAGATGAAGCTGGAACACAAAAAGTTCCATTAAAATATAAGAAAAATCTATTTTACTGTGAGGGTGAGGGAGCCCTGGCACAGGCTGCTCAGGGAAGGTGTGGAGTCTTCTTCCTTGGAGATCTTCAAGACCCGCCTGGACATGTTCCTATGCAACCTAATCTAGGTTGACCTGCTTCTGCACGGGGATTGGACTAGATCTCTAAAGGTCCCTTCCAACTCTAGCATTCTAAGATTCTATAAACAAAAAAGCCCCACTCCTCTACTATGTTGAGCATCTTTTCCAAAAAATAAGATTAGATTAGAGAAGTTAAAAAATATCTAAACTAACACTTTCTTCTTCTGTCCTTCTTAGTTTAGTTCGTTAGTGACCCTTAGCTCATCAATGCCTTTTAAATCCAATTCTTTGAATAAAGGAAGACATATGAAGAACATTAAGAATAATAAGTATAAGAGAAGAAAAAGAAAATACTGAGAAGATAGGAAAAAAAATGGGAAAGAAATGCATAAAAAAATGAATGCAGAAAGAACAGACAGCACTAAAACCAATACCTGGAAAACCCATTAAGACCTCATGTGTGTCATTATTTGTTATGAAAGCATATAGCTTTGCAGACTTCAATTGGACTATTCCCATGAGTAAAATGACACACATAAAAGCTTGCCAGGTTAGTTTTAATATAATAGATAAAAGCCTACATTCTACCTCTACCATAAGCATTTTCCTATATACACTTTTTCTGTTCCTGTAACATTTACTGATTAGGAAACATAAATACATCGTCTGTTATTAGAACAATTCCACACATGAAAATATGTTAAGACTAAAACCACAAATGCAAGTCTATTTCATAAATGAAGCTTGCTGAACACTTGATGTATATTTTTGTCAATATTGAACAAAATGACTTAACATTATTGAAATGAAACCACTGTAGAGATAAGGAAAAAAAATCGCATCTGATGTGCTCTGCTTACATTAGTGCAATGAGATGCACTTTGATATAATACTATTGCAGAGAGATACTATTTGACAAGAGACAAGGGAGAAGGGAAAGAACACAAATTCTCAGGGTTCCTATTATAAAAATCCACTGCATAGAGAAAAAAAAAAATATCTGCATTTCCAGTACATAGTTGCTTTTGCAGGTCCCCAAGGCCACTGCATTAAGTAAAATACGTGCCTCTTGGTTTGCCAGCCTGCATTGTCTCAGGAGACACTCTCTGCAAACTGCCACTCATCTCTTCCATTTCACTTTGTGATCTCAATTCTTGTCCAAGCAATAAGAAACATTCCTCTAAAGGTTTAACCTTCTGAGTCCAGAAAAAGGACATAACTCTCTGTTTCTCTATTGGCAGGAATCATATGTACTTTCTGGTAAATGGTAATTTTTTCAGGAAAGAGTTCATATCTCAGTGACATGATTAGTCTGAGGTATTTTACTGATGCCATTTTGTGCCACAAACTTGTCTCCACGTCCAGAGTCTGAGGGATGAACTCTCCCGTTGCACACATTTTGACACCCTGGAAGATTTTAATAGGTTTTGCAGGCATCAATGTTAAGCCAATCTATCTTGCTGGTAGTCACAAGCACCAGATTGCTTTATGCTTTCAGAAATATATACATGTTCATTCTCTTTACTCATTATTTACACCAGCATGTATTTAAAGGTTGCTGTAGAAACAAAGTATTCCATGAATCAAAGCCTCAGCATTTTTTTTAACATACTTACAATATTTAACATGTAACTGTAGTTGGTAGGATGAAGAAATCAAAATTCTTGACATGATTATGAACACCTAAGAGTTTTGGAGGAATACAATTACCTTTGCAACAACCATGTCTTGATTAGTAAGAGCCTGCTATATACTCATAAAACACTTCAAAGAAAAATTAACACTTTCTTCCTTATTAATTTTATATATTTCAGATTTTCTGCCAATCCTACTCATTCATGAAAATAATACATTTATCTTTGTTAAAAGATTTCAATAGTTCTTCACCTATTGAATACACTTAAAACACAGAAAAGGTAGAACTTAAGGTATTGCAAGAAGCTATGGCCAAACTTGTTTTGAAATATTTATTAAAATATTGATGTTTAAGTGTAAATCAGTATTAGTTTCAAGCTCATTCCTTCACGTCTAATTTTAGAATTGTACAAAATTCTAGTGACTGTATGTGAACATCTTTTTTGACATCTTTGTACTATCTATACACAGTTGATTTAATGATAAACAGTGAAGTTCATGTGTTGCCTGGTGGTATTAGGTAACAACACGTGGGGACACATTCACCATAAATTAAATACAGTTCCAAATCAGTCATTGCTCATTTAACTTCAACATATTAGCTCATATGTGTGTATCTCTGCCCCTGCCTCCATATCTTTCTTCAAAGTTACACGCTGTTGTTAATTGGTACAGCTGTAATAGGTCAAAGCTGAAGATACTTACACATTTCACACCCCATCCCCAAGAAATAATTAATTTTTTATTGAATGAATTAACCTTGAGAACTCAGGATGTGCCCAAGACCTCTAAAGTCTCAGTAAGGAGATGGCGTCAAGATCTTTTGCAGAAGACCTTTTGCCTTGCCTGTGCATGGAGTTTGCTGGGTATTAAGACAGCTCCAAGGTCTTCAGCTATGCTTGTGCATATCCCAGATCCTCAGCACTTAAATGGGAAGAGTAAGGGTATATGGTGCATGTTGCCCACAGTTTTCCACTTGGACAATTTCTCTTTGTCATAATGGACAGCAGACAGAAAAGAGTAATTTAGTCAAAATACTTGCTAGAGATCTATTTACGTAGAGTTAGAGAAGAACTGTCAATCTCGATGAGATCAGAGGTACATATCAGGTAGATACAAGCTCATTTGTAAGCAGGTATGACAACAGACTACCATTTAGCAAGCAAGAGAGAATGGCAGCATTCCAACCTAAAGTCAATGCTAACATCATGACTTCCTTCTATCTGGCAGACAAACTGCAAACACATTTAATTAAGGAATTTGATCTTTGTGCCACATCTGAAATAATTCAAACTTTCAGGATTTTTAGCTTCTGCATTTTCAGCCTGTACAGTGTAGCCACTCTATGATGTGTCAGTTCAGTATTAAGCTTGTGTTGTGATGGGTGTACATCAAAGCTGAAATACAGTGATTGATCCCAGAGAACTCTTCACTGCATGGTTTGTCAGGGATACATGCATTTAAAGTTCATTAGAACTGAAAGTTATCTGAAATGTGACATAAGCTTTTATTTAATCAGAAGTCTCATATATACCAAAGCCACATGCAGCCATTTTTCTCTCCAAATTGTAGTAAATTTAAAGAAATCAATTCAAATAGTTCTCCAGAATAGAAAAGGAGAAGTCTGTGGTGGGGGGGAAAATCCCAAGTTTGTAAAAAAATACTATAAACAGTATCTAGTTCCTTTACTTTTAAACATTTCTATAAATTTCAAGGTTGCAATATAGAAGTTACTAGCCACTAACCAAAAAAGATATTGCTGAGTGGCTACAGGGCTGCTCCTTACAAGAGAACTACTTGTGATGAGTTATCTCTGTAGATGAACAAAAATTAACTATATTTAGAATTCTTCCTTATTTGGTGGTAACGTGTTTGGAGGTTTTTGTTTTGCTTTGGTTTTAATTTAGGAGCAAGGGGAAATATAGCCTCTAAAATGTTCCTTCACATGAGTAACTTCTAGGTGAAGTCAAAGCTAAGAATCAGAACTGCCCATAAGCCCTAGAATCTCCAACGGCAAGACTGCAGCCATAAATCCTTTCACCATTTAAATTAAATCACAAACCTTTTACCAAGAAGTAAGGTAGATTTTCAGGGGTGTCAAGTACATAAAAATGTTAGCAAACAGTGAAATCAGTAAGCATGTTTCAGATATCTATTAGCCATAGACTACAAAGCCACTCTTAAAAAAAAACTAACTCCTCCCATTTAAAATATATCTGCCTCTCCAAATGAGAGAGAAAAAAGTAAAAAGCGATCAATGGAAAACATTCTGAATGATAACATTCTGGCTCTGGAAACAATTTACCAAACATGGGCTTACCTTTACTTGGTGCTGATTTTCTCACAGAAGCTACATGGTCTTCAGAGATAGCAAGACGCCTTAGCACATCAGCCAATGCTGCTTTTAGCACAGTGATTTCATCTTCTTGTTGCTGTACTCTCAGTTCCAGGGCTGAAAGACGGTCCTGGACATCAGACGTGCTTGCAGCTGAGATGCTGTCATCTGTACAGCAGGAAAGCAAGAGTAGAAAGAGACATTTTACTGTTTTGTTCTAAACTAAAAGCCACAGAAAGAATGCGCCGCATGAGCACGTCTGTCCCATCATTTTGAAATGCTGAAGACATTCACACGTGTTCAGGCAAGTAAGGAACAGATATTACATTAAAGGTATCCTATTAATTCTTCAATACAGAAATGTTAATAATCATCAGCTAAGACAGAAGGCTAAAGGAGTGTGTACTTATTACAATCAGAAGCAGCAATGTGCTTTTTGTTAAAATAGTGCTTTTCTGTTAAAACATGCTTACCAGTATAAGACTGAAATAAAGCCTTATTTCAGTTTTGGAACTGTTGAAGAATTTTAACTATGAACCTTAATATTAACGCAAGTTAAAAAAAAAAAAATAAAACAACAAAACACACAAGAAAACCCCACCACAGTTAAACATGCAAGTATTGTTAGCCATGAACATTAGTTCATGGCTAACAATACTTTAATTGCATCAAGTGGCATTTCCAATTTAACCAGTCTAGATCAGAGTTCTTAACTTCAATTGCTTCTAACTTTTTTTCACATTACCACCCTGTATATGCCAAAAAAACATACGACATCATAACATTTGGCCTGGAGTGAACAGAAAATAAACATGTTTCCAAAAATCTGTTTGGCCACATAGATATAGATTAGCATTGAAGGCATAATCCAGCCAAATCCATTCTTCAGTGGTAAAAAGGAAATTACAGCTTCTGCGTACTCTTTGCCTTTGACAATTCTTTGCATTATTTATGCCAAGAAAAAATAACATGTAACAGATTTTTGTATTTGGCTGTTCCAATAAATCACAAGCTAACCACTTAAAAAAAACCCCACAACTATTAAGGAATATGTTGCTAAATCACAAGGTTCGGAATTCCTTACCTGTCTTGATTTAGGTTTACAAAAAACTCAGAAAGAACTTCTGATACAGCTTTACAAAATTTATTTGTATTATAAAAACAGATGGTATAAGTCAATATTCTACGAAATATATCCAAACATCAAATTTACACCTAAGGGTAAATAGCTGCTATTATTACTGCTATTATATACAATCCAATCTTCATTAATTTCATGGCAACATACCAAGGAGGGGGGAAAAAAGTTAAAATTTGTTTTTTCACTAAAAACAGCCTTAATGTTAGAAATATTTGCATAAGGGCACTTTTAAAATATATATAAGCAAAAGAAACACTTAGCCAAACCCCCTCAATGATTTAAATATGAAAGAGATTGAGGAGTTTAATGCCAGATTCCACTGTTAAAACATGATACTCACTATCGAAGAACCAAGAATTGAAGCAATCACAAAAATAATCATACTAATGGTTCCACAACACTAACAAAATTCCAACAAGGAATTAGTAAACTAAACTAGTAATTAGCAGTGACATGTATTCACAGTTATTAAAACTGAGAGGAACAATCAAGAATGCATTGATAAACCAACTCCTATAAGAAGAGTTTTGCATACTGACTTCATTCTCTCTTTGGTTAAAACAAAAGCAGAAATGTGTAACTTCATGGTTAATAAGGTATTCATTCAGGCCAACAAATAAAAGGAACTACAAGGGAATTAATAAAGTATGCAAACAGACTGAGATCTAGAGACAACACATCAGAATGACTGTGAACAAAACGTCTTTAATGTCACCAGCCATAACTATACCTCCTATAGACAGAAAAGTTATTTTAACAACTCTACAGTGCAGCAGATCTAATGCTCTCTCAATAGTCCTGTACAAATCCAGACCAGTGCCAGCTACACAAAGTTGGGAAGGACTGTACAAGATTCTTTTATTAAAACCCCCATATTTAAAACATAAAACCTCATGTGTTTTAAGAGATAGTAGAAGCTCCTACAAGTACCTGTGCAGTACATTAAAAGGAGTTAAGGTAAATTTGCATAAATTCATTAAGAAAGGCTTTTACTTTAGGGAAGTAAATGGACAGAAGTACCATATAATTCTTACTTTTGCTGTCTTTACAATATTGGCCTACAAATATATGCAGTGGACCAGCCAAAATGAACACTACAGAAAATATTCTTTTCAAAATACAACAATCTTTACAACTCATCTTATACTGGGTAGTAGTCCAACCGAAATTTGACATTTCCTTATAAACAAATGAAATTTTAAAAGTGTCTGCCAAAGCCTTCAATTAATGAACTATTATATTAAGATGTGTTATAACAGATAAATTATAGATAAATTCCCAGGCTGTATAAATATTCAACGGATCACTATAAAATATTTCTAAGAGGAGTAAATAGATATCTCAAATCATCATTTTAGAGGCCAAACATTACTGTATTCCCTGTGTGGAGTCCAAATGATAGTAATTACCAAATGAGGAAAGGCTCCACTGTTGGTTGGTCACTCTGATGAGCATAGATGCAAGTGCTCTGTGTGACATGTGCATCTTTCTTCCCCACTAACCACCAACATTAACTAGACTGCTTCTTCTGAATCCCAGCACCCCAAAGAAAAGACACATTAGATGACATATTAGATGACTCTTGCAGCTCCCAAAGCCACATGGTACAAATTAAAAATTTCAAAGGCGAAAACAAGAGTAAATCTTTTTGCCCTGTATGGGTGAGCTGTAATGTTTTGACCTTGATATGTTTATCAAATGAGATGGTACAGAAGAGTTGGCCAATGTTCATCTCTGTCACCTGTGCTATGGAGATTTAATCCCTAGACATGGCACTGAGAGGAAGAAGGACCCTCAAATTCAACTTAATCCCAACAGTTTGCCAGATGTCACAGCTGTATAAATGGGGCATGAGTAGGAAAGCAAAAAGGTTAAGCCGTTTATCTGATTCAAAAATAGGCAAAGCAATGGGCTGTGTGTGTACAGTAGATGTTTCAAAACACTAGCATCTGCTTTGCATTGCAGAGAGGCTGCATCAGACACAGACTGAAACAAGTCAGCAAGAAGATCACTAGGAAAATCAAGAATATTCTGGTTGATCAAAGAGCACAGTAGCACACTACGAAGACATTTTATTGTTCTTTATCACTATACAGAAGCAGCATCTGTTTCAAGTGATGACAATCATATATTACCCCGGCAACTATTAAAGAATTAAAACGAATGATCCCCAACCCAAATACCTCATCTATGACAGCAAACATTCAACTGAACTCCAACATGCCCTTCTTGGCAATGTCTTGAAAAGTCAGTCAACAAGGGATTAGTTTAAAAGAAGATGCTTTGAAAGTAAACACAACTGCAATCATTTAATTCATTTTGACAAAGCTTCATAATGTACAAGTATACTTTTTTTTTTTACAGTTTTCAAATCCTCTTGCAGATTTCTTCTTCCATTAAAAATACATTCTTAGAATCTAAACAACTTCAAAATAAGTTTAAACAAAAGGATTTTTTTCACGGGTGTACCCTTACCCCTTCAGAGGGGGAAACAAGTTCTTATGCAAAGTACAAAGCCCGTCACTTGTGAATCAGAAGTCCATCTCCTCCCTTCCTCTTCTCTCACTCTTAAACATCAAACCTTTCCCTCAAGCCATCTCAGACATTTATCCAGGCCTTACGTGAATCACTCATAATTTACTAAACCAGGTGGAGATTTATTTATTAAAAGAGCAAAATCAGTGAGGGGAATGTAGTAAGAAATTTTTAAGTACAGTTGATTATTGATTCATTCATTAATTAATTTTTAAAATACCTTCTTTTATTTAACTGGTTATTTTTATTATAATCAAATAGCATCATCCCTTATGTTTTATCAACATTTCGTAAGCTGTCAATGACCTGTGTCTTCAAGAGAGCCACTAGGAACAAAATCCGTTGCCAAAAAAGTACCATCTGCAGTGCTCACTGGTAGTAGTGTGGTGACATCCACACAGATGTGGATCTAAGATCCTTCAGTCTTGCTAAGTGGTTTAAGCTAAGTGTATTTTTGCTCAAATGACAGCAAAACCATCCTAGGTCTAACCATACAGAACCGTATTATCAAAATAAGTTAGTTTATCATAGCACCTTAGTTTGTTTTTTAAATTTTAGACATTAAAACATCAATTCTTCTCCTGCTTTCTAAGAAAGTAGGGATGTATAAGGAATGCTTGTACTCAGTACTCGTGAGACACCTGGATGACCCTAAAAATTAGGGTTCACTTTTCATAACCAATGAACAGCATTAAACAGACACATTATGCTGCAAATGCTCTCAGTAGAATGAATAAAGCATCCACTCAAACTACCCCTTAGACCTTGGCCAAGAACTTGGAAAGGAATATCTAGTATATAGTGATGGTAATTAAACCTCTCGATCCATGTATTACTCCTCTTTCCTCACATGTCACCAACCAGGCACGTGAGGATAACAGCATTCGAAAAGTATCACCCTTCATCACTCACTGCCTAGTAGAAATTTGAACTGGCTTCACTTTAAAAAGTATCTTACCACTGAACCATCAATTCTGGAGGCCTCTCAACAATCACAGAGCATGCATTATCACTTTGAGTCAATTCCTCTCATCCCTGACTAAACATAAGCAAGGGCTTCAATATAGACATAAGCAACATTTCAGAAAAACAAATTCTACAAATTCCAGCACATGGAAATTTAAGCCATAGGGTGGAAAATCCTACATTTTATCCAATAAAGCCACACAAACCACAGGTATTTTTGAAATTCTACCTGCCAAGGCACCCACACAGTTTTCTATGTTTTCCTCAAAGTGGCAGAATCTTTTATTACTAAAATGCAACAGAAATTACTTGGACTGGTATAAAACTCTGGCTCACAATGTCAGGAGGTAACTGGCCTAAAAGAACCCTTTTTCGCTAGGACTATGATCTGTCCATGCGTGCAGGATGGTACATATTTCCACAACTTGTAATTTTTATTTTGAAGAACAGTGAATAATTTTACTCTGGATGAGGTTAACTAACAAATTGGGTTTTCCTACCACGTTAAGTGAATGAAAATTCTCTGTAGTTTTCAGTATTCCACTTGCCTTAAGACTTTTAAAAGCTTATAAAAGCTGTTTACAAAAGATCAGGAATTGCTTCATATCTCTAAACACATAATTTTCTCTAAACGAAGAAGTAGAAATAGGCTCTACACTTTTGTCCACAGTATCTCCTTCACCTCCTTCAAATGTAAGCACACACACAATTTACCTTGGTTTTGTAAAGGATGAGAGTCATGGAAGGAACATGAAAGATTTTAAAAGCTTCCCCTCTCTTCTCCCCTCTATTGATACTGTATTAACTTCTGATGTGTCCTAAGAAGCTAGATCTGGTGTCATGGAAGTGGAGGGGGAAATTGTCTCCAAGTTGTCCTTTCAGCAACTGCAAAACCTTAGCCTTTAACACTCTAGTAGATTTTTTTCCCTTGCCTATTTTTTTATTCTCTTTCCCTAATTGTCCAATTTTTTCCATTCAGATTTAAAAACATTGTACTTAACTGATCTCACGTTAATTACTGGAGACAAAGAGAAAAGCTCTCTCTATACTTTCTTGCAGAACCATAATGCAGATGATTTGAGAAGGGTACAGATAAGTCAGTGACTGCAGACAGTGGTCCCCAACTAGAGGATCTCAGTGATGTGTACTTTGAACACTAACTAAAGCCTTGTATTTTTCTCTTCCACAGGCATTTCTTCAGCTTTTCAGGAAGCATGTATGTTGTCACATACCACTTATTTTTTACAGAGCTGATGCTGCAACATAACCATCATATCAAGCAAACTGTCTTCCTTGTGTAGATCCTAAGACAGTTTAATGGTTCATAGTCCAATCTTATTTTAGGTCTGTTACATGCTAGTTAGTAAAGAAGATGTATCACTCTCCACTAGCCTTTCACAAGCCACTTTAAACACAAGCCCATGGCTAGCAGTAGGTTTATTTGGAGAGATGTTACTGCAGAATCAAACTGTAGAACAGCAGTGGATAGTGTCTTAAACTTCAGAAGTGCTCAACCCATTGGCACATCTGCATTTTTTATCATAAACCATATAAAAAGATTGTTTACTATTCACTTTAAAATATAGCAGTGCAATCCACCATATTAACTGATGGATACAGAAATCAGACATTAAAAAAAAAAAAACAACAACAAACCGAGAACAAAAACAACTCCAACCCTTACTTGAGTCTGAAAATTTGGACTGTGTGTAAAAACCTCAGTCAAAACCCTGATAGGAATATAAGTTATGCTGTTAAAAAATTATGCACGACTTGCACAAACGTAAACTAGCCCATCTGGATTAGATCTATACAGATCTCTCTGTATATCTGCATAGATAATCATACACCCTAAAACCATTTTTTTTTTTAAAGAGTCATGAACTATAAAGTCATTAAAGCACTGCATTAATTGTTAAAAGTAGATAAAAAATATGTAACTACATTGGATAAAGTTTCCTTAGGACTTTTCAGTTAAGCATGACATACGTATTATACATTATACAATCATAGTGTTTCATCTGTAGATGATCCATAAGAAAATTTTACCTGAGCATGTGAATATCCTGCAGTGCAATAGTCTCTACCGATCTTTGCTATTTGAACTGCTTTATGGTTTATTTAAAGTGCGTTCATGCCTGTGAGCCTACTACTTCACCATTACTTTATAAAGAACATCATCTGTGTTTTCAGGTAATTTCCTTTTAAAAGGCTGGTCTGATAGATAAGATGATGTACCATTTAATCTGTAATAATTAGTATTTCTATTTGTGTATGCTAAACAGATTTGTGCACTTTTTTTTAACCTGACATTAAAAAGCAAGTGGAGAAAGACTAAAAGACAATACAAAAACATCCTGAAAAAAAAAACAAACAAAACCCCCCTTTGTAATAACCACAAACTACAGTTATGACAAAAATATTTTTGTAATAATCCTATGCCTCTGCTGCTGTAAACAATGGTATTATTTTTAATACAGATAATCTAGAAATATATCAGCATGAGATTCAGAGGATACACCTCCACCGAAGCTGTTTTTGACCAACATGAGTGTTTAGTTTGCCTAAGTTTCCAGTAACTGTACTATTTATTGGGCACACAAGCTTTAAGATCAGACTTGCCGATACTAGTTTTGATGCATATACTGAGAAAACAGAACAAAAGCCAATACTTGGACACATTTCTCATATTTGACATTGGTATTCACATAATTACTTGAAGAGGCAAGTAATTATGCTGGTGCTCTCATGTAATCTTCCCCAACTACATACTTCATATCAGCTCCACCTCTCATCACTAAGACCATTCATCGGATTTTCACCACCCACTGTTTTAAAAGCCTTGTGGTATTTAAGTATTTTTCATCCCCTAGCATTGCTTAGCTCTTGATACTGTTCTGAAGCTCGAGTCACTTCAGTGCTTGGTTTTCAGCCTGCCTTTACCTTCCAAAACTGTGTCAAATGAGTGACGCTCCATTGACAGAATTAATGGTGGCTACATACACCTGCTTGGGATCCCCTTCGTAACACATCCTGCAGCAATCCTAGTCACCACAAGCTCTTTTTAGGATCTGATACAACCCTATCTTCATGTTACAGTAAGAGAAAGGGAGGGGCAGAGAGCATCTTTTCTAACACATATGCTTGGAATTTCACAATTCCAAGCAACCAGAGAGACAGTTGCAATGAACTGCTCTACTGTAAGTTACATGTGCATTAAAACCAACATTGTAACACATATGTACTAGTACTTGTCAAAAATATTTCATATTGTGCTAGAAGCTTTAGGACATTTAAATTTGCTTTTTATCATGGAAAAGTTACAAATTAATAACTTTGCCAAGCATAAAACTACATTGACTTAAAATTTCAGTGCCTGGAGTTCCTTTCCTCTTCCTCCACCACTCCCAAGCTGATCTAGAAAAAAATTTTCTAAAGCAACTTCTCACTTGCTGAAGAGGGACCAGATCTCTGTGGTCATCCTCTTTACCAAGTGCTCTGCCTTCGCTTACCTGCCCACATCAAGAGCAGAAGGCACTTCTGCTACCCCATGGAGAAATTAAATGGGCTCCAACTTTGCAGGACAGAGGCAAAGCTAGACACTGCCTCGGGCTCCACGGTGGCCAAAGCAGGACACAGACTGGAAAGTACCTCTCCCAAGCTCCCAAGGCACCATGGAAGAAGCAGCTTCCTGTTCTGCCTAACTTGAAACACTGAACATTGGCATGGAAAAGTGCTGAGCTCTCACAGGAACCTCATTCCAGTAGCAATCAGGCTTTTGACATGTACAGAGCTGTCCCAGCTATGCACCTGACAATCAAGTCTTCCAAGTTTCAAATTGGGCAATATGGAATTAGAAAACTGGGTAATTGGCAGCCGCTTTTGACCTTAATCTCTATTTAACTTCAGTTAACACTTGTGGGCTACTGAGCCACTACCATAAGTACTGTAGCAAAGTCAATGTTCAAATTCATACATTACTTTGAAAAGGAAGACCAAAAGCATCAATATAAAAATATAGGGAGCCAAGACAAGCAACTGAAGGCAACTCAAAACAATGAGTAACTGCTTTTTAGGCAGAATCACCTTTCCCACGTTCTGATTGACTTGGGGAAGACTATGATCACGTAATTAAAGGTAGCATTTTAATACTTATACGATCCAGAAGATTAAATATAGGCTTAAACAACTACTCCAAACCCGGCTTTTCTGTTCTGTCTTTTGACTTTCTACCCATAACACTTCTTTTAACTATATTTAATTACTGCATCAATCTACAAATGACAGCAGCATTAATCATCACTAATCCGGTTGATATAATGAACAATAATAACAACTCGGGCAGAAGTACCACTATTCAAAACATCAAAAAGTCCACGTGAAACACTGGTCTTCCTGGAGTAGTTTGCAAATTCAGTTATGAAGATCAGTACTGGAGTTCTTTGGTAGACAAAGAAGTTGGCTGCAAATTTTACCAGTCTCTCTCTCTCCCCTCTCCTGAGGCCACTTATTTTTTAACTGCTCTTGTCAGAGTGATGGTGCTAATCCCTGTTCAGAGAAGCATCTGTGTATTTAGAGTATCTATTTTTCAGAATTTCATCCCCAATTACTTATAGGTTACCTCTGTTTTTCCAAGCTATATTTCTCCATTTTTTTTTCCAGTAACATGCAAATAAAATCTGGTTTGCAAAACATTCAGTATTTAGATTGCAATAACAAAGGGAAAGTCCAGCATTCACCATCATTGCAGTGCTTCTTGTCTGCTGCGAAACATTTGAATTCAGTACTACCAACAAACTTTTAATCTGAAATTTATGGAAACCTTCCAACATCTTAAATAGTTATTCAAGCAACAAACTTATCTGAGTTTTTGCCCGTGGCATGCTTTTAACAAGTTCAGTTTTGCCTCAGAGGAAAGTTGTTTCTACCCTTTTAAGCTTGTTAGATTCTCATCAATTCCAGGGTATAATTTCAGCAGCAAAACAGCAAAGCCCTGAAATCATGAAGACAGATAACATCAGGCAAAACAAAGCAACTTACCCTTTTCCTTTGTGAATCTAATTTATTTTGTACTAAATAAATTTATTTGCAAAATTTTATTCATCTCAAATCCCGAAATGAATAATCTCCAGCTTCTATTACCTGTCAATCAAATTAGACACTATCTCCGTAAACAAAGGTGCCAGAACGTTTCTGAAATTTGTTGTATTGGCTACTTCATTGTGCTGCTCTTTTTTTTCCTTCCCCCAGGACTCATAAATAACTAATTTGTAACATCAAAAATACCACTGTACAAACTATGTTTCTTTGATCTCATTCTATGCTATTTGAAGGCACTCTACCATAAATACCACCATGCAAAACTCCATACAGGCAGGAAAAATAGAGTCCTGGCCTATTTTGTTAATTTCCTTTCCCAAACAAATATGTTTTTGTCCATAAGGTCCACTTATGAAACTGGGCTGTACAGTTGTCAGCAGTTGCTTGTATTCCACAAGCAATAGGATGTTATCTTGTAGATTTAATATTATGTTTATGCAACAAGAATAGCCTCCTATTGGAATGACAGACATGCATATAAAAATATCAGTGTTAGGGTATTGCCACATTAAAGAGATTCACTTCATTACAGTGATATTTAACATGGTGCATAGCAAATGCTGTTCTCACTTTCAACTTCCTTTCTGCTTCAGGGAAAGCTGCCCAAGCCTGTCCTTTGCAGCATCATTTCAGGCTCAAAATTCAACCTTAAAGTGCAGACATCCCTGATCATCAGCGCTCCCCAAAATACACTGCGAAAGTCTCATGGTTGGCAGGACAGCAGAGCAGGAGGTCATGCTCCTCCCATGGGACAGAGCCTTGTGCCCCCTCCCAGCGAGATCGGCAACTCCCTACAGGCCACCAACACAGCGCAATTTGCTTTCATGGCGCTGACATCCCCCCTGGGAACTCCCAGCACCCTCTCCCAAAACACTCCATTCTCTGGTGAGGGAAGCGTTCCCTTTCATCTCTGCTGGGAAAAGCAGGATCTGGTAGGTTTTTGTGCTCAGTAGAAATATGCTTACACCAAAGGAGGGGAGAGGGACAGGGCTGATGTACACAACAGGGTATCTGATGGCTCCTATCTCTCCAAGTCACAGTATACAGTGATTTCAGAAAAAGGTAAAATCTGTTTGGAACGAGAGGTAGTAACCTACTGCCTTATCTTCATTTTCTGGTATTTCAGGTTTAGGAATTCCTTCCTCTTATTCATAGCCAGCCTTATGAAGCCACTGCTTCACACCAAAGCCTATTCAGTAGAACAATTTTCTCTCCAACAAGCTAAAGTGACCTTGAAAAGTTACCATGCTTGCATTTTCGTATCCAAATGCTAAAGATAAAAATGTGCTCCCCTCTTTGTTAAAAGTAAGCTCTATTAATAAAGACAAGCCTTCTGAAGGGAGTATTAATTCCAGTGTTTTCTCTCACGACCACTCAAGCACGGCTCAGAACAACATGCTGTGCTTGCATAGCTGTCATGCTCCATCCCAGCAGACAGCATCTCCTACAGAAGGCACTCCTTGATCCAGCTCTGTGTTGAAAACATTACACCCTCTGTTACAACAGGTGATACCTTTTCACAGTCATGAAACCTCTCCTGTATCTTGTAGGCAAGGACAGAAGGTTTGCTTTTGGTATTTTAAAGAGCCTACTGTTTCTTGGAAGTGTGAGACTATATCTCACTAATAATAAGCAAGACCCAACACACTTCCAACAGCAACAGTTAAAATACTACCTTTGTTTACCTCCACCAAGATGCTTCCTCAACTTCTACAACTTCTTGCAGCTTTGATACTAAAGGAATACCTCAATAGCTAACCCTTACTCCATGTGAAACCAAACCAACAGTGAGTTTGGGTTTTTTTTGCATAAAAAACCCCTAAAACTTAACTGTACAGCTAGTACAGATGCTGATAAGCTATCTGCTTAGTTTCAGTAATTAAGCACAAGCTACATGTCTCCCACAGAACCAATCTGTAAGGTAGTATCTCCTCACACATTAGTCACAATCTCCTTTCCAGTTGCTACAGAGGAGTAAGTATTGAGAAATAAAGGGAATATTTGCACATTGTATGTTACGGTAAACATCTCAGACTAGATAGCAAGCAGAAATACCTATACTGATGTAAGCCAATAGTCACCTTCGAAGTGGGAACTAAGCATAAATACCATTTTAAAACTGATTAGTTCTTGAGTTAAACTCCTTTTGTTTTATCATGTTAGCAATTAAGCAGTCAAACAGTCCCAGCAAAGCTTTGAAGTCAATATCTATAAACAAGGTGTGGGTGGAGGGTGTTGCTCACACCTTTGCTGCTGCTGTGGAAGCTGCTGCCTGACAGGAGACTGCCTGCCTGCCTGGTCATCAATACTGCTATTCTGCAACATGCTGCATCTGAACAGCTGTAGAAATACTTTATTATAGAGAAAGGGTAGAGAAAGCTACCCTTTTAAAACAATTCAGACTGTAGATCTACCATCAAGCGTTGCCCTGTTTTCCTTAATGAGGACATTACCAGCAATGTTTCTACAAGTGCTCTACAAACAAATGAGGTAACCATGAAATTAAACTAACTGAATTCATGAAGAGGAGGAACTCCTGAACAGCGCCACAGACTTCTTTATTTGTGACTATACATGTATTTTACAAATAGTTAGGCTACTTATACAGAAATGAACACATAAAAACGAAGCCAGCTTCAATTATAATTTCAGTTAGTAATCCTGGCACTATTATGCCTAAAATGGAACACTCCACTTGAAAGGAAGGAATTAAGTCTCATCTTTTATTTAGGCTAAGCCACAAAGCAGGTTTCAGAATCGATTCATCTATAAGCAAATGCAAACACATGGAAATCATGTTACGTGACACCCTACAACTTCTCAGAGAAAAATCAATCATGGAACAGAATGTTTTGGATGACACAGGTAGGCTATAAGACCATCTAAAATTTTACCTTGAACATATTTTATGTAGAAGTCCTAGAGAAAATTGAAGTGTCATAATCAGTAATGATAAATCATACAAAACATCATGAATGCATGCATGGAATTTGCCTGCATGGGAAAAATGCCATCATTTCATGGGGATACCATCTTCTTCCTTCTCAAAAGATCCCATAGGAAAAAGCACGTATTTCTTATATGTAATGTTTGCCCAATTTTGTAATCATAAAAGGGACCACATTTCTACCAAAGCTGCTTAAATACATCACATTGTGTATCATAAGCAAATAGATTACTTATAATCTGCTACAAAGTAACAGTTTTTAGGTAAAGAAAACATCCCTACAAATAGTGAGGGATACAAGACTGATCACGGAGGTGGGTATGTGAAATTATCAAGTACCAAAAATACTTCATAGGGAAACAAGAATTAAGTCTGGTTGTGACTAAGTAACAGCAGTGTCACCAACAAGGAATGAGATGCATTTTTCCCTCCCCATTTTCTTCCTTCTTGCTCAAAATCAAAGGATTAAATAATCAAGAACTGACACCAACGAAGGTCTCCTCTGAAATGGGACTTTTTAAGAGCTACAATACACAAGTTTGAAGTAAGGAGAAATGTTTTGCTGCAGACATACACTAGCACTGCTGCCAGCAGTGCTGGTCAACCTGGCACTGCTGTGTCGGCCATCACTCTCTCACAGGTCAACCTCAAAAGCCCTTCTCTTCAGCACACAGGGTATAACTTACACCTTTATGTAGCACATCAGGAACAGCAATGCTAGGTAAAGTCTGCCCACAGCCCATGGAAAGAAAGTTTATAGTTTCATACTATACACTTTAAACTGATGGAAGTGAAAATTGTACTGGAAAAAGCTGTATGTTGTAGGTCTCCGGGGTTTGAGATTTGGCTTTCTTCCCTTTTTAAAATCCTTGAGATCTCTGCAATTTTGTTTGATATCTGTGGGGGGATCAATCTAAAGTGAAAAGTAATAGTTAATCTGAAAGCAGTTACCATCTTAAACCACTGAATTATCCACTTTGTTCCTTTAACACTTTGGTTCCACAAACACTTATTAAGCATTAGCTATACCAATTCAGCTATTTATACATATAAAACAACCATCCAGGAGCATGACACTTCTGTATAACATTGTCAGTCAAAATAACAAGATCCTTTATGTATGAAAAAGATACTCTCCTACTGCCAGAACAGAATACATCAGTAAAAATTGTTTTATACATTTTCAGCATTCTCTAACCTTTTCAATCATCATATTTTACAAATTTTATTTTCTTTTTTAGCATTGGCAGTAAATAATTGAAATTTGGCTAATACGAGCATGTTCTTTGGGCCACAGTCTGAAGTATAACCATATAAAGTACAATGGCCTAAGCACAAAAGGGAGTTAACAGCATCATAGCTTCCATGCAGTAACTACTCAAGCACACACTCTTACTCAAGAGTAAATGCCAGGCTGTTTAATCTACTAATCCACCTTTACTAACCTACTCTGTGTGTCAACACACTGTGTGTCCCTCTGCAGCTCCTGTACAATCCCACACTCTAAACTAGGTGTGACTGTCCTCTGCAACCTGCAATTTGCATGGCTAAAAGTCCTCGTATGAGACCACTGCAGAACACACAGCCTGAACACATCTGAGAGCTGAGGATGGCATCAACCTGCAGTTGGAAGGGACAAGTGACTCTGTCCCAATAGTGTTTGGTGCTGAGGGAGCAGGGTCAGAGGCATAGTTTTGCCCCTGCCAGCTCCTGCCCAACAGTACCAAGGGCTGCTTCATCACCAGCCACGTAACATAATCCCGATATAGAAAATACATGTCATTGCAAACCACTCAAGAATCAAAAGCCACTTCCAGCTCCATTTATTGCCTATTTATCACCTAAGGAAAAAAAAAAAAAAAGCCAAACCCAAAACAAAACCAACAAATCCCACAAAATCTTATTGCTTAAGACACTGTGGCACTTAAGACACTTAGCAAATGGCTAAAAGCAACAGCGGCAACCGCATGCAGAAACCTCAAGGTACAACTTGAACTCAACCAGCTTCTCATGGAAGAGAATACTTCCTTTGTTGCACTCATAGGTATCAGAAATTTGCCCGCAGGAATTGTCGTGATTTCAGATTCTTCTGAAGAGCTTCACAAGCAAACAAGGAAAAATCTCAGTAAATTAATTCATTTTTAGAGCATTAAAAATCCCCAACCAAACAAACAAAAAAGGTGCTGAGAAGAAGAGCAAAGATAGAAGACACACCAGCTAAATTCAATCTGCTTTTATGATACATCAGAGCATTTTCTCGTCACTCAAACAATTTGACTAATGATTGTCACACCTGGTCATTCTTTCTCCTTCCCTGCTCACACAGCTGCATCTGCATGTCCAGTAGTTTTGCTGTGTTTCTCTGCAAGTTCAGCTTTCAGAGATGCTCTAACTGCAGAATGCACAGATTGAAAAAGCACTTTTGTTTTGCATGCTGCAAAAGAAACGTTTCCACTGCTGCTGCTTTCCTGATTTACTTATCTGTATGAGGCAAGGGTGTGATGTCAGGTTCATAATATTTTCTTAGGTTTCTTAATCTGTGCATTACTCAAAATTTGAAATCAGTGCAGTCTGAACTTGTTTCTTCTGATCTTTAATGACAAGTTTTCTGCATCAACTGCACCTCTGATATTTCACAAATTTTGATACCTCAGCAACTTTGAGTGTGGCTTGCAGTTACTTCCCCTTGTAATTACTTTCTGTGGCTGCTAAGAAAATGCTAACCGTTACGCTGCACAAGTCATCATTATCTTCTCAGCCCCTTTTGATGACTAACACATATTCCTAGAACTGTTATAAGTGAGATAAGATAGCTGAGCAGGCAAAGCAGAAGAAACGTTACCAAAAAATGTAACCACATAATTGGAAGCTTTAACTATCAAATTAAAAGAAATGAGACTTCCCATTGAGGCAGAGTAGGTATTAACCTTCTAAATGGTGCAAGATGAAAACATCTACGGACCTTTACAATGTTTGTAATTTTATGTCATATCTAGGTGGCACTGCTGTTACAACGAAATACTCTAGATACTCTGTCACATACTATAGCATTATAAATGAGGTATTTATGAAAGTATGTACCAGATATACTTTTGTTTGTCAATCAGTATATATACTGAAATATTTGGAATGAGCTGTGTACATGCAAATTTTTGCAGCATGTCTGCAGTTGGTAATGTGCAAAGCCAAACACTATGTTTAACCTAACAGAGAGGTACCCACAGCTCTGTGCAATGCCACTGCACCAGTCTGTCCTGTGCTCAGCTGGGTCAGACCAGGCATATCTCCCTTTCTGAGTTACCTGGAAAGGGAGTAGTATCTGAAGATGAAGTAGCACTTTGATAACAAATTGGATGTAATGAAGCCTACAAATAGCTAGCCCATCTAGTCTATGGATCACTTCATAAAGCATAGGCTCAGCTAACTCATGAAGCAAGTAAATAAAGCTTAGTCCAACTGTGTGTAATTACTTATTATAACCACTCAAAACTTCACTCAACTGCCACATTAGTAGAAGGTAGTAAGGAAAACTATACTTAGCTGACAAGGAAGTAGAACTTAAAAACAAGTATATGCTATCCTGCAAATTCTAGTAGATCTATGGCTGTGTAAAAGGCAGCAATGGTATTTGGACAAACTATAATGAGATGGGGTTTTGACTCTAGACATAAGACAGGAATTCTACCTGAAGATGGTGGCTGTCAAAGTACAGTATATTAAGCAAAGAAGCATACAAAGAGAGTAATACCCCATCTGACTCTACATAACAGAAAGCCCCAGTTCTGGGCATTTAAGCTCTTAAATTCCAAGCATGAATAGCCACATCTACAAAAACGCAACCCTTTGCATTCATTTCTTGGAGAACACTGTTCTACCTGGCAGGGAATATAATATATATGGACTAGTTTGCCCTTCTGTCAAGGGACCATTAGAAATCAGAGAATTTTCCCCAAATACACCCTAAGGCATTTGGACTACAGTAACCTTAGGAAGAAGGAGTACAAGCTCTAGGGGAATAGCTGGGTTTCATGTCATTATTTCTAGAAAATAAAAGGCTGTGCCTCCTTCACCCAGGAAATTCACTGTCATTCTTTAAGTGTGCCAGTATTAAATAGGTTTTTTTCTGGAAAACAGAAAAGCAAGTGCAGAGAAACTATTAACACATTTCTAGCCCAGGATTGTGGACAATACTATTCTACTATAGCTTTTAAATTTTTAAATCTCCTCATTAAGAGGAGATTTAAAACTTCTTAATAGTAAAAATGCTTAAATGAGCCTTGGTCCACTCAGCAAGCCTGATCCTCATCCCCCAGTACAAATGGCTGCTCGCTGAATGTCAGATTTAGACCCACAGCAGTGCTCTCAGTACATCAAACGCCTTCTCTGGTCTTACCAGTTGGAATTCCCCCACTAGGTAAGTCAGCGTAGGTTTATAAGGCAGGTTGGTGAGAATAAAAAATAATATTCAATAAAAACCAGATCAGCTGAAGGGAGGAGTGCATGCTTTGAGAGTGATACTCTTAGGAGATGGAAATGATAACGTGGACTGACTAGTCAAGAATTACTCAAGACAATTGGCAGTTTTAAAACTAGCTATGACAGCCCTGACCCTCACACAGTGAAATCGTGTGTTAAATACTGAAACTTACAACAGGCTAAATTTTTAATCAAATGCTGATAATTAGAACATTTTAGGTGAATCAACGAAGAGATACAGACTCTCTGACTGTTTTTTAAATTAATTTTTAAGTATTAAGGTAGTGATATGGAGTTTTACACTTCTCATTATTACTGGCAGCACCTAGAACATGGCTAGCTCAGAAGTTTTCAGTGCAACTAAAGCAAAAGCTGTCTCACTTAAAAAGGCTTCACTGCATCAACAACAAACAAACAAACAAATAAATAAATATTTGTGGCAGTCCAAGACTATAATAAAAACACTCCTTAGGAAATGTAATCCCCTGAAACAGGATGAACCTTGGTTTACTTAACCGGTCCCCATCCAGTACCTGACCATTTTAGGTAAAATGTCAATTTGAAAGTAAGACTTTTATGTCAAATTTGTCTATTTTTGCCTACGTAACAGGGACTAGAAAGAGAAAAGCCCTTGTAACATCTAAATACATAAAGCAAAGTTCCTCATGTTGGATACCAATTTAAAGTACATATTACTTCTCCACAAGCACTCAGGCAGGGAAGCCAGAGAGCAGGAGCAGCACTATGCACCAGGCACCATCATCCCCCTGCTAGCGAGGCACGGGGCAAAGCCTCTGTAGACCAAGATGCCCTCTAAGGCATGGTGACACCTCCTCGATGAGCAGCACCAAGCTCAAGGACTCAGCCTCACCCCCACAGAAACCCTGCAGAGCCACCACAACACCAACATCTTTAACACCAACACCTCCAGGAGCCAACAAACCCTTACTGTGAAACAACATTCAAGCAAAATACTAGTCTTAATAACACAGATAAATGTATCCATATCAATTTAGGAGTCTGAAAGCAATAAAGTATGTTAATTTGTGGACATAGATGGGTTTGAGGATTTTATTTCCACCTATAAATAGTTTTCATGGTGCCAAGTGTCATTGGAGGCAAATATTTAAACAAAAAGCATGCAAAACTAAAATTCTGTTTGCAGGTAAATATTTTCCTTGGTTAACTTGAAAATTTCTTTCCAGATCTAATTTGATACATAAGATCTTTATGAAAGGCCACATTGTAACACAAATTCTTGCCTTAGCTTCAGTTATAAAAAGATAACTAAACACAAGTAGAAAAAAGAAGTTGTCTCTACTGACATCAAACAAGCTTTTTTAAAAAATCTGATAAAGCTGCCCATCAGCACTGATATTGTATATGTTAAGAGGGCACGTTAGTTCTTCACTGTTGAATTAAGCATTTATATTTCGTTTTGGTGAGAAACGAGCAATTGGACGTATGTGCAATGATACCTGTTCACAAAACAAATCAAAGGTAGAAGTAGAGAAGTTCCTACAGAAGTGCATATCACTATAGAATTCTTATTGGGGGAAAAAAAAAAAAGTTCCAAAACTTAATCTGAATTATAATAGTGTCAGTATAAAGCCTTAATCTCCTTGAAATAAAGCAAGAATAAGCATGTATGACCAAAAAAATTTAAATTCTTTCTGCAGCTTAATCTCAGGCCTTTTCCTACTTCTTAGCTCTGCAAAGTTGCTAAAAGCCCTCAAGGCAAGGAGTTGTCAAGGCTGAGGTTACAAATTTTGCATGAAGAAAGCACTTGTTGACTCTCCATCATACCAGTTTCTTATCACTGTAAATTTACTTGCCAGCAGAGACACATTCCTCAGAAAACTTTATAAAAAGGCGCATGAGGTTTTTTAGGATATAAGCAGGAATCAAGTTTTAAATCAGCAGAATATATTATACTGCTAAGAGTATCCTAAATCACATTTTCTTTTAATTACAAATGCTGTTTTAACTCTTATTAAAAAAATATTCAAAAATTCAAAATTCTTGGTTTTGTACCAAGATTGTAGTCAAAATTATTTTTTTAGATGCATTTAAAAAAAAAGTGAAGCAGAACACATGTACTGAGAAAAATTTTTTTTTGCACCTTATTCTGCTGGATTTCTAGACAAATCTCAAAGGTAAATCCATCATGCCACACTCGCTCTGAAATTCAAGATATGCCTCAAGCTCAAGTCTCAGACACTGCTATATTTTTCACATTTGCTAAAAGCCACTAAAGCCAATGGAAATGTCTTAACACAAACCTCTCATTGTCAGTAACAAAGTTGTAAGTTACAGTCATAAAAATTGCTGTTCTTTTGACTTCTGTTCTGAAGGTAGGTTAAACATTAGCCTTTCTTTTCTACTGTAAAAATCCTTGCAAGCCTGCAAGGATTGTAGCACTTGTAATTTAAAAATTTCCAGTTCATTCTCCCTCTTTCCTGAAGGCTGCAACATCTTGACTTCTAAACTGAATGCTTTGAATTCTGAAGCAGATACAGTGCATTGCTCACTTTAAGAAAGTACACTGTAGCAAGGTCATTCCTTTCTCCCCCTAAATATATGTCAAAATCTATGCACTAAATACCTGTCCTTTAAAAATTATTACTATAAACAAACTTTCCTGTGAACCATTCTATTTTAGGCCAGAAGTGCAAGTTTTTCTACACAAGATGCTGTATCCATATCAAAACTGCACGGCATGAATCAGCAAACAAAGAGGAGCTGCTCAGTGACGCTTGTTCCGTTTGCAACAGCGCACATCACCATATATAAGAGTAAAATGTTTTATCTGTGATCTAACTTGTTGGTGGAGGTTATTTGTTTGGTTGGTCTTTTTAAGCTCATATAGTTTTGGTTGATACAGACAGAATGCTGCAATTAATTACCTCATTTACAGTCACAAGAGGCTGGCTTGATAGCAGCTGTTTAAAGAAAGGAAATAGTTGCCAATTTTATTTCTACTAAGACACTGGTAAAAGTAAGGGGAAAAAAACTTAGTTCTGAAGGGCAATTACATGTTTTACACACACAAAAAGTATCACAACGTACACAGTTGAAGCTGCAGCAGATGCAGTTAAGAACTCCCTACTTTGAGTGAGTCTTGACTGCCTCCTGCCTGAGAGGCTTGCAGGCAGCCCGTGCTTCCCAGTGGAGGCTTCCTCCCAGTTTTCCTTTGTAAAGTGTAAAATCAAGAGGTCAAAATGAAAGAATGGTTACACAGAAGAAGCTCTTTCCCAAAGGCTACAAGGGATCTGTTGCACAAAATTCTTTCCCCTCCCAGTTTAAGTATCATGCTAAGTTGCCTGGCAGGATCCACTCAGTCCAGGCGGTATTGTGAGCACCCATGCCACCAGAGCCACCACACCAGAAACATTTCTATTCAGCAATTATTAACTTTGTCACTATCACCATGTCATTTTCTCTGCTATCCATACACGTCAAGATTTTATGGATTTTATTGATTTTTCTGAAGGTTACAGTGCTGCACAGCAGCAAGCCGCCTCAGTCTTTGAGTAAGCACACCTTGCCAGCTGCCAATGAGGGCACAAGAGTTAAAGTGATTACACAGATAAATATCTACGCCAGTATTTAACTTTCCAAAATTTCCTCCTTTTTTTACCTCCACGGAAGGAAACTGATAGAGGAAAAGTGCTGGAGGTCATTTTCAAAGAGCCCTGGCGGGCTCACAGTGCGGCAGGCCGGAGGTGCGTGGCGCTGCATGCCCTTCCCACACATGCGAGGCAGCCTTACCCGTGCAGAAGTTGATGAGTGTTGAGGGGTCGCAGGCTGCAGCCAGGCAGGGCAAGCTGCCCTCCATTCCTCTCACTGACGCCACCGGTGACGGCAAGCTGGCCCCTTCGTGGCCCCTGCAGCCGTCCCGGTGAGGCTCAGAGTGAGCCAGCGCGCCTGGACCCTGCTGACATGCCACAGGCTCCGAGGAGACCCTCCCGAGCCACGGAGAGCTGCTAGAGGCAGCTGGGCTCTCCCGCAGCCCCCGCAAAAGCAAGAGGCTCGAGAGGGGATAGGGACAAAACTCAGCGTCTGCCGCAGGGAGTGGCTAAACCCTCCGACGTCAGCCGTGCACTCGCACAGGCATCGCGGCTACCCCTCAAACGCCAGAGCACCCCTTTAAGGGAAGCAGAGCTCGCCGGCTTGCTTCCACACAGGAAACCGGCAGCTGTTTACACACAGACAGGGTCTTACACCCTTCCTATCTGAAAGCACGGTAGTCAGGCTGTTGCACGGGCAACCTGCCATCCCCCTTCTCGATCGCACCGCACGGCACCGGCAAGGTAGGTACTCACAGCCCGTTTTAAAACTGTGATATTGCCGATTAGAAGCCAACAGCAACCAATTTGCTCTTGGTCTGAGCATAAAGAACCACCACAAATGACTAATGAAAAGGAATTTTATACTCTGTCGATTCAGAAAAACCCTTATTGTTCCAAAGCACGTCTGTGTGACTGATCTAACGTCACTCAAAGCACAACAT
>WBNH01002631.1:0-16349 GCA_013401255.1 Urocolius indicus | reverse complement strand
AACTTCTTCCCTCTGAGGGTGACAGAACACTTGAAGGGGCTGCCTAGATGGATTGTGGAGTCTCCTTCTCTGGAGACATTCAAAACCCACCTGGATGAGCTCCTGTGTGACCTAGTAAAAGTGGTCCTGCTCTGGCAGTAGGGGTTGGACTAGATGATCTTTCATGGTCCCTTCCAACCCTTAAGATTCTGTGCTTTTGTGATTCTATGGATGAATCACCCTTCTACCCATTGCTTTTGAGGTATTTGAAGTAGGAGCTTTACATCAAACTATGTGTGTGGATTTTTCCTTATATTTTTTCTTCCTGAGAAAGACTTAATCTGGCATTTCCAAATAGTAAAAAGCAACAATCACAATGCAATCTCATGGGATAGGATCCTAGATGTTAGAACTGCCCAAGAAAGCTGGTAGATCATCAAGCACCATTTCCTCCAAGCCCAGGATCAGTGTGTCCCCACAAGTAGAAAATCAAGAAAAGGAGGCAGGAGGCCTCCATGGATGGACAAAAATCTGCTAGGACAAATCAGGGAGAAAATAGACGTCTATGAGAGGTGGAATAAGTGCCTGCATCCTTGGGAAGAGCATAGGAACATCACCAGAATATGCAGGGGCAAAACCAGGAAGGCTAAAGTCCTTTCAGAATTAAACCTGGCCAGGAAAGTACAGGAAAATTAGAAGGTTTTTTTTCAGGTACATCCGCAGCAAAAGGAAGATTAGGGAGGATGTGAACCCGCCGCTGAACACAGAGGATGCCCTGGTGACAGAAAATGCAGAGAAGCTTGAACTACTGAATTGTTTTCTTTGCTTCAGTCTTTACGGCCAAGGCCAGCCCTTGGGAAGCCAAGCCCAGCAAGGATAGTAGAATGGTCTGGATAACACNGATAGTGTGGTTTGGATGAGTGGACAGTGAAGTGGATCAAGAGCTGGCTGAATGACAGAGCCCAGAGGCTGGTGATCAATGGCACAGAATCAAGTTGGAGGCCTGTGGCCAGTGGAATTCCACAGGGATCAGTTCTGGGGCCAGTCTTGTTCAACATCTTCATCAAGGACCTGGATGAGGGGACAGTGTACCCTTAGCAAGTTCGCTGATGACACCAAACTGAGAGGACTGGCTGATTCCCCAGAAAGCTGTGCTACCATTCAGTGGGATCTTGAGCGACTTGAGAGTTGGGCAGAGAGGAACCTCATGAGAATTCCTGTCCCACTTTCAGTGCTGATGGTTTTAGTCCCATCTCAGAGTCCAGACAAACCTCAGGGCAAGTGTTACACCAGACCTTGAGCTACAGAGAGGTTTGGAAAAAATTCCCCTCAGGAAAGGTAGTTGATGTTTCCCTTTTTGAGAGAACGGAGGAAGGAGATCATAGGGATAGTCATCCAGAGCTCCTGGTGGACAATAAGAGGGGAAAAGTTATTCCTCTCTGCAAGCAAGAAGAGAGAAGCCTCTCTAGAGTGAGCATTTTCCTGTATATACTGAGAAGTCCTCAATTTAACTCTCAGGAGTTATGTCTCCATGTCTGTTTCTGGAGCAGAGCTGAAAGAGAAAGGGAAAATGGTCTTTTCTTTGTAGCTAAGTTTTATCTATTTGGTGCAAATTCTTTTCTGTTCTGGGTTTTAGTCCTCTGCGAGAATTCTTGTGGTAGCTGACAGGTCTTCGCTAAAGTTGCTGAGGGTAGGAGGAGCTGGGCAAACTTATTTGAGTACAGTTTGAGAGGTAGGGAATGCACATGCCACAGCTGACATGTTTATTCAGTCCTGTCTTGTTCACTGCTATAAAACCATTCCACAAATGAATAAGTGGGAACTGGTATGACAGAGAGACATTTGTGTAATATGTACTGGCATCCCCATATTGACATATGGGGAACTAAATTCCAGGAGTGCTGCCAAAATTATTCTGAGGAAATGTTTTATCCACCTTGTAAAGGTAGAGTACTGTAGCGTTTCTTTTTCCCTTATGCTTCATGTGAATTTTAAGATGGATAATCTTAAAATTACCCTTTCTGGAAAAAAAGAGGACATAGAAATGCAGTGGAGAGAGGGCAGCTTTTATGGTGAAAAGATATCTGGGGATACAGAGACTGATTTGTCTCTTTTGCAAGTTCTCCTGTCCTTATCATTTTGTGCATTTGCACCAAATTCAGCCTCAAATAAATCAAAGCAAATTTCATACTTAGGAGCTTTTATGCAAGGAGGTGATAAAAAGATAGTCCTAACTGTTTTTCAGTGACTTGGCAGGTTCTGAAGGTCATTTATTCCCTTCTTCATGCTTGAAATTACATCTTTAAATAACTGAAGAAAAGATTGATTTTCTGTTTGTTTTCTTCTTTTTTACCTTCCTCTTCAGTTCAGAAAACAAGTAATAGCAGGCAGGGATGGAATTTCCTGACAGTGCACTAGGATTATTTTATGCATTTATTAGTAACAAAGAAATGACCACATTAATAAACCACACAATTGACCATCTGGGAAGTGGGAACCGTTCCAGTTGTAGACATCAGAATCCACTGGAAAAATTTGACATGCTGTTGCAGCTTGGACAATGAAAAACAAGGATGAAGGATTGAGCAACATGATGGCAGAGGTTATTTGTCTCCTATTAAACTTACAATAATTTTGTTACCAAAACTTGTCGTCAATGTTGTACACACACCTTTGACCTTGGAGTCCTGTCTGACAGGAAAAAGGATTTCATAGAAATAGAACTAGCAAAAGGCTGGCAAAAGAATAACAGGGGAACTTCACAGTAGTATAAATTATTTACATATAGAAACAACATCCCTGTCACTTTAATGCAATAGGCCTTCATTTCAAGATAAATTCAGGACAACAGTGAAGGCTTAATTAGGACTCTTAGTTGATGTGATTCAGCATATAAACTTGTTACGTACAGATTGGTGGAGTTGGAGATACTTCATCGAGAGACAGCATCAGGATCCACCTATGTTAGGGTTTCTCCCCTGAAGTTCTTGGGAAATCCAATCAAGACTGAGAGTGTTTGAAGTGGGACAAGATGAATGGGTATGGTGTTAAACTCAGTGGGCACTCTGCCCTTTCAGGGCCACGTGCTTGGTTACTGTTGCCTCCCAGCTGGGGCTGACACCAGAAATGTGTGGCATCTTGTTCTGCAGCACCAGCTGGCAACATGGGGGAGCCTGGGGGCTGTTACCTCATCCAGAGCACTCACTGACCACATTGGTGGTCAAAAATGCTGGCTAGGCCGTGAGCAAAGAGTGTGTGCTCCTTGCTGTCTGTAGTTCAGAGCTCTTTCCCTTCTTTACCTCTGTACTGTACTGTTTAAAGGGCATGAGGTTTACAACCCTTAAGATGGTGTAGCAAAATATGATTATTGTTGCATGGAAGCCATTTCTTGACTGACAAGAAAATTCTTTTGAGTTTGGGAGGAAGTTAAACCTTATTCAACCTATCTTTTGACCTAACTTTTCAATATAATGGTTATCACATCCATTACTCCCATGTAATGCATTTATTGCAAGAATAATGCTATTTAAGACATGTTTTCCTCCAAATCACGTGTATCTGAAGACAAGAGGAAGGAGTGAGTCAGGAGTCTGATTTTTAAAATAATCTGGCAGTTTTCTAAAGCTACTCAGATATTGCTTTTCATAGAGAAAGCTAAAAAATACCTGAAGGTATTTGTGTTTGGCATACTGCTCTCAAACCTCAGTTGTTCAGAATATTTTATTTGCAGAAAAGCAGTGGGGAGGAAAGAGCGCTCCCCAGATATGTCAACTGACAGGAAATAAGTTAATCTGTATGTGTACTACTGTGGTTTTCCCTTAAAAATAGAACATTTCCCTTGCGCTCGAGACAATGGTTTAATATGTTAAATTATGTGCTGCAATCTGGAAGGTAAATCCTTCCATAAAACTGTCAGTGTAGCTCATAAGCCAGCTCACCATAACAGCACTCTTTTCAGCTTCAGTCTTTCCAGTACAATGTGTCCATAAGTGGTTTATATGAATGATGATTCAGTATGTCCCCATGTTACACGGTCTTTGAGAGACCTCCTAGTCACAGCACGTTTGGCACCATGGAAAGTGGGGGCCACTGAAAGCAGCATAATGAATTGCAGGCAGCCTTGATGTGAAGATCTTGTATTCCCTTTTGGATTTGAGAGCACATTGGTAGCATGCATCATCAATAAGATGCTCATTTACAAGACATCACTTCAGAGAGATTTTTGAGGATAAACAGAGGATTAATTTTTCATGGGAAAATTCAGAACCAAATAAAAACAGAGGATGAAACACGCCCACTATTTCCTCTTGAACTTGAAACTGGGAATGAGAACTGTTCTCACCTAAATATCTTAATGGAAGATTCAAGGATAGTCAAACATTGCATCTAAGATGAAATAAGCTCCAAACAGCCTCTTGGATTTGAAGTTTTTCTCCATCTGTAGTAATGAAATGTACAGTTGCAGCCATTGAAGCCTAATCACTGTGGATGAGAGAGAAGTCTTTCTATCATTTTCGAAATTACAGGCTCTTAGTTTGACGCTGCAGATCTCTAGTCTATTGAATCACAAAGTGATGGAGAAGTTGAGATGTAGACTTGAGGAATGTTCTTATATCCAAAAATTTTCCAATTCATGTAAACTATTCAGAAGTTGAGAGCAAAAAAATAAAAATCACTGAATTATATGGGTTATTTCTAGAGAAAAATATATAATTTACAATGAAATTGGTATCTGAAGTGAGTATTCCAAAAGCAGAATGCTATTTTTAGTACAAATGTGAAACCTAAAATAATGTTTAGAAAACCACTGTTTGCTTGGTTGGTTTTTTTTTGTCTGCCTGCCATTAAATTTATGTTCATCTCAATTCCACTGAAGCTGTGCTTCTAGAAGGAGGCCGATTGGACCCCAAGATAACAACGGAAAAAAGAACTGAAATATTTGGTTTATAAGACCAGGAGCTACTTAGAAGTCTTTCCAGACATGCAAAGCAGTGTATGTGTGTTCTGGTTCTTTTGCAATACATTTAATCTGAGTACAGTATGTTTCTGCTAAACAAAATATAATTAAATAAATATCATTACTTACCTCCTTCGGGAGGAACTTTTCGGCATGATGTGATGACTAAACCACACTGGAAACAGAGACCTGAATATGTGAGAAATAAAAATTGCTGAAAATTCTTAAGTATTCTTCTACCTGCAGCTGTAGCTAGAAACCATGAATTAAAAGTGTTTGAAGGTTAAATGATCTCCTGATCTTTAGAACTAGTCCTGTGACATCAGTCTGGATGACTAAGAAATGTACAGCAGTAAAACTTGCCCTGTCGGTGTCTGTACCATTAAGCCTTCTGTGAAAAATAATAAGAGATTTCAGTCCTTGTGTCTGGATCTTTCATTAATTTCCTAAACTTCAATCTAAACTTTTAAAAGAGGCCATTTTTGAGATGTCCGTTTAGGATGCCTTAGGGGAACTTGTTCTATAGAGGTTTAGGTATTTACATTTCTGAAAATGCTGTTGTTTTGATGCATGAGAAGTTGAGGACTAAAAAATGGCTAGTCATTTTAAAAAATACACATCTAATATTTTAAGTCAGAGACTTATCTGTCAGAAGTGATATAGTTAGAGTATATCCACAGGGAAGAATTATGTTACTGATCTACTCTATCAGTACAGTACTGATGACAGAAACAATTTTTTGTTTCCGTTTATTTTTTCCAAAGAGTTTTAGAGAACAGTAGTTAAAGTGGAGTTTTATTTGCTAAGAACAGTTTTGAATTGCACATCTGTTGACTAAAGATAGTTCTACTATAATAATTTTGTTGTTATTGACAATAATAAGTGTCATTTTTCCCAGGAAAACGTCTTGTTTTTTGGCTTAGTTCTATGCAGGGCCCCAGCTTCATATCTGACATACATACTCCTCCAATGCTGTTGTTCCTACTAACTTTTATATCAACTCTCAAACAGTTAAAATATTTCACATAATCTTCCTTCAAAAATTTTACAGTGTGTGCTTTTGAAGTATCATTTATCCAGTTGCTCTTGTGACTGGTTCATTTTAACACTGGGAAAATGATAATTGAAAAGCTAAAATGATCTTACTTCAGAGCTCCCCTTCTTGGTAGATCGTTTAGCAATGTTCCAAATGCGTCTTTTTCAGCAACTCCTGGTGAAAGGACCTGAGCCTCGGTTTATGCACCAATGCTGCAGTGATGGCTGGCTTATTTGAGTAACCCTCTATAGAAGTCTTTACATTGTCCCAGCGATTTGATGTAGTCTGCCAATACATAACTATGAGGCAGAGAACTCTAATTGAGCCATTAAATGTTTCTACAACCTCCTTTAAGTATCAAAATGTCTTAGCTTAATTCTGCTAGAGAAGGAGAGACAAGGGCAACACACTTATGGGCTTGCCAACTTCCCTTTATATTTGCTCTCCCTTGTCCCAAGGATGTAGACAGCTGTAAAGGCCATTTTTATCAACTGAGTATAGCAATTTGGAGATATTCCCTTAAAAAGACCCACTTAAGAATTTTGCAACAGTAAATTGAAATTTGCTTTTTTATAGTCCTTTTATCCCAGGATATTTTGCTAAACCTAGTCAAAACTTTCATAGAAAAGATCTCACACACTGATTGTGCTAATAACTTTGCAAACAGAATCATATCTTTTCTATGTCAGACAACAGATCAGTTTGTGCTTACTCATTCACAAATTCACAGATCACAATGAAAGTAAATATGTGATGTTTCAACAACGGTGGCCTTGATAATAGCAGATTATGCAGCATGTAGCTGTGGAGATCTTCCCTGATTTTTAATTTTATTGGAGGCATCAGTGCTTTTTAACAGATTACATCACTGATGGAAATTATGATCTTGTTGATGTTAGTGAGAGGTTATCCAGTGACATCAGTGGGTCATGATTCTCAAGCTATGTGAAAGACATTAATTGCATTTGCTATAATTCTGCATAGCTGGAAAATATGTTTGTTTGAAGTCAAGCTAAAAGGTAAATACTGGATGTGAGAATAATGGTAAATGTGGTTTCATACAGATTTTTCTTCTGCACCACTTTAATGATCAATGTATAACCAATTGGTAGCCAGCTGGCATCATCAGACAAATAGGTAATTAGCTGCCCTGTCCCATGTACAGGATGAGAGTGAAAATAATATAGTGTAGAACTTTGGAAGTTGTTGAAGGCAAGAAAAGCATGCCAGGCTAGCTGCAGAAGGTCCTGCAGGAGATCTGCCTGACTCATTTGGGATTTTTTTTCACATCTCCTTAGAGATTCCACTACATTTTCCAAGTTCCTTAGCGCAACTCAACTAATTAACTCCTTTTCACTTGTGTAGCAGTAGAAAAGGCCTATAATCCCTTACTTGGATATGAAAGTAAAAGGGGTTATTTTTCATAATTTCTATCCTAAGAGGATTTCTTTGTGATAATTTCTGGCCTCTAGCATAACATAGGCCTCTTTGTCTCTTACTGCTTTAAGTGCAATGGCATGTCTTGTAAAAAACACATTTGGACTAAGACACTTATTGTTATGGAGAAGCCACTACAATGCTTGATAACAATTTAAACAATTACTTGAGTACCTTGCATTTATCTGAGTGGAATGACAATTTGCAGTTATCTGGTTTTGAAATTATTGCATTTCTTCAGGCAAAAGTGGATACTGAATCAAACTTTGTCTTATTTGTGTAAGATCACAAGTTGGGGCAGAGTATCTGAGCCTCTTCACACAGAATGGCTTCTGATGGCAATGGAACTGTAATTGCATTTTAAAATCCATAATTACGATAAAAATGAACACACCAAAAAGATGTTTAAAAATGTACATTCTCACAAAGCTGACTTTAAATAAAATAATTAAAGGGCTTCTGAAAAGTAGTTAAGATTAAGGCTTTACTGTACAGAGCTTTCATTTATGTTGTTGGATTTGAATGCAAGATGGATACTTTCTGTCTTCAAAGGTTCCATGTTAGGGTTGTTCTGTGCATTTTACAGTTCACAGGCAATGGCACTGGGGAAATTGTTCATGTGTGCTCAGAAAAATGCTGAGATTTTCTGCAGTGTCCACCTTTATAAATAAGCATGGGAAGATAACATGACAAGTAGTTTTTCTATTCCTTTTGTGAAATGGGTCATCAAGACATGAAAATATGTTTGTGATACGATTCTCTAGAATTTAGTTAAGATATAAGTTAGGACCTATGCCCCTTCTTCACAACAGGTTTATAGTGTTTTCATGCCAAGGTAGGCTGTAAATGAACAGCATAATAAACATGATGGGTCCAGACATGCCACGCATCCTTCCCAAGTGATACAGTTCATAAAGCCACACTGCTGTGTTTTCAGGTGGCCAGAAGCCAGAGAAGGCAATTTGAAGTCTATTGGAATAAAGGCATGGAAAAGAAAAATAATGAGATTGTGGGGAGAAAGAAGCATTCTGAACTCTGAAGGTCTGGGATTCTCAGTGCAGAAAAGGACAAGCAGGCAAATAGAAATGGAGGAAAAGAGAAGGGGAAGAGATCTAAGCTAAAAAAAGAAGGTGTCCAGCATGTTTGCTGTACTGGCTATTGATCTGACCTCATGAGCTAGTTGAGATGCTGAAGCCCATATGGGAATTTCACTTTCTCAAAAATCTTTATACTGCTTTAGTTATTCTATATTTTGAGCAGGTATTTTATCACAGCAAATGCAGATATTAGTTTATCCTCACATTTTTTTCCTAGTTGTAAAGCTGAATCTTGGCAATCCGATGTAAGAAAGCCTTCCGTCTCTATGGAAGCAGCAATCCTTAAATCAAGATGTTAAAATACTTTGGCGGTGACCAGTACTGTAATTGCTTTTCCCCTAGAGTCTGAAGAATGAGAAGAGAGATTTCTGTTTAATTGTGCGATCTGGCCTGAGAGCTGCTTATACAAAGATTGAAGAGAAAAATGTACCATTTGGAGGCCAAAATTAGCAGGTGTGCAGGTGACATTAGGGAACAGACATGATCTCCAAGGATGTTCGTAACAGAAGTTCATAAATCTGATGTTTCCAAGAGCCAGTACAGCTATAACAATTTACTCTTGGAACACTCTGCCCAAAAGTTCTATTAACAAGTCTATTAGACTCACTTAATTTTCCTATAGACACATTGTTCCATTGCTATGTTACAAAGGGGAAAAAACATACTGAAAATAAGCTGAGCCCTTGGGCAGGTAATCACTAGGTTTGAAATTAGTCAACATGCAGAAATAAATTATTTTTGTTTTCTTGCTGGGCAGCCAATTAAGAATAGTCTAGGATATTTTTCCATAGCTTTTGTATGTTGTGACCCTGTTACAGTCTGTGGTTAGGCTGAGATCCCTGTTAGTGTCCCAAAAGAGCTGTTAATTGGAGTGTTCGTTTCTAAGAAGGAATCAATACATTCCCTGCAATGAGAAAGTGTTGCTTACACATTGTCCTAGTTGGAGGGATTAATATTTCACCTCTGCACTTCAGTTCCAGAAAATAACTGGTGAAATTACAAAGCAAAATATCAGAGTTTTTATACAGGGATAAACATTTACCAGCTGCTCATAAGTAAATTTCAAACCAGAAAATAAATGTATGTCTTCCCATCTCATCTCCCTCCCCAAAATTTTATTTAGGAATGGCTTATTTTACATTGCCATTTTTGCTATAGAGCAATTTTCTCATTGGATGGCTTAAAGTTCTCTAGCCTTTGCTTAGATACAGAAATAAGTAATCCTGTATGTTGCCAAACAGCAACAATTTTTTTCTTCACCTGAAATTTTAGTAATTTTTTTTCTTTAGGTTAACCTGAGTGAAAGGGAAAAGTTCTGAACACAGTGACAGTAGCAGAAAAGTTAAAGTACTTCAAGCTCCAGCAAATTTTCCTTAGGTAGTAAAAAAAGGACTTTCACACCTGAAAGGGTGACCTCTAGGTACCAATCTACAGTTTCTGTTGGGAGGTGCAGATTTAGAGTTAAAACAGTTAAACAAAGCTGACTGATCGAAATCATGCTATTTCAGGGCAGTCATTAAGGAAGGCTTCTTCTCTGCAACTGCCGTGTGAAAAGTTTGATGGAACAAAGCCTAGATTTCAGCACAGGTTGCTGAATTTCAGAGCAGGGAGCTCTATTAAGGCATTTCTGCTGAGAGCAACCTTCAGAGGATTGGAGCTCAGCTGATGAGTAAGCAGGCTGGTAATTAAGCTCCAGGTCTCTATTGTTGTTTATGTTCACACTCATCAAAGTTAAACATGCAGTAATTCTTTTGAACTTTAGTGAAATGGGCTTAACTTGTCAGGCCAGAGTTGAAACAGTGACACCTGCTCATGCTTTAAGAAGATGGATATTGATTGTTTGGTAGAATTAAATCCTGCCAATTAACTTTAGAGTGATGAAAAACTGATTTGCCTGATTCTGAATCAGTCCAATGCCCAAAATCAGTGTCAGTCTTTCACTGTAATTATAAGGAAATTTGTGCACTACAAGCTGTAACACAGCCTTTTTTTAGTGGAAAACTTTTGTGCATTTCAGATAAACTGATTTTTCAGCAAGTTGTGAGTGCCAATGTCACCACATATGATGTATGACACAAAGCAACAGTTTTATAGCATTAATATATGTTCCTTCTGCAAGACATTAACATTTGTTGTTAAGCATAGCTCATGGATGTGTTCCAGCTTCTGAAGCTCTTGTTACATATTTAAAATTTCATGGTTTTGTATTTGTTTGCACTCCTTTGTTTTTCCCTGTTAATGGATATTCAAAGAAATGAGTCTTCTGGAATGAATGTTCATAAACCAGAGAATTATAAATTAACATTACAGAATATTACAATGCTCCTAGAACATGACCATGGGAGTTGCCTTCATCCAGGCATGGAGGAGGAATGATTGCTTGCAAGAATATTAAGAAACAGACAAAAATTCTGTTATGTCTTTTTTCAAAAACCTAATTTGGAAAAAAAAAATCAATGAATTGTTAAATAACTATTAAAATAGCATGCCTGTCCTTCAGAAAACTCTTATTTTCAACTAATCTTTGCTGTTACAAATCTGATAACATCTGAGACATCATCACTATGACAAGTTTTACACAGGTGTAGGAATAATATGAACGCAAATGCAGTGCAGCAATAATATTACATCTCCAAGGCAGGTTTCCAAGGCTGCTCCTTTGGTGTGTGTTTGAGAAGAGCAATAAAAATCTGTGTGCTTTAGGCAGGGAAAAACTGAGAAGCAAATTCCTTCACTCTGCCACAATCTAGGTACATCTTCAGGAGCAATTTGTCTCCCATTGGGGCATATTCTACAATCTGCTGATGATGTGTGATGTAAATGTTGGGGTTTTTTTTGTTAGAGTGCTCCATGCTGTCTGTTCCTTTACAGAGCCTGTTTCCATCAGGTGTTTATACCAGACAGGATTAGTTTTGCTTGATTCTTTTATCTTTGCTATTTTGACTGTTTTGTCCCTTTTCACTTTTCATTCTTCTAGAAACTGAATGTTATTGCTTACCATCCCTTTCTTTTTATCATGCTCATTTCATATCTATCCATCAGTATTAAACACTGTCAGGTTTAAGCCTTTGAATTGTCAAAGCTGTTCAGCATCTCTCTGCTGCATCTATTTTCTTTGTTACCCACTCTTTCAGTGTTCCTATCATTCATACAAGATGTAGTTGCTTTTTCAGTCCTTTCCCTGTGCTTCGTGTAATCCTGTTTTAAATTTTCTAGGCACTTGTTCCATTCATTTTATGATACACCTCAGATTTTTGTTATTAACCTTGAGTATGTGACTTCGTAAAAAATATTTTCTGAAGTGAAAACAGCTTCATCACGTCAAAGGGACATGTTCTGATACCTGTTAAAGCATGTCACCTTGAAGGCGATTGTGTTCATTATCTGTAACTATTGGCTTTCTGGAAACAAGCACAGCAATCAAAGGAAAGGATGTTTGAAAATGTGTCTGAAAATTGTGAGTGTCAAGTCCCTCTTCCGTCTCAAGGAGATAGGCGTATTTCTTCTTGCCATTGGAAATGAGAGCCATCATTTTAAAGATCTCACCTCTTAAGGCTCTCTTGTCCCCTGCCATCAAGAGATAGCCTTTGTATCCTGGCCGTCCTCTCTGCAGGAATCTGCAGAGAGTTTTCCTGGGCCTGGGCAACCACAGCTGTGGAGGCGAATTGGTAGATCTGGTCTCCCAGACGTGTTTTGAGTGGGGACTCAAAACACTACTTGAGCCCAGGTATGTCAGAGTGTAAACTGTCTGCTGCTGTGGTCTTCATGGCTTCTTTAGAGTAATTCTTAGAAAACAGTTGAGATCCTTATTATAGTCACTTGCTCTGCAGTATTACAGCGACCTTGCTAATTCTGCTGAACAGACAGAAGAGAGGTAGGCCTATATCACCTAAGTACTTGCTCCAGAGACCAGCTAATTTACATGATTTAGCTTTTAAAGGTGCAAGGTATTATTTAGTTTTGCTATTTGCTTTTACTAGATAACTGTCTTATTCTACTTTATTTCATGGTGCTGTCTATCCAGATTTCTATGAACAGGATTTAACTTTTCAGCTGCTCTGCTTTAAGCTCTCATATCCCTCTGGCCTTAAATCTGTTCAGTAGCCCAGAGTTCACATCAACATTTCTATGTTGAGACACTAAAGTTTTACGTTTGTCTGATATATTATCATTTGGACCTTAGAATTCTCATAAAGTATTTTCTCACATTGACAAATTTACCCGTTCTACTAATATGAAGAATCCTAGTTATTACTTTGTCTGACACTTTGGGCAATGAATTTCAGAGTAATTATTGTTCTTACCTTTACTTTCTTCCCTCATAGAACATTGTCATTTTCTATAATTAACCAGAAAAGCTTAAATATTATCCATGATTCACTGGTTACCACCAGAGTGAAACCTCACTCTTCTTTCCATGTTTGACTGGTTAAGGTGCTCAACGACCTCTGCATCAGCAGGGCCAGTTTGAGCTGAAAGTTATCTGTCTCTTGGCTAGTCAGTAATTTTTGTCACCCAGTACTAAAGGCATGTTGAATTAACTATCTTAAACTTATGTGAATGTTTGGAACTACACTCCTATTTTTCCCAATTAATTACTACAAATAGCTACATTCTTAATGGAAGATGGTGAGAAGAACCACTGCTACATTATGTATGTTTTAAGTACTATAAAATTCTGTTTGAAAGTCAATCACTGGACAATCAGAGGATGAAGTTAACCCAAATCATTGCAGGCTGTTTTACCATGACTGTGTAATACTGAAGCTTTACCATCTTGAACAGAGTCTATAGGGAAGGTGGAGGTGTTTATTTTGCTCTGAAGAGCTTTGTATTGTTTCCATCCAGACATAATGTCTTTTCTTTCATTACATACAGAAAAAGTAAATGTTGTGTGGTCTTACTGTAGAGCAGAAGAAAGTCACAGAAAATCAGTCTTTAAAGGGTTTTCTGCCTTTCCACTATCTTTTAGTTGTGTTGACAGCTCATATGAGACACGTGCTCTGTTTTGTGAGACCAAGAGCTTTCTGGATGTCTATGTTTGCATAACTGTGGAGAAAGAAATTTGATAGAGTTAGAAAACGTGTAACTTAGGGTATTATGAACTTCTTACCCAGAAAAACTGGGGTGAAATCAAGAAATAATTCCTGTGGCAGTTGTTTGCATGTGAAATCTGAGCGCTGGGAAATTTCAGCATCTTTGAGGGAAGAAGTCGTAATTATGTACATAATAATAAGAAATGTTTGTTCTTACTGTCACTCTCCAAACCTGTGTACCCCAGAAATTACACTGGTCTGAAATATAGGAGAAATTATAGTTTGAATTTGATTTATGGGAGGTTTGAGAGGTACTGTCTTCTGAAAGCTTGAAATATGGCCTTTGTTCATGTAGAAAAACGTCTTTGTCTGCCTAAAGGAAGACACTTTAGGAGGGATAACAGAAGAATCCATCGTGATCAATAAATTAGCTATAAAAGCTTATAGAAAGACCCTCGTGCAGTACTGAATAGTTCAGAAAAGCATATTTGCTCAGTATTTTTCAATCCTAGCATAAGCAAGTGAATAAATAGATGCAAGGAAGTTGAAATAGTTGGATGATTAAGAGGAATATGATGAGGAACAATACTGACCATAAGAAAACCATCATGACTGTTCTACTGTTGTCTTGGAAAGTATTTTCCTGCTTCTGCAATGGGGTTGGACTAGATGATCTCTAAAGGTCCCTTCCAACCCTACCATTCTATAATTCTATGATTCAATGAAAATAAAACATTCAGAGAAACAAGAATGATTTGCAAGTACAGGACACTTCCACAGACAAAGAAAAAGCAACAAGAGACAAGATCTCTAGGACACAATCAATAAACAATAGAGGACATGTTTAAATTTCTGTTGACCCTCCAGAGGGTGCAGGAACAACTAACTGTTGTCCAAGGAAATTAAAAAATTGCAAATCCAAAGACCAATTCCTTTTTTACCAATAATTTGGAGATCCATTGCTAGAAATATCTGAAGAGATTTTTATTACATTTGCTTGAATGTGAAGAAAAAACCCCAAAACACAATTTAGTCAGAAAATAATTCTTGTGTTTGTTTTGAATGACATCTGTTTTTGGAACAGAATTTTAGCACATGTTTCACTCAACATTATGATAACACACAGCTTCCTGGAGAGATAAACTTGTGCATATATTTAAATGTTTTCTGAACTTTAGGTAGATAATCCAGATGTTAACAGCTACAAGATGCCTTAATCTAGGCTTTATGCCCCTCACCACAAGCACCTATTTTTGGCTGCAAACTGTAGTTAACGTGGATCTGTGGCCAGAGCTGATGTGACTGTTTATATTCTATTTTTTTTTCAAGTCATAATGCTTGATAAAGCTCCCAATTTGCCAGGCTCCCAAGCTAATGATTGCCAAAAGCTGGATGGTACATTTGGGACCATAGACTCTCTTCATTGCCACAGAGAGGACACCTTTGATTCAAGCCATTGTGGCTGCTCTTATGTTCATCAAGAAACAAGAGTTCTTCGTTCTGTTTATTACATGCCAAGGAAATAATAAAAGTGTAACTTTTAAGTAATTGTACAATGCCTTGATTTTAAAATAACTGAGAAGAGGGCCTCATTATTAAAAAATAGATGCTTTAATATAGATTTTATCAAATTAATGGTATCTTCATTTGTGGATATATTCACTGTAAATAGCTTAATCATTTTGCTGATGCTAGAGTGCCTGTCATCTGATGACTTCTTCTGAGTGCATTAAAAAAAGAAGGTGGCATATTTGATAAGTGTCTGTGGCTTCCCTACGGAGGGGAAAGAAGGGAGTGCTGAGGGATTAGCAGCCTGATTAGTGCATAATGAGGAACTTTACTTTCTAAAATAAAATTAGAGTAATTATAAAATGACATGTTCACATATCAGTGCAATGACTTTAATAAGGTTGCATAGAGCTGGAGATCATAAATATGTGGAACTACCACCTTTTCTGACAGTACAGTGAGTTTTAGGGGATGAAACAATCTTGTAAACAACTCTCATCCTGAGGTCTGAGCAGTAACTGAGCCTGCCGTCTGATGGATGGACATGGGAAGAAGAGATGCAGCAGTAGCATAAGTGTCACTGTTTCAAATGAGTCTGTGTCCCAGTGCACTTGTGCTAGACCAAAGACGTTTCCAAGGGCTATTTTTCTTTATTTTTGCAGCTGTTTTGCTTAACATTTTTTAAATCTTTCTTCCTTTTGCACCCCTTCCTTTTGCCTCTCTCTGACTCTGCATTACATTCTGATATGTTTTTAAGGATGTACTTATCAACGTCACTTCTCTGCAGTGCCAATGACCTGTTGATGGAGTCATCCATACCAACACCTGACATAAGAGAGAGCATCCTGAAAAGAACCTAGCCAAGGCTGTGAGTGGGTACCATACCAAGAATATTGGGGTAATGCATTCTACCTGAATGCTGACCCTGGCCTCTGATCTGGATGGGGACCTGACTTATTTCTCTTTGATGCATTGAATGTTAGGGAGACTCAGTACAAAAAGAGACATACCGATAGATCCTCACTAACTTGAGGTGAAGCTGAAGATCCTCATGAGCAAAGACAGCATGCATGGTTAGCAATACTGTCCACAAGAGTCCTCTCCTGAGAAAGTGAATTGTTAATCCTTCTGTCCAAATAAATATCCTGTTCCTCACAACAAAATAAAAAGGATGTCTGCAGGGTCTTTTTTTTTTTTTTAAGCAATATTTCATTTGTTATTCCAAAAGGTTAAAATGTATTTAGGAGGAGAATCAGAAAAAAAGAAAAAAAGTAGAACTTTTGGGTTGAGATAAGAAC
>WBNH01002630.1:73537-107447 GCA_013401255.1 Urocolius indicus | reverse complement strand
CATCCCAGACCCACTACAACTCTTTACATTCTGGAGTCTTAATCACCGTGGATTAGAATCCATACATCATTTTTCAAGTAACTTTTGTTCTGTTAACACCAAAACACATGCAATAATTTTATCTTGTCATTATATCTCAAATCTGCTTCCATAAGTCTTCTCTATAGGCAGATGCACACTCTGATGTCTGTGCCTTTGTGCCTTTCCTGAGTCCATCACCTCCTGTCTTTATTTATTATTTAAACAAAGAGAAAAAGCAAATTGTAATGACTGTGGGGCTAATGACAACAGCATCTTCCCTGAGTCTTCTGGTAACACCTCAAAGTGAGAAGCAAGTTCCAGAAAATGCAAATGGAAGGTTCGTCAGCGTGATTTATAGAGTAGCAACAGCTTGTCCTTATATAAGTTCTTCCCAGTTGTGTTGCTTGGTTTATTCAAACTAACTTAATAGTTAGCCAAGAAGCAGATCAGGGCAAGTTATCTTACTTAAATATGGACACAAAAAGAAATTAAAAAAAAGGAATAAAAAGATGGGTGAAGAAGATTTTTTTCTTTTTCCCCCCAATCTTCTTTCCCAAGAGTGAGCCACATCATTTCTAAAGGGTCTAAGGTCTTTTGGTCACAATGTGCATTTGCTTTTTGATGACACAAATGTTTTTTTAATTCAATTAAGAACAATTTTCCAAATTGGGTATTGAACAGTTTAAAAACTTGATGATAATCTTATTCTATTTACGATGAAGTATTTAATTGATAACAAATATTTGACTGTATCACTCTAAACTAACTTTCATCGTACTGGATACATTAATACCCTTGCACGTCTTTTAGCTTTTGCTTCTTTTAACTTCTGCATTCCTCCTTTTAGGGCTATAGCAGTGTAAGTGAAATTAGTGAGCTGTATGGCAATTCCACGAATATATCCCCTTCCACTCAGCCCCCCACAGATGCTGAAGCAGTTGCCACTGAGCCTTCCACGGCTGTGCTGACGAGCCAGCCACAAAATAAAGAGGTTTGTTTGAGAGACATTTCCCTTTGTTTTCATTGTTCTTTCATGGGTTCCTTTTTCTTTTCTTTTTGTTATTAGGTTTTTTTTCTTTTTTTATTAATTCAACATGTAACCAATTGACCCTAAGGCAAACTGCTGTCTGCCAGTTAAAGAGAGTCAGGTAACAGTTTAATAATAAAGTTGAAGAACTAGTCCAGTTGTAAACTGTCTTTGTTGGTGTAGATGGGACTTTGAAGGCGAAAAAACAGGAGTGCTTATGACCCAGACAACAATAAGTGAAAATCCTTGCCTGCCAAACACTATAACTTAATGCACCGTTGGTAAACAATCTGTGGACACATTAAGGATTACTTGATCAGTGGTGCTTAGGTGTTCATTTTGTTTGTCTGGTAGTGTTGTAGGTTTTTTACCTCTGAGGTGGTAGCCGTATATCTTAAATATTTGTGGGATGTGGGTAGCTTCTACTTAGCTGTTCCACAGAATCTGTCTAGTCTGTGTCTTCTAGCTTATTCTCTCTTTTCCTCATTCTTTGTGGTGTTTTTACCTTTGTAATGACCCTAGCAAAGTTTGAATAAATGCCATTTTAAATGAATGGTATGACTTTATGAATGTAAAGCCATCTACCTTTGTGTTGCAACAGGGCAACAACTCGTTTAGAATCTGGCATTTCTGCCCTGCTTCCAGTAGCTCAGTATGCCTTGAAAGTTGCAATACAACACCTCTCCTTTCTTGCTAAGCATCTCAACAAACACAGTGCTAAAACTGCAGCTTTTATGTGACGTATCTTTTGAGCAATTCCAAAAGAAAACTCTGTGTGTAATTTCTCTTTTTTCTATAAAGCTAAGATCACCTCTCTGTTCTGGATTTGTGTTTCCTCACTCTCTTTCTCCTCGCTCTATTGCTCAACTTCCATCAGTCCATTGGCCTGAGGTCATGGCTACTCATGTAGATCCTATTCCTTTGTCTGATACACCTCCACCTCTGCCAGCTAAGAAACACCGCAGGCAACAACAGGTAACAGATTCAAAGCCGATAACTTGGGATTCTTTTGTTTGTTTGTTTTTGTTATGATGACTGTGAAGTTGTATTACACGTGAATAGTAGAGTGATATGATAGATTACGCTTGCAGAGTGTTGAGCTTAAAGGCACTGCTCATTTAAAAATCAACACAATGCATTATAGAATGTTACTGAACAAAAATTCTCCTTATATAAACAATCCAAAGGCTAGTAGTACAATTTAGAATCCATTGTAACTGTCAGAAGACTTGCAGTAGTGAAGTATGAATGGTTACATTTGAAATCCTAAATTATTTTTTCATATACATTTGAACAAAGCCTCTCAAACTCAGTGTTTGTTTTAAGCCACCAATTCATTAGAATAACTTGTAAATAAATGTTTTTCTTCGTAATTGGATTCCACTTGTACACTGGACACTTGAGAGTTCTTTTGTTAAAAGTACAGGGACATGTACACAAAATGTGCAAATGAATTTAGTGTATTTTCTTAAATCAACATGATTTTAATGTCATATTTGTAGAAATCCTGAAAAGCACTGTGAAGCAGGAGATAATCTGTATTATAGATTTCATTCTTTCCAGTGAAATTCCTAGACTATCGCCTTCTGTATATTCCATATAGAGCGTAACTGAGCAAGTGAGTCAATTCTTTTTGTCAAAGCTGTAACAAATGACGTTTGAAGCATTTCAGAAACCTGGAAGAGCGAAAGAAGCAGCACAGGGAATGCATGTACATGAGTGATACTTTACCTCGTAAGAAAACGACTCCATCTGTATCACCTCACTTCAACAGTGCTACACTTGGACGAAACATTGCATCTAAAGTATGTAGTTGCGTTGATACCTATGACAGAGCAAATCATTGTTAGTTACTGGTAGAAAAAAAATGTCTTGAAGTGATTTAAGCACATATTTACAAAATTTCCTGCAGGGACATTTACCATTAGGACAAAGCAACAGCTGTGGCAGCGTACTTCCTCACTGCCTGGCAACCATGACCAAAGAGTCAGAGTCGAGAAGGATGCATAAAGGTAAGAAATTTTTATTTGATTAATTTCTCTTTTAAGTCAGTGTTCAATTTTTCAGGAAATAAGCCTGAAACTGGTGTTGCTGTAATCAGCAGGGCTGTAAAAAGAGTGTTTACTTATTGGTGAACAAAGCAAGCTGTAAATGTAATTTTTGGATATCAACAAAGTAAAATGTTGAGATTATGACGTCGGTGCATGTGTAGTTTTGAAGTATGTGGTCACCAACTATAATCCAGTAAACAAAAAAAGCATATTGAAAATACACATTGAGTTGAGTGGGTAATGCCTGTGAGTGATTTTGAGGCAGTATTTCCATGTTGCTTTTCTTTTTGCTACTTTTTTTTTAAGTAATTCTTTTTATGTTGTGACCTTAAACATTTTTTTCACAGCCATATAGATTTTTGCCTGTACAAATTTCCCAGTCAGAGATACCATTGAGAAACTGTAACTGTGGTGCTTTAAGCAGTCTTAAATATTTGGGCTGCAAAATAGGAAAAGAGAGAGATGTTCTGTTGTGGATAGATAGCTGCATTTTTATAACAGGGACATGTCAATTCTGGATCCTAAACAAATATCTGTTGTTTTTCAGCTTGATTTGATACACTTAATTTCTGTTTTAACAAGATGCATTATTAATAAGTATCCCATCTTCAAATGGAGCTGCTCCTCAATGCCACCTGTCAGTTTATTTTCCTTCCGGCATCTGTGTTGTTATCAATATAAGTGCAAGGGATCCTTATGTAGAATGGCACTGACTAAGCCTGAGCTGAGATAGAGTTCATCCTGTTGTTATAGGACTTGGCAGAGCTAACAGCTGTTAAAGGTCAAAGATGATGACTGAGCTCAGCCATACACACTAAGATGACTCGATATAGTGACTGACCAAGCTGAGAAAGGATCATGGCTTACTGCGTTCACTTTATACAGGCTGATCCCATTGTGATTTGGTTTTTTTGAGCTTTAGTTACGTAGCAGGCTTTCCTGAAACCTACTACATTGTGGCTAACTTGTCTTGAAGTATTTCAGATGTGATAAAAATCATCATACTCAGCTTGGAAAGCTTCTTTGATGTAAAGTGTGTGCAACAGTGGAACAGCTTGCAAGTACATTCAGACTCATCATTATGCCATTGTGCAGAAAACACTTTGGCTAAACTCTTATGACAACAGATCAAGTGAAAACAGATCAAATGTTTAAAAATGGAAATATTTCTGTAAAACGCTTACAAAAGTGCATTACGGTGGGATGCAAAACACAAAGTGTTACTAAACCTAATACAGGCAAAGATAAGACTCTTAAAAATAAATTGATCCATTTTAATGTTTAATGTTTTGTCACCATGCAACTAAAATAATTCTAAGTGTAGAGTCAGATTTTGTGTCCTAAGAATGAGAAAGAAAGAAATCTCATAAACTGAAACTAAATTGTTGCTAAGGAGAAGCTAAAGAGAATGAGAGATATATTAATTAAGGCACTTGGCACAGTAAGTAATTAAGGCACAGTACTTGTCGTATGTTGTGCGTACTATACTGCCTGCCATACTAGTTGACCATTATGTTTTGAAAGATCCAACACTTTAAATGGAAATAGTAAATTATTAAAAGAGCTTTAAGGGATTAATTCAGGGGAAAAAGGACAGTTCTAGATGTCCTTTCCTAAAACACCAGTTTGCCAAAGGGAAATAATGCTGCTGACAGGTGCCTTATTTGATTTGTCACAGGATTTGCAAAGTAAGGGACAGAGTCAAAACACAAAGGATTGTTTGTAGCTTGACCACTTCTCTTAGGAAAGTGAGGGATTTATTCTTATTGCATTCAACATGGAGCCTCTGGGTTGTGGAGTCTCCTTCTCTAGAGATTTTCAAAACCTGCCTGAACGTGTTCCTGTGTGACCTGATCTAGATGGACCTGCATTAGGAGAGTGTTTGGACTAGATTATCTCTAGAGGTCTTTTCCAACCCCTAACATTCTGTGATTCTGTGAAAAACTTCTTTGTCTTGGTAACACATCACAGAAGTTTTTGCAGGGCTCTTGCTGCACTGCAATGCAGAACTGAGACAGGACAGAAATTTTCAAGCCAGGAGGCTAGAATATTTCTATATTTCCGAGAATATTTCTATCCAGCTACACAGAAAGGCCAGAGAAACAGTCTCCAGGCACCTTTCATTCATCCTTATTGAAAGTCATGGTACAAGCAGGGAAGGGGCTGAGTTCAACTTGGTGTGACTTCTGGTTTCCCCTAATAACCACACTCAGTGCGCAGAGGGAAAACAGGCTTTTCTTCAAAGTTACGAGCAAGGAAAGTGCATTTCTGTGGGACAGTGAGATTTGGGAAATGTTTTGAACATACCACACAGTGCAACTGAAATGGAATGCTATTGTCAATTTAAATTCTGAAATCTTTTGTGGCTTCCCCTGAATTCAGAGGGACTTGAGCCTGTGTAACTAATATTCATTTCAGCAGACATGCTTGAATACATCATTGAATACTATGTCAGTGGACATCCTTGGTGATGTTCTTTTATTCCATCACTCTGTGATAAATCTTTATTATATAATAAACACACCATATTTCTTAGAAAAATGTTCTTAATGTAGATCAGGTTTGCCTTTTCAGACTAAGCGAATATTTTAGAGGAGCAAGATTTTGTACCAAATCAGTGGAACTCTACAAATGTATAGATACTCTTTAGACTGATAAATAGGTGCCCACTTATCTTCCTGCTTCAAAAATTAGTTGTTTACTTAAAATTGATGCTGAATAGATAAGAAGTGCTCTTGAGTTGTCACATGTACTGAGCCACTGCCTGCTTTTCTTGCATTTCTTTCCCCACATCACAGATTTTTCACTCTGTCAGTTTTCTATGTTCAAGGTAATGTATTGCAAACGACATGGGGGGCTTGGGCTACTGATGCCTTGAGCATACAGCTGCACCAAGTGCATTGGAGTTGGGTGTGCTTAGCCCAGTGGACAGCCAAGGTCTCATGTGACAAATGACACTTTATCCACTCAGCTTGGAGCACTGGCTATTTATTTTGCAGTGTCCCACAAACTGCTATACAAAGAGGATGATGTGCTCCTGAAGCAGTATTAGTAGCTTACTGCATTCCTTAGGGCTTAAAAGCTTTGATCAAATCTCTAGAACAGACGTTTTGGCGTGTTCGTATAGATCTGAAATCAAGTATATTCAGCAGAGCCTGAAAGCAGTGGCAGCTCAGCTACTTTAAAGATATTATCTGAGAATTGTCACTAAGCTAGTAATGGTCTAAAATGAGTTTTCTGTAATATGCTTTCTTCAGATTTTCTTATTTCAGTCCAAGAAAGTAAATCTTAAAGCCTCAGATGAGTTAAAAACGAAGCCAGAAAATGAAGAATAGCCACTTGACTTTGAACATGGATTTCAATCTTACTTCCTTTGTGCAGGAACAAGTAATGTCTCTGAATGCATTTTAGGCTGGATACAGTAGGAAATATTTTCATAGATTTTAAAGTATTAAATAATCTTTATTCCAGGATCACCAAAACTGTGTTTAGTCAGTCATGTGAGTTCAAGGATTGTTCAAGAAACAGTCACTGTCAGTACTCATAGCTTGAGTTAAGACCAACTTATAAAATGTTCATCTTTGATATAAATCATTAGTTGAGAAAGATATTTCTTAGCAGCTATTCATGAGGTATTTTTGATAGACTGTATTTATAAATTCACTTCCTCTGTACTTGCCTTTGTAAGCAAACCATGTGAAAAAAAAAAAAAAGAAAAAGAGAAACTGCTATTTGGTAGAATCTAGAGACCTCGTTCTGCATGTGTTAAAAATAGGCCTCAGGAAGCTCTCATGGGGTCCTGGGCGCCAAAAGTCTATTCAAAGACAGGCATAAGGAAGGGTTAAGCCAATTCAGGTTGCAGGATGGATTCCAGAAGGAAAGATGGAATGGTTAGTGGGAGTTAAATTATAAGAACAGACAAAGCACTGGTAACAAAACTGTTGGGACAAAGAAGTTAGGTACCAGCAAGATGATTGGATCCTTTCTAAGCTCTACAGAAAAACTGTATACTGAGGGCAAGGTATATATATATGAACAAATTATAAGCTTTTCAAAGCAGTTTGCCTTTTGTTTGTTTGTTTGTTTGGTTACTTTCTCTTATTGAACTCAGGAAAAGCTAGAAAAGGTATGAAAACATCTTTTTACTTGACTGTATCTATCATTGATGTGTTTTGGCAAAAGTCTGATTGCAACAGCACTGTCAAGTAGTTCCTAAAATCTTGAAAAACTGTTAAATAATGATGGCATGTAAAAATTCCTTTTTTTTTTTCCTGCTATCAAATAATCTATCACAACAAACACTCTCATTAATGCTAGTATCTGCAGAGCTACAGCTTTGTGCAGATCCAATTTTTTTGCTTCTTTGCTCATAGTAGCGCAAGTAGAGCAGAAAATTTAGAAGGCTTTGCAGATCTGTGAGTGACAATGGTAAGGTCAACAGACTTGGGCTTCTTACTTTGTCATGTTTCCATACAAAAAACCCAATGTATCTTGACATGTTAATGTCATCTTTTAAAAACAGAAAATAAAAGAACGAACAGCAATAAAAAAAAATGTACCATGATTTTTTTTTTTTGTAAAATACTGGGAGTTTTCAACATACTTGACAGTGCCACTTTCAATAACAGATTTCTAGAGCTCTGACACCACCATAACTTTATGGCACTACATCTGGTTTTTGTCATACGGCAGTATCTCCTTTGGGACTTCTTTTAGTGCTATGGCTTTATGAATATTTGCAGTATTTTGCTCAACTGTGTGGCTGTTAACAATGTTAAGTTTGCTGTTTTACTACAGAAAATACAAGCTAATGCAACAACAAACATTTTATCTCCTTTATCAGCTTAGACTTGACAAGTCTTGGCTTGTGGGAAACTTTCAGTGAAGCGTTAGGTCTTACCACAAGCCTGATATTTCCAAGTGCATGGTCTGTGAACAGGGACCTGAGCAGTTAAAAATTACTTAAGCAATAGATTGTGCCTGTGCAATGTGTAAGTGGGGCTGTAACAGAGGCAACTTGGTTGTGAAGCTTCTTGGTGCTGGTACACAGTTGATCTTGAGCTTTGAACTGCCTGTTGCTTATGGCATGAGGAGAAAATGAGAACACAGCATTATGCTTCGTTTCTGTGAATGCATCTCATTTTGCAACCTAACAATTGCATATTTCTTGCAGTGTTTTGTTATGTTTGTGTGATTATATAAATTTAACTGATAAATGTTTTAATAACAATGGGTTATTTGCCTTCAGGGAAAGTTGAGTTTCCTTTAGGAGAGCGTTTGTAAAACTGCTGTTTCTCAGTGCCTTTTATATGGGTTTATTTTACAGTGAAATAGAGAGTAGGGAATTAAGATTTCTGAGTAGGCAAGATTTTGCAAAGAGCTCAATAGAAAAACATGCATTTGAATAAAGTTTTTTCAGTATTTTTTTTTTCCTCACTTTCCATAGTGAATAATTAATAACTGTTTCACAGGAGCAATTAGTCATTCCAAAGGTTCGAGTATGAAAGGTAATTGCTTATCTGCAATAACAGCAGCATTTGCCATAATAATGGGGAAAACGCAAACTGCACATGTGAATCAGTAACACCTGTGTCGTGTGATACAATTATCTGTGACTGCTGACACGTGTTTGTCTCTTTTACTAATCAGTGGGATTAAACTTTTATTGAAATTTACTTGCCGTTTGAAAGAACACTATTAGTCCTATTAGTTCCTTAGAAATCACCTTTAATTGTCTGTGAGAAACCTGTGTATGGTATAGAGGGAAGTGAGGAGGAAAGAGAAAACTATCTGCCTTGGAAATGCTTGTAGGTCATGATTTCCTTAATAATGTGTTTTTAATTATTCAGCTTTTGTCAAGCTTTTCAGTTATCTTTTGAAGAACATTATAGCCTGGCCAAGGTAGAGCTGCAATTCTTGGCTCCCTGTACTGGTACTTTCCCCACTCACACACAGTAACCTTGTATATGCAGATAAAGCATGAGAATAAGGCAAGAAAATATTCCTGTTTTCCTAACATCAATATCTTAATGGTGTCTAGTAAAAATTTTTAACTGGACTTTGCTGCATCAGTACATCTGTTTGCATTTTTCCTGTGTCCGTTTCTCTTAAATATGTGGAATGTTAGTGGCCATCCTCCTGTACAAATGGGAGGTTTTCACATAGTCTAACAGTCCTGCCTAATCTTCAACTCTGACAATAGCTCAGATTTTGGGTCAGGAATGTGCAGAATATTACAAACATCAGAACTGTGAGAAACTCTCACTTCTCGCATTGATTGAAGGAAAAGATGAGCAGTGCAGTTGCATTTGTGATCACATAGATTAAACAAAACTTAAAAGGGCACTGCAAAATAACTGCAGTGCTTAAAATGACAACTGCTATTATACTTTTCTCTTCATTAGGTAAGCTTGACAACCTCTCTGTAATTCTTTATAAATACTGCTGCATTATTTATAAAGAGCACTGGAGACATGAGATAAAAATAATTCTGAATAAATAGTTTTTAAAGAAGATGTATCCAAACAAAATTCCCTGTGCTGGAGAAGGATGGCTTTTCAGAAAGGACGATTTTGTGGTGAAAAAGAAAAAAAAACAACCAAAACCAACGCAACAAACTTTTAATGTTGCATAAACCTTATTTTCCTTTGCAGTTGTTGAGGTATAGGAATCTGCTTCAGTCATGTAGAGTGAACTGCCATTTCAAAACTCCAGGAAAGTACCTCTACACTGGTAAATATGATGATGTGACAAGTAGCTGATATTATTTCAGATGAAAACTAAAAGCCCAGCTTGTAGTTACCAGAAGGCAAAGTTCTCTGAAGAGACAAAAAATAATATACATTCAGTAAAATCAACCAAAAAAGTGCTCAGGAACTTGAATATCAGGACTATTTTTTTTTACTCTGTGTCATTCCATCAAGATCTCTGAATTTATCTTCATTACTTTCCAAGTTAGGCCTAATTTTCATTTTAAAGTGAGCTCTTCCTAATACATATATAACAGTATATATTAAAAGGTCAGCCATACTAATCTGCATATATTTGTGTCCATCATAGATGAAACAAGTATTTGAAGGTTTTGTTTTGGTTACGATTAACTTGTGAAATTAACTCTAATATTGTAGTACCTTGGTCACTGAGGTGATGCTGAAAATGCTTGTGCTGCTAATATGTTATGTTTAGGCCACAACATTTCTGTGTAAAATAAACATTTCCTCCATGACTCTGTAGGGTATAATCATCAGCGTACCTGTGAAAACCAAAGGCAGAAGTCTCCTGAATTCTACAGCAGAACAGCATCTGAATCGAATGTGTATCTGAATAGTTTCCATTACCCAGATCGCAGTTACAAGGACCACGCCTTTGATACGTTAAGCTTAGACAGTTCTGACAGTATGGAAACAAGCATATCGGCATGCTCACCAGATAACATTTCCAGGTAAATGCTCTTTCTTTCTGGTAATGTTTTTAGAGTTATAATGCAAAAAGAAAATATGTATGTGTTGATGCTGTGGTAGTGTGAATGCTGCTAACTGGTAAAGAAAACATAAGATCGTTAGTTAAGCATAATACTTAGTAATCAGATTAAACTGTCATCTCACCTGTGTATTTAAAGATGGAAAACAAAAATATGGAGAGGCTAAGTGATAACGTTAAAGGCCACAGATAAATTGGTCTCAGTTATGAACTGAAATTATGAAGTTGCCAATGCTCTTTTTAGAGTGGGTAATACCTGAGCTTGCTTGCCTGGTCACCACAGGGAAGGAATTTCCTGTGATAGGAAATTCCTCAAAGACATCTGCTGGCTAAGAAGTACATTTGTTCTACAAGTCCAGCATGTTAACATACTAGAGTCCTATGCTGAAACATGTAGTGCTCCTCTGGTTGTCTTTTTGTCCTTTCCTCTACTTTTCCTGGGTCAATAAAAATGAAGAGATGATACTGAATAGCTTAGAGCCCTCGGCTGCTTTTCTCATCCTCAGAGGCTGTCAGCTTGCACACCACTGCTGAAATAGCAGGATCATCGATGGTCTGTGCTAAAAGAAAAGTCCATCTGAGTGTAAAAGTTGTGTGCAAACAATTTTCTCCAGTCAATCTAGCTTTAATAATAGTGATTTCATTTCTGCTCACAGTCTTGCCCCAGCAGTTTGACAAGCCTCAGTGGAGGCTGACAGTTAAGTACAACATTGTCACGAGATTAAGAATCCCTTGTGAACACAAGGACAGCTTTTTTGGCTAGCGTGTTATGTTTTATTCAGCATCTGTTTCCTGTAATGGTATCAGCCCACTGATTTCCTCTTGTAGTCTTTATCACTGTAATGTTAAGGGTTTCAGAAAACACCAAGTGGCATTCATTCTGCTGGATGGGGATTTTTGTTGGTCAGTTGGGTTGTTTGGTTTTTTTTTTTTTTTTTTTAAAGTAAAAGCATTAAGACTTGGGTTTTGAGGACTTCTTGTTGTAAATAGATACACAGATGGCTAATTTCTGATAGCTGGAGACAGGCTGGGAATTAACTCTGCCTCTGCTGTGATGTAGCATGGCAGTGGTATGAAATCTGTCTTGCTCTGACTTGCTGCTCTGACATTTTGGAGGAAGATGGTGTTGTGTCTGAGCTGCCTTTGGGCCATCTTATAAGTAGAATCTCCAGCCCCAAACAGGGAAGCCCTGATGGCTGTTGAATTTCTTTCATGCTGTTAGCCCTTCTGCTTCCCTCTGGCTCTTCTGCAGCTTCCACCCAATGCCAGAAGAAAAAAAAAAAAAAAAAAAGAACCTAAACCAATCAAAAACCCAGAAAAGGACCCATTAAAACAGATGTTTCAGTTCCTCACAAAGCAAGCTTTGGTGAGGGAAGCGAAAAGTGTGGACTGATTTTGTTGATAAAACTTAGAGGATGGGCAGTTAATTTTTCTTGACAAAGCTTTACTTAAGCAAAATGAATTCCAATCCATTTACATGGGGTTTGATAATCTCCTCTAGCCGTATCAGGCTTTAAATGAAAACAATTTATGATGCGCTTTTTTTTCCTGACATATTTAAAATGTTATAGTTTGCTATGTATAAGAGAGACTTTCTTTTCTGGAAATGTATAAAATCTGTGTTCCATGTACAGAAGAAACAGAACCACTGTATTAATCCATTAACTCACAAAATGGTAGTTGTTCCAAGATTTGTTTGCAACTTATTTTTTGTGGCCAGGGTTTCAGAAGTTGTCATCATCTGTCATGCATTAATTTCTTTTAGCAGGATAAGCAAATCAAGGATGAAAGAATTTAACTAAGCTGAAGTGTTGACCAGTCTAATATGGGAAAGTCTAGTGCAATTAACTGCCTTCCAGGTTGCTCAAATGACTTTTCGTTTATGGCTCCACTGCTTTTACTGAAGTTATTTCACCTAGATTCTTTTGGCAGTGCTAGCACTTCAAACGTTGCAAGAATAGAAGAGATGGAGAGGCTTCTGAAACAAGCGCATGCTGAAAAGACTAGGCTGCTTGAGACCAGGGTAAGCACAATTTTATTAGGAAGAGTGGACATGTTAGATAATATCCTCCTAAATGCAACATTGGATCCTGAATTTCAGATGAATTTATAGTTTGCACATAGTAAAAACTGAAAAAAATTACCTCTCATCCCCTTAGTTTGGTCTAGTTTCACCCTCATACTACATGTTTCAACTCATATGCGATAACTGCTATCTCAATGAGAGAGTTGATGGCAAAATCTCATCAGCTTAGTCAGTATCATTCCTACACCTGCTAGGAGAGCTGCTTAAGAAGAACCTTCCCTTCTAGAGTAGGAATATTTGTAATTCTGATTTCAATTTGTGGTCCACTTCAGACTTATATTTCTGCCTACTTAAGAAGCAATAAATGATTTAGTTCTAGCTGAGAAATAACATTACAAACTATAGTGCCACATATAACTGAAGTTCTACATGTGCTGTGGTATTTAGGAACGGGAGATGGAAGCTAAAAAACGAGCTCTAGAAGAAGAAAAGCGTCGCAGAGAGCTACTGGAGAAAAGACTGGAAGAAGAAACTAGCCAGAGGCAAAAATTGATTGAAAAGGAAGTCAAAATACGTGAGAAACAAAGAGCACAGGTGAGATACATTGACATGAAATGATTTTTAATTGCACGACTTGCACTTGGTCCCTTCTGTATGTCAAGGAGATTTCTTCCAACAGTAAGCAGAAGTGCTTTCAGTTGAAGAGATGGATATAGTATTTTTGAGGTGTAACTGTGCTGCTAAAAGTATGTTGGGGCTCTAGGAGCTTTAGATATCTGAGTATTCATTTAAAGTTAGATAGTAGCATAGGTATCTATTCAATGTCTTATATCTAGAGTATAAATATTTATCCTATAAGGTTTGTTACTGTCTGTGGGCAAAGCAGAAATTTTTAGCTTGAACAACAGAAATTTTTGAGTGTGTTAATTTTCTAAACCATGGTGGGGGAATGTGCATCTGTCTTATAATATAGAAAATAACTTGGAATGCAAATTGCCAAACATTTGACTGAAAAAAAAAACCCAAACAGATAAAGAAGCTTTTCCAGTTCAACATCCACTGTGGAGAGGAAATAGTATTTTTATTTTTCTGAATTTATTGGGATTATATGATTTGAGAAACATTATTTAATTAAAACAGTGTTAATGTCCTATGTGTTCCTGTTTCTTGTTTGAATTTAGAGTTATCTTGAGATTTCTTTAGGCTTAGAGATCTTAACTATTTGTTTATTCCACTACAATTAATAAGATCTGCAAGGTACAGCAAAGAGACTAGGCAATCATTTTATCATAAGTATAGTGTAGCAAGACAATGTCGCCATCTTAACATATGTATCAATGTGGAAGATTCCATATCATATTTGGATAGCTTTCTGGTTTTTTCTATGTTTACCTTTGCGAAATCTTTATTAATGAGTCACTATTATATTTTTTATGAATGTTCCTATGTAATTGGCCTTCTGGTTAAATATACCCATTCCTTTATTTTTATATAAAATTTAATAACCAAACATTAAATTTTCTTTACTTCAAGGTTGGATTTTTTTTTTTCATAAGAAATGTTGGTGACAACTTAATTATGGTATAAACAACAATGCAATGCTTATATCTGTATCCCAAATTGGAGCATGCATGTGTTGTAATAGAACGCCCTATCAGTTACTGCTAATTGGCAGACATGGCAGAGAGGATGAAGACAGAATTGGCAGGAAGACAAAATGTATCTGTCAAAAATAACTACGATTTTTATGTTATCTTTTTTCTTTCCTTTGTACAATGAGGCCAAATTTTTTCAGCACTTCCTGATACTTAGAAACATAAACTAGGGGAAGGAATTTCACCTTTGCTCTTGCCAAAGCAGGTGCCAAGCTACTATCATACAGGGGTGCATAATTTTAGAAGGATGCTAAGAGTTCTTGACAGATCCCATTGCGCCAAGAGGTTCTTGAGCATGCAGTGAGGGAAATACCCTTCAATTTGCGACTCACAGTCGGATTTAATAGGCTAACTTTAGGCATGGAACAGGGGCAGATTACATTCTCCAGGTTTCTGACTTCTCTGCAGTTAGGAGAGAGAGACAGAGATGCTATTTTCATGGGTCATTCAAAGCACATAAATTCAGCTTCTGTTCTGGATCACCCTGTGATGTACATGCCTCTGTCTGCTTTGACTGGAGCCTTTGGGAGACTTGTCTTCTCTGTTTTAAGTGAGGAGGAGAGGATTGTGCACAGGCACAATCAGACAATGAAAACAGGCACGTTCCCTCATTGGGCAGAGGTCTCATATCACTACCTCCTCCTGCTTATTTCCCCAACTGATACTATCCAGGTTTGATGCAGAGTCTTGAACTGCAATCAAGAGGGGGCACCATTTCTTGTGCTGCTTTGCTGTCTTTTACAGAAGGATGTACTTCACCTCTCTAAACCGTACTGCCAAATGTCAACTAGAGGCCACATTTAAATTGTTCAAAAGAAGATAGTTCTATTTTATCCACAGCAATTTCTGTGAAGCTAGCTAACGATTACAGTTCACTCTTATTATTAGCTTTTCCTGTAATAGCATGTTCTTACTATTTATGTTACATTTTGCAAGAAGATATCTGTAGCAGTAGAATATTAATGAGTGAAATATGTTGCGAGCGTCTAGCCCAGAGAAACCTTTACATTTAATTAGTGTTTTCATTCTAAAACAACCTTTCCATGCTGTGACCTCCATTTTACTGGATTATCAACTGATGATTTCAACAAACTCCTGTGCTCTAATCTGGCTTTTTTGAGGTTATCCAACACTTTCTAAAGTTACAAGGTTTAAGGATTTTTCTTCTAAAGAAAATTAGGGCTGCAGCAAAAGCTCTTTACATTTCTTAATCTGTGCACAGTTTGCATTTATGGCCTTGCAGCACAAAGAGTGAATGATAAGACTCCTGTTTAAAAAAGATACTATTTCCTTTTCTCTGCTGTAGGCCCGTCCCTTGACTCGCTATCTGCCCATTAGAAAGGAAGATTTTGACCTACGAAGTCACATTGAAACAGCTGGTCACAACATAGAGACCTGTTACCACATCTCCCTTACTGAGAAGACCTGCCGAGGCTTTCTGATTAAAATGGGAGGAAAAATTAAAACGTGGAAAAAACGATGGTTTGTTTTTGACAGAAACAAGAGAACTTTTACTTATTATGCAGGTAGGTTGCAGGATCATTACTAGGGTACATCTGTCCTTCTGTTTCCCTATCAGCCTCAGCTAAGTTATGAATGTGTAAGGAGTCCTAAGTAAAACTTATATTTCCATGTTGTCAGGTGTTTTACACATATACTTAGAGCTCCTGCAATCCCTTCCCTATAGTGTTCACTGCTACTGCCATGTAAGGAAGCAAAGGGGCATAACAAAGGGAGAGATAGGGATAGGCAAGAGAAAGAAATGGAAGATCATCAGGCTCCTACCACAGAGAATGACAGCCCCACATAATTTCTTTTTGAATATTACATACTTTCTCCAATGACAGAATGATTTCTTGTACCCTTCATACAGTAATATAACTTATTATACACACCATGAAAATTAAATGGAATGCTTCTACAGTCCTGTTCCTTGATGTGCTGAAAAGTCTTTCAGGAAATTAAATGTACAGAAGTAGACTTTTGAGTTGACATATTTTGAGATTATAAGGAATTTCAAGTGAACAATGTGCAATACTCTATAAAGACATGTCTCTACACTAAGTTGTGTTATATGATATCTGGCACGGTTATAAGCACTACATTAATGTATTTTTTAATCTTGGGATAAATCCAGATATTTTAAATTTAAGAACATATATGTCTCTCTGCTGTGCAAATCTACACATGGTTTGACTTTGAAGTTTCAGAAGAAGCCAGAAAATGACTTTGTGTTCTGAATATTTATTGTTAGGAGAGGCCAGACAGGGGCATATGTAGGATAGTCATTGCTAAGATGAAGAAGAGAACATCAAGTACAAAAAGCATCTAAACAGTTCCGTTCCCTTTAATGACACTACTGCTTTCCAGCAGCTCATAAGGAACTTAAAATTGATGGTTGGGTTAAACATTGTTCAATTGATCTTTTTGAAAACACACATTTGAATTAATTAAGTTAATTCATCACATACCTACTGAATATTTCTTATTAGTTTGCAGTAATACTGTGAAGAATGGGACAAACTTTAAAATTTCATTTTAAACATCTGGTTTATTTGGTTAGCAAGGCCTCTAACATACAGTAGTGTTCCATCTGGTCCTAATTTTTTTGGTAGTAGTTAATGTTAACAGCTTTGAGTGCAGTACAGTAGCCACAATGCAATTTCAATTACTAAAGTAAACTTCATAATGTCTTGAGGTCTCCAGCGAAAAAACAGCTTGACACTTCTTATACTACTTGCACAAAAATGCAGCTGCTTGTATGAGTTAGGATCTGTCTTGTTCTTTAAATATATAGTAGACTTGCAAAATAAACATTGATGCTGTAAATTCAGAGTAATTGAGAATCGTTCCTGATTCTAATATACCAATGTATCGGTTTAGTTCTGAAAGTGTAATAAACAAACAACTGACCCTAAAGTCTAACAATTTAGTGCAGCAACTGTGAAGCATCTGCACTTAGTGACCTGAAGCATACAAGGAACTCAGCTCATAGGTACCTAAAATGCTCTTACTACCAAATGCCCAGGTGGAGCTTGAAAGAAGAGTGTAGATGATTGTTTGCTTGTCCTGCAGAGAGAGTATACTTTGTATAGTATTGCATTCAGCTTACTATCATGTGTGCTCAAATGTCATAATCTTGTACTTCAGTACTTCTAGTCCCAAAGGGGCTGGCAGGGAGATTCCCAATGCTATATAATTTGCTCTCTGGGATTTCTTTTAGCCATCATATGAAGTTATTAAAACTGCCTGGAGCTACTGATAGTATATAAGCTGAGTTTCATAAGTGTTGAAAATGACAGCAGATTCTCCCATGGGACTGATAAAAAGTTCTGCATGACTGTTCAGTGTTAAGACAATACTAACTTGCGGTCAGAAGGCACTATATTCCCCTAATGTGAAAGTACTGGGAGTGGAAGCAAGTTTGCTCCTCAGAGTCACATGCAGTAGTGATGCTTCCTAACACCCTCTGGGTTTATTGAATGATTTCTGTTGCAGGAAAACAGAGAGTACTGTAGATGCCCATCTGCCTTGTTCTTTTATCTTGTGAAATATTATGGTTGTGACTTAACATATTAAGTTCACAGTCTGTATTCTCTTTGTTCTAATGATACACTAGTTAATGCTGAGACAGAAGGCAGTATCAGAAGGTGTCTAAAATAATTTAGAATTGCCCCCCTCCAAGTGTCTGCTTCTTTCTGTTGCCTTTAAAGGGCAATTAAATCAGCTCCATCTCTGTTGTAGATATCAAAACTTAAGTGAGAGGACTCCTAGGTTGTATTTCAGCTTTACTGCAGTAGGTTAGTGGTACCAGAAACGCATTACTACTAGATAACAACCGACTCCTTGTTAGCAGTTTTCCTAGAGTAACTGTCCATTTATGTACTCTTCCCTCATGCACTTTGAAGCAAATCACAGAATCACTCATAGAATGGTAGGGGTTGGAAGGGTCCCAAATGAGGAGTTCTCTTTCACAACAGGGGCAAACTGTGTCTTATGCACTTGGATTTTGCCTTGGTTGTCAGAGTACAGAGAATGCAAAGAGGCACTGTAGCTGGTGCCTAGAAACTTTTAATCTCCTGTAAACTTTTCCAAGTGTCAGAGTTCATAGAAACTTGCCTACAATCTGCTAACCTTATATTTGAATAATTAAAAAATATTAGCTTAAGACTGAAGGAGATTATTATAATGGGACTGAATGCATCTCAAACATCTGTCCTGTGGACAAATACAGACTATAATGTTCAGACACTACATGAAGGGAGTGACTTGCAAATAGATGAGGAAAAAGGTTTATTTCCTTGCAAAAGGTTTATTTCCTTGGAAACTAAGTGGAAAAGAAAACATGTTAAAGTAGGAAATGCATCTCTCAACACAACTAAACAACTAGTAAGAAAGGTTGCATATTTCTGTGGGCTTTCATGTATGAAAATTAAGCTTTTATTTCTTGACATACTGTTCATCTCAATTCTCAAGTAATTCTCTCTTTTCCATTTTAGACAAACACGAAACTAAATTAAAAGGTGTAATATATTTTCAAGCTATTGAAGAAGTCTACTATGATCACCTAAAGAATGCATATAAGGTAAACTTTGTTATTTGTAACTGAGTACCACAGAGCAGTACCTAAAGTATGGTAGCTGCCATAAAGTCATAGGCAGAGCTGACAATATGAGGTAAAAAAGGAAACAAAAAACCCCCCAGAGTGGAGGAAAAGGAAGATGAAGTCAAATCAATGATTAGCACTGATTTTTTTATTTTTTTATTATTAATATATTGATGAAAGCAGAGTTAAGATTGTCTACCTGCCAAGCGGGATCTGCTGTGAGGAATTCCTTAGTCCAATGGCAAGACTATTTAAATCAGTGGCTCTGGCAAATCAAAGGATGACTGTATGCATCTGTCACAGGGAGGGTGCTCTTTCCTGTGCTGGCAGCTCATGGCACCTCTCATCAGTAATTTACATGAGCCGTGAACGAGCTGAATGTATCTTTGGCAGATGGATTTCCACAAGCCAAGGTGGTTTTGACCACTGGACAGAGTGGAGAAGTTCGATTTTTGGGCATGAAACAACAGTTTGGAGCCCTGTAATACTGTGTAACAGTCTAGTGGAAATATATTGTAAAATGTGTTTATGGTGGATAAAAACACTTTAAATACATCTCTGCTTTCAGCGCTACAACATAGGTTGCAGCGGTGTGGCAGCTTGCATTTTATCTTTCTCCTTATCCCTACTGTAAGTCTACCTGTAAGTAATTTAACTTCTAGTACCGATAAATGGCTTTGCATTAATTATTTTAACATCTCCCTTTCTGTTTTATTTTAGAGTCCCAACCCATTGCTTACTTTCAGTGTTAAGACACATGACCGGATATACTACATGGTTGCTCCTTCGCCAGAAGCCATGAGGATATGGATGGATGTTATTGTTACAGGCGCAGAGGGCTACACCCACTTCATGTTATAATAAAAGGGGGCAAAAGAGGGCATACTGCAATAGCATCACATATGAAGTCAGCCATACCTAGTGAAATCTGAAAAGCCAGTGAAGACTCTGAAATGTCCTCCTTATGATGTGCACCTTTAACCTCGGAACGAGAAGGGGTTTAAAAATGCATTGAAGAGAGGGGGTTTGTGTGTTACTTCTTTTAGTTGATCTTGATAGGAATGAAAGAGCTAAAAGCTTTTGAGAGAATCGTAGTACTCCAAAATGCATAATCGGGCAATTTTAATTATAGCATCTTGTTTCAATGGTAATTTTCTACAAATTCTCTTACAGGGAGAATATGTTGGTAGACTCATACTAAACAGTTTACAAATATGTGCGTTCTCATCCATATGCAAAAATCCTAGTAGCAGAACAAAAAGGTGTAATAAGCATACATTTTAATATGCAGCATTTGACATTTGTAGGTGATTAGGTGACTGTTTAAAACTTTTAGTCAAGTATTTTATAAAAACATAAACAAAAAAGCAGCCCTAAGGTACACACAGTTCTTGCCTTAGTAGTTAAGTATGACAACAGAGCCAAAGAGTTATATGATTCCCTTATCATAATATTTCATATTGTTAGTTATATCTAACTTCCTGTAAGGGGACAGTGCCAAAACTCTTCATGACTTTCAATGTAATTGAATTGTAACGATATTCTGTGTGTTGAAACACTCAGTGACACCAACTGTATGTTTAAAGTCTGCATCTATGGAGCTCAACAAAAAAATGCTTCATAAAGATGCATTTTCCCACAAGGATATGAAATGGAAAAACATGTTAACTTCCTCATAGGGAAAAAGATTTTAATCCTTCTTGTTGAATAGAATGAGATGATTCTAGACCCTACAGCAATTTTGTTTTATGTAGTAAGGTCCCAAAGTGGTTTTAACCTTTCTCTGTGACAAATGAACATTCTATTGAAATTTCTCAAACGTGATGCCCTTGAAACTAGTAACACAGTCTCCACCTATCTAAATTCTTTGGAGCCAAGTTTTCCCAGAGAGTTCGGATTTTTTTAAAAATACATATCTGCACAGAATAATGCTGTCAAATAGAATGAAGAGAGAGAAGCAGGTTCTAAGAGTTTACACTAAGCAGTGTATAAATAAAAAAAAACTGAACATTTTAAGCAGAGATTGTGATTCCTAAAACAATGAAAAATAAGAAGGTGCAGTGGTCTCCCATTTTAAAATCACTTCCAAGTCCTTGAGTAATATTACTAAAATATAATTATTTAATCAAACTGAACTTCAAGGAGTCTCTTATAATATGACTTTAAGGAGGTTCTGTTTCAGTAATCAAAACTTATGTGCTATATGGTTTGTGTAATAGAAAAAAAGCACATCAGCCTTTTTATTATCTTGATGAAAAGTTGATGGCTTTTGATGGAACAAATAAAAACTGAAAGCAGAATATAAGTATGCTGGCAGAATATTTTTGTTATACTTTTAAAATCCCATATCTGTAATGAAGGGGTTGATTTTTTTTGTGGTATACACAGGTGATATAGTTGCTCTAGCACAACGAACATCAGCTTTGTCAGTTTCAACTTGAATCATGAATGAAAGAAGGGACTGTTACCGCAAAATAATTGTTATCCTCTGTGCAGATCACAGCTTGTAATCTAATGATTTAAAACACTATAATAAATAAATTGCTTTGGTTTATATAATTATTATTTTTCCTTGCTATATCTTGATTTTACTCCTAAGTATGGTTATAAAGGTTTTTCTAATAATGATTTTTGTATCCTGCATGATGCAATGAAGACATTTCAATAAACATTTTTAAAAATACACTTAAAATATTCACTTGTTGCTTCACCTTGAGACATTTCTGTTTGTCTTTTAAATAGTTGTATACAGTTGTGCAATCGATATTGTGTTTCTTCATAATGCTTAATCTAACTACTTCATGTGTTTCTCCATAAAAAAGCAATGGAAAATAATCTTTCAAATGGCAGTGAAATTGGGAGCATAGTTTGTTTACTGTTTGTTTGAAAAATTTACCACCAGCTTTCAATATAGAGAATTTTTTTGTTTAACTGCAATCCAGAAATTGCCAAAGGTTAAGAGTTTCCCAGTTTTTCCAACATTTGACTTAGACATGGCTTGAATTGCAGGAAGCATTAGTTCATTGTAGAAGCCCATAGAGTTTTACGATTTCACCAAGTTTGCTATCATCATCATGAAGTGTGGTGGGTTTTGTAGGAGTGAACATCAAGACAATGTACACAAAGCATGGCGGTAGGCACAATGTTTTATGATTGATCTGCAAGCCCTCCAAACTTACTCCCATTGGAGTAACCAATTGCAAATCACATATTCCGTGTCTTAAAAAATCTCAGCCACCACATCTTTTGACCTATAGGCTGGCCTAGTGCTTGCTTGGTTAAACATCCTTACCTTTGCAGGCATTGACCTTTCTTAGCATTATTTTCTTCTTTTCTGGGTGTTTGCCATGGCCTGTATGTAAAAGGTACAGCGCATAGATACCTTATTTGTATGGGCTACCCTGCCTATACAAATAAGGCTGAACAAAGATGGGTAAGGAGATGTGAATTGGTTCAGATACCCTGCAGGCCAAGTAAATGGCCAAGCCCTGATGATATATTTTATAGAATGAATGGACTTTTCCTTTAAGCATGGACAAGGAGACAAGTACCTTGTGAAAAAAGGATCTGACAGAAGAGAGGGTTAATGCCTAGGATGTAACATTATCTACGTTAGGATTACCATTAATCAAGAGCTTTACTATCCTTGAAGGATTAAAGACTGATAAGGAGGGAACCTCCTGTCTCAAGAAGTCCAAAGGCTGGATAGTGCCTAATTAGCATGAAGTCAGCAAACATCTGCAGTAACTGGGGAAAGGTAAAGGCAGCAAGGAGAAGATCTGGACCACTGTCTCAATTCAAGACCAAAAAGACCTGCCTACCACCTGTAAGGAGCAGAAGTGCTAAGTTATATGGAAAGTGAGGCTAATTTCAGTGTAATTAACCAATAGCGGAAAGAATGGTAATTAATTACTCACCAAGGTCTGTAAATTTAGATGACATTTTGCTAATCAAGTTAACAGAATAAATACATGAAACTCCCTTTGTGCAGTGTGCTAGCATTGTAGAAGTACCAGCCAGCACCCAGCTTTGTGCAGACATTAAATAACTTAGATCTGCGTGCCAGACTGGCTCATTGAACAGCAGGGGCCAAACGTTGCTTGTGGGACAGCACTTCGTGCCACCGGAGACTGAGGGACGATAGGTTTTGAAAGTCCTTTCTGTGCGTCTGTTAAGGGCCTTGCGCTTCTGTGCATTGCACAACATATACATATTGCAGTATGTACGTCCGTAATAGTTTATACTTGTATAAATACATGCAGCCTGAAGTTGAGCGAGTTCCAGAGGGGATTCTAACCAGCCAAGAGGCCTTCAAGGAGTGTTCCCCACCACAGAACACAAACACGCACGTCGGGAAATATGGTTTTTTTAATTGACAAAGATCTTTGTTTTGTACCTCCCCATTAAGTACAGGACACCCGCTACATCATACCCCGGCGTGTTTACACACCCCATCGCAAGCCGCCGCGCCCCCCGCGGCAGGCGGGAGCTCGCGCGGCGCAGGGGCGTGGCCGCGGAGGCGCCTGCGCGGGGAGTGTGGCGGGTGAGGCGGCGGCCATGGCGGTGGCTGGCGCGCTGAGCGCCTTCGTGCGGGGAGCCGGCTGTAGCGGCGGCCGCCGTCGTGCCTCGGCCCTGCGGGTATTGCTGTCGCCGCTGAAGGCGACTCTGGGCGTCCCGGGTAAGGGAAGGGCCCCTTAAGGGATACTTGCTGGCGCTGGCAGCCCGGTAGAGAAGGCGGCTTGTGTCAGTCAGAGGGTAGAGCAGAGGTGTCAGTGGCGGGAGTGAACGCGGCGTGTCGTGGCCGTGGGGAGGCGCGTTTGCTGCCGGCAGATCGTGAGGCGGGCAGAGGGAGATGAACCCCCCGCTCCCTCCCTCTTCCCCTTACAGCGCCGCCTACGGTGGGAAGCGGCCGGGCCGCCTGCCCTGGGAGCGGGCTGGACGGGGATGGGGATTTTGAACTCTGCTCTTCGCCGCGGGAGGAAGTTTCTGACAGGCTCTTCCTCCCTTGCCGAGCCTGAGTGCCGCTGGTTCGGTGTCTGTGTACAGGAGAGAGCAGGTACTACACAAACCTGTGCCTGTCTGCAGAGCAGCCGCTTTCCCACGAGTGTGTAGTTAAGTTGCCTGTAAGCATCTCCTGTCGTAGCTGCTTCCCGAGGAACTGGAAATGCGAGGAAGAGGCCAGTTCAGTTGCTGACATGTGAAGCATACCTCTGTGGGGGGCACACGTTCCACCAGGCACCTGAAAACTCTGCTGGCACCCGCTCCTGAGTGAGAGCATGCTCTGCCCAAACACATGGTGCCCCTTCTTGCTGTTCCAGGCTCGGTGCTTGTCCATAAAAATATGGAAACAATGTTTTTTTAATAGTGTTTCTTCTTTCTGTGTTTAGAGTGATAGCATGATCAGAATAGTTGGTTGCTGACTGTGTCCCGAGGTGCTCTGGGCAGCGGCGCTGCGTTAAGCTTCAGTTGCTGCTGGCAGAGCTGTTGGCTGCCTGACTTCTGTAGCATAGGCAATTGCATGGAACAAAGTGTGGACAATATTGAGTACATTGTCTACCAGAGCTGTGTTAATCTGCTGTTATCAGTGGGTAGGTCACAGTGCTAGAACATTAACAAGGCTGTCCTGAGGATTTCTTTGGCTTTGACATGTAGTACTGGTCTCAGTCACGGTTTTTGTGTTTTTCTATTGCCCATGACAATTAAAATTGCACTGGGGTTCTGATACAAAGAGAATTCCATTACTTTAGGCAAGGGTCCTGTGGTCTTCCTGTAGCCAGCCTGTGCAGTCTGTAACTTGCTTTTATGGATAGTAAGTACCACCTTGCACCTTTCAGAAGTGCTTCCCTGCTCTTACCAAGGCCTTTCACTGAAATTGAGGGGAGGTATTATAGGGTAGCTGCTCAGTTATTGATATTTTTGCCTGTCTGAAGGGAAGCCTGAGAGCATAACTGCAGTGAGCCTTGCTTTTGGATTGGCTGGGGTGATTGCTTTAGGGTTTTGCATTATTCAGGTTAGCATTGCTGCTGGTGCACTTACAGTAATTTGTTAAATGGAAGATAACTAGTTTGTAGAAGAGCTTAGATAGGGATTGCATCTTGTAGCTGCAGTTTAAAGCCTGCTCAGTGTAAAAATGGTTTGAGGGTACCCCCAAAGTGCTGCAGGATGGAAGCAGACTGACTTCAGAGATGATTATGAGGCCTTCAGGGGGAAAAAAATACTCATTTTTTGATCAAGTTTAGCACTTCTTGGTGCATCTCCTCTGTTACTGGCAGTTGAAGAAGTGATTGGCTTACTGATAGTGACATATACAAACCAAAAGCAATAAGATAGATGCATCTGAATAAATACACCTTACTGTGGCATTTATTCCCCTTTATAACAGCTGATGCATCACTAGGATAACAAAATGTCCCATAATTTCAGGATATAGCGATGGTAGCATTTTTGTTAAACTGTAGGAAGGCACTGAATACCCTGCATCTTCTGTGCATCCCGATTTACTCATGCACATGCAAGTTTAAGATAAACAAACCAAACTCCTTGAATGTAATCACCGTGATGGTGAGGAAGCAACTCAAAGCTGCATATTGGTTAATCGGTGTCATACTGTCACAACCTGTTTCTGCAGTATTTATGCAGTTATTATTCCCCTAGGAAGCCCTGATACATAGAGGGTTGCATAACTTTTTGTACCTGATTACTAATTTACAATATTGAAGGACCAGGCTTCTTCTCACTTAAGAACTGAGAGTATCAAAGTCTTAGAAGTTGCGACCAAGCTTCCAGTTAGCAAATGATCTTGCTGAGTGGGATAATCAAGTGGATTAAGTCTCCATAATATTTCTCTTACACACACACTTCCTCACCCACAACAGAGATATCCTTAACTGCAAAACTTTGAATACTGTAGCAGCTGTTGAGATTCAGTATAGTTACTAATTAGCTAGCATTTCCCTTGTTAATCTTTTTTCCTTGTTTGACACCAACTCATTTTTTTTCATAGTTATTAATGTGAATAAGAGTCTAACCTAGTGCTTGCTTTCCAAATGTGTCTGGTTTGCTGTCTTGAACTAAAGTTTATGCTGACAGGAAAACTTCTCTGTCATGTAAAATGTTGCAGATCACTTTGATAGAAATTTCACTAAATGATCTTTCATTTTTTTAAGTATTTGCAAAATATTCACCACTGTGAAGTGCTGTTTCATCCAGAATGAAATAATGGAATAATGTAACCTCTCCAGCAAGAATACAGCAAACCATGTAATGAGATATCCGTGCCTCTTGGAGACACATAAGAAAAATCATAGCTCTGCAGTGGTCAACTCCATTTCTTCTTACAGGATATATTTAACATGCTACTCAGTATTTATGGAAAATATAGCTTTATTCCCTTTTTTTTTTTTTTTTACCTTCTGTGCTTCATATCTGAGAAAGACTGATGGCAAGATAGCATAGAGTTAGTATGAACCTTTTTTTTCAGGGTTCCTGGCAATAATCTTTAAGCAGAAATAGCTGTTGATAATACAGTGAAGGAAACTGTATATTATTTATTTAATTTTGTTTTAAACAATGCTGATGTTGTTTTATGGTTGTCATGTCGAAAAACATTAGTCACAAGATGTTTTCCCAGTTGACACTTTTGAACATCCCTGTTGTACGTCTCCTTTATAGCTCTTCTGGGTCTTGGGAGTTTGATGCAGATGAAATTTTGACCTTCAGTTTTACTTTATAAGCAAACATTTTTCTCCTCATAGACTTGTAAACTTGCCATTGCACACAGTACTTTACTCCTACAATGATATTTTTTGAAATATGTCTGGAAATAAGTAGAAAGGAGAAATGCGAAGTTAAAGTAAATATGAGAAGTCTTTATTTCATGTGAAATGTTTAAATATGCTTAAGGTGGTATAAAACGTGAGGACAAATGAAGCACAGGAAATCTTAGCATTTGGCCACTTTGCTAATGGCTGAGTGAACTCCTTACTTGGTTGGCATTTAATGATTTGAGAAGGAATTACAATCAGCTTTCCCTACCAGGCTGAGCAAGGCTAGTTAGTTATTGAAGAGTGTAGGAGATACTGTTTTCTCTTGAGCAAAAGTATCTAATTTTCACGTAATAGGCCTCTGTTTCCTGAATCCCAATTTTATAAAATATTAGTGTTTCTGCCAAGTTTATCGTGATGATTGTACTAAATACCTATTTTCTTAGTTTGCAGGCTAAAATCATCAGTCAGCTTTCTTACTCGACCAGATCGACCAAATCTTGCTTATCATAAACTAAAAGGCAGGAATCCAGGAGTCATTTTCCTTCCAGGCTTGAATTCAAATATGAATGGTCAGAAAGCAATTGCCCTTGAAGATTTCTGCAGCTCTCTGGGTCACGCCTTCATCAGGTACATTCAGAGCGTCGATTTTTGAGAAAATGAAAATAGTATTATGGGATGGGGAAGGGGGTCTTAACAAAAAAAAATGTCAGCTTTGGCATTTGGATTGGAACACAGGCTGTACTGTACACAAGCCAAGGAGTGTCTATCTTCCATTCTGGATGTAGTCTTTCTGCCTGCAGAGAGACATGTAAATTGGGAGGATGTATTCTGAAAGTAGTTCAGAAAATTCTCTGATAAATGTCTAGTCTAGCCAATGCTGTGTGTTTCAGTAAGGCCATAGGCGCAGAAATAAAAGAAAAAAAAGGAAAGAAAACTTTTGAAATCTTAGTTTTAGGACTTGGAGTTCTAAATTCTGTAAGTTACAAGTGTGCTTCTTAGCTGCCAAAGCTTCTGAACTATGTATTGCCTTCTGTGAGTATAGAGGAACATGCACGTGCTTGGTGGTAATCTCCTTTGATAGACTAAGTTGAGTGCTGAGTTTCTTAAATCTTTGTAGTTGGGGAATAGAGTTTGAAAGAGTTTGTGCATTTCAGAAATACCTTTAAAACTTAAGTATGTTGTGTTTTGGCTGTAAAGGAAATTGTCTTGGAAATATCCTGGTAAATTTCTTATTTCAAATGGTAAGAGAACATTGCATCACTTTACTGCATCTGTTGTATTTAAACTTCTTTTCATGTGATTTTTGGTGTCAGTGATATGTAGGCCAAAGTAAGAAAATATCCAGTGTTGTTTGCTTAATTCAATTAAACAGTAGTGTTAGCTTCTATGTGGCTGTGGACGGTATATGAGTTTCATTTTGGTTGCTTTTTCAGATTTGATTATACAGGATGTGGAAGTTCAGGTGGTAAATTTAAGGAGTGTACAATTGGAAAGTGGAGAAAAGATGTTCTGTCTATACTGGATGAACTTACAGACGGACCACAGGTTATATTTTATTTTTAAATATGGAAACCTTTTTGTCTTGAAGGTAGAATATTAATGAAAAATATGCCATAATAGCTCTATTTAACAGTAACTTCTATTTAACAACTCACATCTGCTCACTTTCAAGCAGAATCACTCAAGAGGTCGTATTTGGAAGAACTCTTTTGCAAGCACAAAGTTGTGGAAGTGTGGGTTGGCAGGACCTCCTGGAGAAGGTCATTTATTAGAACCTCCTGCTCGAGCAGGGCTGTCATCCCAGGGAGTCTGAGAAAGCCTCATGGGGCAGGTTCCACTTGACAGGGGAGAGGGGACTGTCTCAGTGCAACACAGCCCTCTTGATATAAGAGTGTGTCACTGTCCGGATGCTGATGCATCCATTAAAGGATTCTCAGGAATGTTACAAGTTATACTCTGTGTAATAAAATGGCCTTAAAAACTCATCAGAAGCACCATTTGATTTCTTCAGTTATTTTAGAAATGGCTGTGAGAAACCTGAAATCTCATGCAACCTGGAATTATCTGGTATTATGTTTAAAACAATTTTGTATTATGAATTGCTTTTTTTTGATCTTTTTCACTGCACCGAGGCTTTACCGTGTGCAATTATTTGAAGAAGGAAACAGTATGCATATGATACTGAATTATTTCAACTCTCATTTTGTTTACAGTGTTTCAGTCTCAGACAGCAGTAACCAGCCATGCCAATCAAAACAGAATAATAAAATACCAGATCCTGTGGTGCTTACTCAGGCAAAATTTCCACTGGAGGTGACAGCAGTTCTGCCTGGGTAAGGACAGCAGGGCCAGAGGTTTAAGTAGTCAAGCAAAGTGAAAACTGATGCTTTGTAAAAGAAAATAATAATTTAAAAAAAACCCAAAACTGTTTCCTGTAAAATAAAACCTTATTTTCTCTCATTTAAGATTCTGGTGGGTTCCAGCTTGGGTGGATGGCTGATGCTTCATGCTGCAATATCACGCCCGGATAAAATAGCTGCTCTAGTTGGAGTAGCTGTAGCAGCAGACCATCTTGTAACAACTTTTAAGAAGCTTCCTATTGAGGTAAATGCTGATGGTTGGCTTTTATGAAATCTAAAAAAAAAATAACTAAATCTAGCATTTAAGAAATCCTGTTGTTTAAATTGTACTTTTCCTGCAAATCTTTGGATAATTTTTCACTGTTTGTGGTGGAGATTAATGTCAATATTCAGTTTATCTAAAAATAGACAAAGTACTATGTTTCTGAGCACTACCTAGAATGTGTTTATGTGATTACTGTGGCATATAGGATGTGAAGTCAAGTTGCTGCTGTCCAGCAGTCAAGTAGATTTCAGTGTTGTGGGTCTTACATTTGCATTCAAACTGGATCCTTGTGCTTTCAAGTATTTGTAAGATACTATGTAGTTGCCAGTATTGCTACTTAAGTCTGAGGTAAGGTTTGGGAAATAGAGTATATAGACACAGCTATTGTGACAAAGACTGAAAAGACTGATCACTGAAAAATTCCTTTTTCCCAGGATTCTCCTTGTTGGAGGTTCAGTGAACTGATTGAAGCCAGAAAGTCTATTTATGGTGGCTATACATCTTTTCCTTTCAGATAGATTCTGGCTGCGAAGCTTAATTTCATTGGTGAATCCTAACTAGATTAGTTTGCAGGATTGATGTGCAGAACAGCTTTTGTGACAGTGCTGGGAGTCTATCTTCTCAGATGTTGAAAAGTGAACAGGAATATACCTTCTCAGCTAATAAAAATGGACAAAGGGAAATATTATGCCTGGGGAAGTTTTAGTACATTTGAACAGAAATAGGTTGAAGCACGCGGAAGAACTTTTAACATCTGTCTTGTCCATTCTTTGTGTTCTTTTTAATAGATACAAAAAGAAATAGAAGAAAAAGGTGAATGGAAGCTTCCAACAAAGTATAACGAGGAAGGGTATTACTCCTTGACATACAACTTCATCAGGGAAGCAGAAAATCACTGTGTGCTGAACAGTCCCATCCCTATAACATGTCCCATACGACTCATTCATGGCATGAAGGATGGTGACGTCCCTTGGCAGATCTCTATGCAAGTTGCTGATCGTGTGTTGAGCAAAGATGTGGATGTTATCCTCCGCAAAGTTGGCCAACATCGGATGAGTGAGAAGGAGGATACAAAACTTCTTGTGAATACTGTTGATGATTTAATTGACAAGCTGGCGACACTAGCATAAGCTGCAGAGTAGCATAATGTGCATGAACTCTATACCTGACTCTTTTCCATGAGTAGCAGAAACCCTGTTCTTAACAAGATTATGGATAAGAGCAAGCTTTATATCCTGATTCCTTACCACTGTTTCATAAATACAGGTATTCTATTAATGCTGCATTTGCACAGTCCAACATGTGAAGGAGCATTGTTCTTGTATTTGGAACCTCTCCTTCACCACTTAAACTTTTTTTTAAAAGTTTCCTACACTTTTGTACCAAAACGTTGGTTCATTTTTGTTACTATTGACATGTACAGTAAAACTTTTAATTTCCTGTGTCTTTGAAACCTTTTGCTGTAAGTCATGTATCTTCTGTCTGAAACCATCTGTGCAAGGCAAAGTGCAACTTAAAGTGTTTATTAAAGCAAAAATTAAAATTGAAAAGTGGAAGGCACACCCTGATGGTGTGCTTGAGGTACTACATAAGGACAAAGTTAACTTCTAAGAACATAGAGGTCTTTTGTCTTTGCTTAGGGTTTCTGTCCACTGCACTGGGCTGTTTGTTTGTAATAGTTAATTTGTAGGTCTACTCGTAAGGGAACAGTATATAATGGTGTACACCCAAACTGGACCAATAGAATCATAGAATGGTAGGGGTTGGAAGGGACCTTTAGAGATCATCTAGTCCAACCTCCCTGCAGAAGCAGGTCCACCTAGGTCAGGTTGCATAGGAACATGTCCATATGGGTCTTGAAGAACTCCAAGGAAGGAGACTCCACACCCTTCCTGGGCAGCCTGTGCCACTACTCCCTCACTCTCACAGTGAAATAGTTTTTTCTTATGTTTAAATGGAACTTTATGTCTTCCAGCTTCATCCCGTCCTATTGCTAGATACCATAGAAAAAAGGGATTCTCCAACCTCCTGAAAGAGAGAAGGAGACTTTGGTGAGAGGCTGAAATTCAGAGTGGCCTTAATCTGAAACATCACCCAAAAGCAGATAGTTGTTTCTGTCTTTGTTATTTTAAGTATCAAATGGCATCACTATTGCTACCTTGAAAGACTTATACTCTTGAGGATAAGGTATTTCTAGAGAGTTTACCACTTTCACTGTTAGCATTGTCAGCAGAGGTACATTGTATAGAGCTTTGATGAGGTAGTGGGTTTTAATTTAAAAAAAAAAACAAAAACCCCAAAATCCGGAAACAAACAATTGAAAACCAACAGAACCCTAAATTTCAGGTGAGTTCATGTAAAGTCTAGTTTTATATAGGCTTGAATACTAAAAAAAAAAAAGTCGTGACGTAAAAAAATTCAACTTTGTTACAAGAGTAAAAAAGGTGTCTCTAGTTCAGATGCAAACCTTCTAATTCTAGTGTACCAATTCCTTTTAACTCAAATAATCTAGCTCAGGACAATTGTGTGAGGAGTTAAAACATCTCATGAAATCTTGTTTCCAAGTTATTTCTGTTTCTGAAGTAGGCTTTTTTTTTACCCCCGTCTGTATGAACATGTATTTCACTACTTTCTTAAGCTTTAAGACCTCTTGAATGTGGTTTTTACTTCTGAGAAAAAATAATCCAGATAACTTATAAAAATTTCTCAGCCACTCTTATTCCTGAAGGTTGAACTGTGTTCATGTACATATGTGATTAAAACAGTCCTCATCTTTGTATGTGTTCGTGTGACTTGCATCTGATAAAATCTGAAAAAAAAAATAGATTTAATGAGTTTTAGAGACCCAGTACAATCGAAATTAAGCTAACTCAAAATTTTCTGTTCTTATCTTACCTAATCCACTTTTGTCACAACTCTTAAGATTGCTTTGTCTCTTTGTGGAAGGAAGAGTTGAAAAAAACATGGACTGCATCAATTCTGAAGTAGCTAATTTTAATTAAGGCCTAAAGTTACCAATTATCATAGACGTACTTTTTGTTCACATGTATCAAAGTCAGTTCAGTACCTGGGAAGGTTTGAGCTATTTTCTTGACCTAGGAGATACCTGTAAACACTCAATTTAACTATAGTAACTTCAGAAAGGGAAAAGTCTTTATGTGTCTGCATAAACTGTAGCTGTGTATTTATCTTGAAAGAATTGCATTGTAATCCTTCTCAAAGCATAACCTTATCATTTATTAAATAATTTATATTTTATGAGTAAAGTTTTTTTGTTACAATGCCTTTGAGCAAGACAGCTGAAAACAAATGTGAAGGGCAGCAATTGTGAGCAGCTTTCAGGCTTGGGGTTTTTTTTTCTAGTATGATGGCAGGTTTTTGTGTGGTTCCCCCCCACCTCATCATTCTGTTGTAATAACATGAGGTGGGACAAGGCAGTGTAACAGGATCAACAAAATTGTCCAGGGTACAAATCTGCAGCATCAGTTGCTCAAACCACAACATTGCTGAAACTTAAGCCTAGGGAGGTATGGTGAGGAATTTTTTTTTTTTTTTCATGTCACTTGTTTTACAGAATCACAGAATGGGAGGAAGTTTGGAAGGGACCTTTAGACATCATCTAGTCCAACCCCCCTGCAGAAGCAGATTTACCTAGATCAAGTCACACAGAAACATGTCCATATGGATCTTGAAGACCTCCAAGGAAGGAGACTCCACACCCTCCCTGGACAGCCTGTGCCAGGGCTCTTACACAGACAGACTTTGTCCCCTAAATTTTCCACATTAGTTCTATTTGTATTTCTCTTTGCAAGCATAGCATTTTTTCTTGTATTCATGCTGGAAATTATCAGCATGTTGGTTACTCTGAACTTGGCACATTCAGATACCTGAAAGAAGCAATAGATGATAACCAGGGAGTTTTACATCCTACCCATAACTAGCTATTGACTTGCTAGGAAATTCTGCTGGCAATCTTCAATAACATAATATTCACACGTAGTGGTGTCGTTCTGATTTTATTCAGTATTATGTCTTGTCTCCTCAGTGATATCTTCTGTCTTTTCCAGTAGAAGCCTAGATAGTGAATTATTTTCAATATTAGTCATGCTTAAAAACAAGCACTTCTTTCCTCTGTAGAAATACTGTATTAAACTACAGTATTATTTGGAAAACAATTTTTTAAAAATCCTTTGTAATGAATTCCCATGTTCTGGACCTTTTTTTTTTTTTTTACCAACATCTAATTTACTGCCAAATAAAAGGATGTTTTGTGACTATGTAACATGCATTTCCACAAAAATGAGCTTGATTTACACGAAATGATCGGTGTGTTAAGCTTTCATATTTACCAACTGTCTTGTGCTGGCTGGGAACATTGTTTTTCTCTGAATGCTTTAACCTGCACTTAATTATTTTCAGTAGCACTCTTTCTTAGCTTGTTAGCATTCTCATTCTCTCTCAGTTTTAGCAGGCCTGTGTCGTGGTTTCGGCCCATCAGGGAACAAAAGACCACGATTAGCCTCAAGTACCGAAGACTTAAGGATTGCTAAAGGGCAGGGAGGGCTTAATTGCCGCTTAAGGTGCAGGACAAAACAGAGCAGGCTACCCGGCTTGGGGAAGAAAACAAAAAAATAATTTAATACCAACTAAAACA
>WBNH01002630.1:38406-73305 GCA_013401255.1 Urocolius indicus | reverse complement strand
GGTCTCTGGTCTGATGCTCCATCCTTCCACCTTCTCCGACTGTGGGGTCCGCATGGTCGCCTCCATCTTGTACCACTCTTACACCTCCTGCCTGGCACCTCAAATTCCCGTCCCTAAATAGTGATCGCAGAGGCGCCAGATTGGCCCAGCCGGGCCGCGGGGTGGGTCTGAACCCAGGAGTCGGGGGGGAGAGTCTAAAAAACTTTTACCGGGTCTTCACTGCAACCCGCTCCCCCCGTTACTAAGCAAAAGCAACTCCTTGCTAAACCATGACAGCCTGAAAATGACTTCTGGGCTCATCTGTCACTGAGCGTGGAACAGAACTGTTGGAGCTGACTTTGTTATCACGACATGAGGAAGCTCTGGACAAAAACTGAGCAACTCGGCTGTTTGTGTTGTTGATCAAACAGTACTAGATGAGTAACAACTTCGAGGTGTTTATCTTGTATGTAACGCTTAAACTACATAACATGAGTTCCTGCTAAGGAGTTGAAGTCTTTCAAGTTTCATGAGTAAGTAACAAAAACATTTTTATAGCTAGGCAGGAGGCTTGATTAGAATATCATACCAAAGAAGCAGGTAATAATTTTTAGTAAAAAGAAACAAAAGTATTACCAGTTGACCTCAGCTGTCCCTAGTCCTTTCTCACGTTTTCATTTCAGATCTGTTGCAAAAGCAAACTACTTGAGACTTAACTTGTGAAACAAACAATTCTGCTTTCTAAAAGGGAAGAGAATGGTGAGGTGTTCTTTCCCGGGTTTGAGATTAAACTCTCCAATAGGCCAGTATGTGTTAGAAGAGTCTCTGAAGCTAATTCAACTTTTCCTAATTGTTTCCTAATAAACAAATGCTGTTATTCTGCATAAATTGAGTTGTATTAATGCAGTTTTAGATACATGTATTCTTGTCAAGTGTTCAACTTGTTCTGTCTCTTCTGTTGCTTGGATTTGTATTATATGCTTCAGCTTTTTTTTTTCACTGCTATATTTTTTAGCTAAATGATATTAAATGTTTCATGTAGTTTCAGTTTAGCTAAATTATTTTCTCTTGCATCAACAATAAATACAAACAAAGCACTGTTCACAAAAAACCCTAGTTGGATAGGCCTTAAAAGAACTGCCTCCTGCTGTTTCATTTGTATGTTAATTTTGATTATGTGCTCTCTTGGACACGCCGTTATTCAATGGGGCTAAGAGATTTATGGTACCATACTTTTCACATCAAATTAAAACATGCTTAGAAAGAAACTTGCAAGCAGCCATGTGTCTGCAGCTGCTCACATGTTTTCAATGCTCTAGTCATACTGCAGTACAGAGTGAGAACATTTTCTGAATGAGTGCCTTGGTCTGTTGCCACATTAGGTCTGTGCTTCTCATTTCTCCTTGGTTCCTATCCCCTCCTCTGAGGGGGAAGGTAGGAGGGAAAATATTGTCCTGGGGAATAATGAGATTTGAACTTGCTTGATTTTTAAGTTACTTAGTTGTTCTGAGAGGACTATTTTTACCTTTCAGATTTTTTTTTTTTATTTTTAAATGCTAAAGAAGTACGTTAAAGGCCTGTCTCTTCACTTGTTTCTTAGCTCCATTTTGAGCTGATGTGCCAATTCAGTCAGAAGTGTGAGAATGTGTAATTTCACTAAAGCCTGTTGAAAATGCAGCAACTGCATAGAGAACACATACAGAAATACTAAAAAATCTGGTGTGTGCTCTCGAGCTTCTGCCCTTGTTCTCAAGCCCAGCAGGGATAGGGAAGGCAAAAGTTGCTCAGCTACTCTGTTTATAACAGCACGCAGATTGCTATATACATGGTTTTAATCTCACTGTGCATGTTGCTTCTCTCTTGGCAGGTGTTTTCTAGGGGAAGAGGTTACTGTGATGGTGGGGAGACAGAACGGCAAAATTAAATATACTGCTCCCTGATTTACTGCTCGTAGATCAATTTCTATAGCTCGGATTGACTTTGTGACTCTAGGACCTCATCTCTCTTCAATATATTTTGCCTAGGACAGAAGAATGTTAGTTACATCTTGGTTGTGTTGTGCATAAATCTGAATTACAAGATCTGTTGCAGTGTAGTTGCAGGCTTGACCTTGTATTTTTCTTTCAAGTCCTGCATATGTATGTTATGTGGTCCAATGCTTCTATTCCATTAGAAAGAAATGAGTGTCCTCTATATGACACAGTGATTGTAGGTTGCAATCTGCTCAGGATGAGGAATAGACGTGTTCTCGGACTGCAACAGTGTCTTGTTCTGTGTTTGGCAAGGAGCTTAGGCCAGGCTCTGCATTTGTATTTGGAATGAAAAGCAAATGACAGCTGTTAAAATTTCCAATCACTTGGTTCTAAAACTAAACTGCAAATTTAAAATGTTTTTAGGCAACAGTAAAAGGTTGTGTTCTAATTGGGCCTTCTGGCCTGCACCGTGTTGTCCGCTTGCCTCCCACGTGGCAACATGAGAAGGTCACTGCTGTGGAAGCAGGTGCTCATATCTTTGGCAAAGGTATGCCCAACAGTGGCACGCTTGAAGGTTTGAGTGATGCAAATGGCCTGCCCAGACTTCGGTCCTGGAAAAGCAATCCCTGAAAGACAGAGGCTGCCTGGGATCAGGTCTGGGCCTTGCAAGACTCAAGTATTGTTTTTGTTGAGAGTGGATAAAAAATAGATACCATGAAATGTGTTGATATTCTTTCAGGGAGTCTGTCAAACCAGCACTTGAAAGACCCTGAGAATTAAAATGTACAGTTTACCTCAGAGGTCATCTTGAATATTGAGAGTGCTGGTAGTTATATCCACAGGAGCTGGTTTCTAGTGGTAAGTGGTAACTCTTTCTGCTGGCAAGCTGCTTGGAAGCTGGTCAGTGACTTCTGAATCCCAGAAACATTTCTTGTCATGGCAGCCTTTGGGGCTGCCTTGATCTGCAGACCAGAGTGTCAGTGCATTCGGTTCTGTCCCACAAAGAGGAAGGTCCACCCTTCCTACATTACTGAATGCCTTCCTTTCTGCCTGAAGTCTTGAATTTACAATGCAAATTGGAGGTGTTCAAATTATGCACTTGCTTGGGGCTTGACGTCTTCAGAGATGGCAAAGACACCCTTTTGCTGGTGAAAGGCACCAGCACTTTGTACAGTTAACAAAAAGGGCAATATTCCAATAGCTTCTTTTTTTTTTTTTTTTTCCCCTTGTCTGACTAGTTCTCTTGTGCAGAACAGCTCTAGGTATCTTAAGACAAAGCAAGGCCATGAATAAAATCTGGGATCTGGAGATCACTTACTCGGCTCCCAGAAAAAGCCCCTATGCTTGCTCTGAGCTTCTATTGAACCTTAGTATCACCTCTACAATTCTAGAAAATGCAACTTTGTAACATAGGAGTATATGCAGATTGCTTCTGTCAAGAGCCCTTCCAATGTTCCTAGTGAAGGAAAGGGCTGTGAACTGTTCACAGCTTTGGAAAATTTCCTGATTTTTTTTAATGTTCTTAAACTTATTTATGAAAGGGACATTACTGCTCAGTGGCACACCTGGAAAAGGGCTCCAGGACTTTCTAGTTATCCTACTTGCTGGGTAGCTTTATCTGATGGGAAGTGACTCAGCAAGCTTTGAAAGACAGTGCACTGAGATGGCTGAAAGCTCTTTCTAAGGAGTAAGTTGCCAAAGAGCGAATCTAATGAAGGTTAAGTGGTGTGGTCTAGCAGGCTAAGTTTTACTTACTGCCCTCTATTTTCCAGCTGGAAGACATTGAAAGCTAACAAGTTATTCTGGAACTAAACATGTGTAGTGAGCTTATTAATGCTGTTGGATTTTTTTTTTTTTTTTTTTTTGTTCACAGCACTTGTTTATAGATTTACAAAGATTTTTATACTTGTAGAGTAATATTGTGATTATCTGAAAGCATAAGATGAGCCATAGTGCTTAAAGGCATGAAATCCTACTTCAAATATTCAAGCTTTATCTCTATTTTTAGTTATAAGTTCCAATCTTGTGTTATCAAGAAAAATAAGAGGACAAAATCCATCAGAAGCAGTGAGTGAAAAGTTCTAATGATAATACTTTTGCTGCTGAAAGCTTGCCCCTTTCTTCCACGTCGCGTTTCTAGACATCAGGCTTTAGTATGTCTGTGTCCAACAGAAGGAACCCGAGTTCCTTCAGTTCTTTGCTTCATAGCCATGCACGTTTGCCATTTCTTCTGTTTTGGTGAACAGATAACCCTTCTGAAGTGATTACTGTAAAGGTCTTAATTTTGAATCTTCTGATTACTGGAGCAACTATTTGAATTTATGTATTTCTTTCACTGCTTTTTTTTGAGGGTGATTGCCAGAACTTGGTATGATATTCCCATTGGTGTTACACCTCCCACGTTTTATTCAGCCAAGCCTTTCAGTCACATGTCTTCCCAGTATCTGTGCCCACCTGCTTCTTTCCTGTCACCCTCTGTAGTTTTTCTAACATCTGCTTGTCATAGGACAGAGTGCTATGCTCTGAAAATCACTTTTCTGACAGCGACTAGGCTTTGGCTGCAATGAAACACATTTTTGCCTGCTTCTGAGTGGACTGCTTTCAAGGAGTTTTCCTTATCTTTGTTGTTTACTCATCACAGCTTGGATGAACCGAGATCTTAGGAATCTGGGCTTTTTTGTGAGTTCTAATAACACACGGAACAATTCAGGCCTAGGAACACATTCTTGCACAAACTCAATAAAAAGATACACAACCATTAATGATTTTTCAGTTACGGTCATATTATAGGACATACTAGTTAGCCAGCTTTAATCTCTTTAAGGTGTCATGTATGTTTCAGAATCAGTTTAGTTCCCTAGTCAAGGTGTCGTGCAGTAGCCAACTCTAATGTATTACAGAGCTTTTAGTTAATTGCATCAACACCATTGCTTGAAAAAACATAATAAATCTATTTCTTTGTTCTTCCCAGGATCAGGGGCACAGAAACAGGCTTATGATTTGGTTACTCATTCTTTGGAAATACTGGTGAGCGGCTGGCGTCTTTCTCATCCTCTACAGCTTTCCGGGTTTTCAAAGCCTTATTAAAAATTGATATTGATAGACAAGTTTGCTTTTCAGCTTTCACGGCATGGAATGGTCCCTTGAGAACAGGTTGCATAGCCAACATCTGTGAAGGGGCAGACCTCTGCTCTTCAGCTTAGGGGAGTTAAATTACCCATTCCTGCCTCCATGTTAGAAAATGGGGTCAGAGGCAGACATATGGGTAGGTGGCTTTCATGAAATCTCATTGCCAGTGAGCACTGAACACCAGAAACACCCCAGATACCTAGGTAGCTCTCTTCTAAGCAGAAGAATGCAAAAAGATCTGAAAATGCAAAATAAAACTCATTACTATTTGTGAGACTGGCCAAAGAGCGTAAGGCCTGGCCTTTACGCCTATTGAATGGAAAGGACGTCAAATGCACATACTGCCTGTTTCAGCTGCAGTTTACTCCTCCTCTGATTTCCAGGCTTGGTTTGCAGTCTTGATTCTTGTGCATTTCCCAGGCCTTCAACAGTGTGTTTACTGGAAAGGAAAGTGCTCAAGTGGTGGCCCTGTCATGTAACATGCACTGAGTTATGTAATCAGACATTTCACAGGGGTTTAAAACCACTAGCGCAGAGAAGAGAAAGCACTAAATGAAATGCCTGTGGAGGACAACAATGAATTAGGTCAGCTGTTAAATTTTTCATCTCTTGAGTCTGCTCAAGCCCAGCAGCATCCAAAGCAGTATAAATCTGAAAATTCATGGCCCTAAAATGAAAAAAGTAATGGATGAAGAGACCATTGTGAGATAGATATACGAGGGGAACTGTATTTCTCCTTCTCACCCCGCCCTTTTTGTATTGTTTTGTTTTCTTTTTAAGTGCAGCAGAAGGACTTTTGTGAGCAAACCTGATTGACAATCCACTTCAGGTTTTTATCAGTGTCCTTTCGTATCAAGCTGAACATGAATCATTTGCCAAAAGGGAATTATTTTGTAGCAGAGTGGATAATTCAACATGGATGAAAGACTTCTAGTGAGGTCTAGTGCTACTCAGCAAGAAGCAAAAGGATTTTATTTAATAAAGGATACATCTAAAAATCGGACCAGAAGAGAAGTCGCTTGTCTTATTTTTCCTTCACTCCCCTCCTACCACTGCAGTGGTATAATCAACATGTAAACTACCATACATGGGCATAGTTCCCTTGCTATCATTGGAGGTATGCTGACTCATACTGGCAGAAAATACAATCGATGTGCTTTATGGTAGGTTTGCTGGGTTTTGGTGATTTGCCCTTGAGTTTTAGTGGTTCAAGTTGTTTCCTTGGGACACTGTTACCCTATTTGATAGCCTAGTACATATTAATAATAGAGTGATAATAATACTCTACTGCTTGGCTTCTCTGCCTTGACTTTTTATCCTGTTGTCCCCTTGTTGAAGCTTTTAATCAGCACTTAAACAGGGAAGAAGAGAAATTATTTTTCACACTCTATGCCTGTAGGCATCGTGATGCAGAACAGGGAAAAAAAGGTTTTGCTTCTGCTTTGTGATTAAAAATGAGCAAGATGTGTAGTAATTTCTGTTCCTTTGTTTATTCTAGAGAAATCTGCCAAAGTCCCTCTAATTGTATTTCCATCTGGCAGTGGGATGCTTGGTGCAGTTTGGGTTGATGCAGACTAGGTGGAGTAAAACTGAGCCTGTAGGGTGAACAGCAGCAGGCAAGGCTGAGGAAACATTCAGTGAAAACAGGCTGCAGATGGGCAAGATAAACAGGATCCCCAGGCTGTGACTGAGTAGGCAGGCCTCTTTAATGGCTTTTAGCAACGCCCCTGCTTTGACCCTCCTCATATGTGAGGAAAATCAAATCAATACACTGTTCTTCAAACCACGATGCTGCAGCAGCAGCAGGGCATTGTGGCAGCCTTCGTCTCTTAAGCTGATCATTGCTCTTAGTGTGCTGATCTCCGTATATCCATCCCTGCATCTCTGCTGAGGAAGACCCCAACAACTGCATCTTTAATCGGATTGCTTGAGCTTCCATGTACAATCTTCTCCTTCTTAGCAAGTATTAGGTAGGCAATTTTAAAGTGCTTTTGGATTTGCAGACACCTTTAACATTGATCTGAGAATGCTATTGTATTCTCTGTAAACATAGCAGAAGCCTCTCTTTAAAACCTGCTCTGTTTTAAATTGTGTTTTCTTTTTCCTGTTTTACATCTTGCTTTTTTTTCTGTTTTCTGGTTTTGTGGTTGGGCAGGGGGGAATACTGCTTTTCCCTTCTTTTTCTTTTTTTTTTTTTTCTTTTTTTTTTTTTTTTAATAAAATGTAGCTGATTTGTGCTTTTGGAAAAGGATATTCCCTTGCTGATCCCTCCCCTATTCTGCAGAACAGCTCTAACCAGTGCCATACGGTTACTTTCAGTGTTGATGAACATCTGTTCAAGTGTCTAACGTATAAGGCAGGCTGCTCACTCTTTTATTCTTTAATTTTCTGCTGCATACTTCAAAGCTACAGATTAAGAATCTACTCACTAAGTAAGTTGTGCTTTGGTTCCAGAGATGGCTAACAGAGGACCAAGCTATGGCTTAAGCCGAGAAGTTCAGGAAAAGATTGAACAGAAATATGACCCGGAATTAGAGTCTAGGCTGGTGAACTGGATTATTGTACAGTGTGGAGAACAGATAGAGCACCCTCCTCCTGGAAGGCAACATTTTCAGACCTGGTTGATGGATGGAACGGTAAGTGTTTTGTCCAGTTGTGTGCTTGCACGTGTTTATAGCACAGCCTCCTTATTTTCTGCTTTCATCTAGCTAAACTGGTCAGAGCTCATGGCCAGTGCAGAAATAGATATCTTAGCATCTGATTTGTTTCCTCTTGATCAGGAGTCTTAATCTCAGAAGATGATTATTCCTCCAGTGCAGTGGAATTAGTACAGTCCTTATGATTCTTATGAGTCATGCATATCATATATGAGCATGACTCATTCCTTCAACACCTTTTCTGGTATGATAAGGAGATATATTTTAAAATCAGATGTATGTTTTTCTCTTAATAAATAGTCATTGCTGACAGGGAAAGGTGAAGAGATATAGAACATTTGAAGGATCGGATTATGTCACAATTGCTTTCTCCTTGGGAATAATTCTGTAGCTAAAGCATTTGTATTCCATTGGTTTATTGAACAACAGGCAGACACTACTGTTTGCAATGGGATGTAAGAATATGCTAATTATTGAATCTCTGCCAAAGTGACTTTAACGATATTTCAATTGACATTGCTAATTTTTTTGGCTTGGGCATGTGGCTTCTTCTCTGCCAGTTGTTATATAACCTTGCCTGGTGATTGCTTTGTTGTTTCTAACAGATTAGGATTTATATGATCAGGCTATTGCCATCAGTTAATGAAAGCTTTAATGTGTTCCTTATATAGTTTGATTATTATCAGTTCACATCTTTGTTTCTAACTGAAGAAATTACATTCCTGACAGAAACTGGCCAGGTCAAAAGCATCTTGCATCATGTGCAGAAATGGCTTTCTGATTTGGTGATTGCTTCCTAATTTTGTTTCTGTGTTTATCTCTCAGCTGTTGTGCAAGTTAATAAACAGCTTACATCCGAAGGGAAATGAGCCCATTGCAAAGATCTCTGAATCAAAAATGGCTTTCAAGCAGATGGAACAAATTTCTCAGTTCTTAAAAGCTGCTGAAATCTATGGAGTAAGAACAACAGATATTTTCCAGACAGTGGATTTATGGGAAGGTAAAAATAATAAACCAGGAGTCAGCTTGCAGTCTCTTCATCTTACTTTGCTTTGATGTGTTGTAATGGTGCATTTTGTCGAAGGCATATTGTGTAATATAATTATATTTTGTTTCTGTTTGCCTTACCTCATTACAATGTTCTTCCGGTAGTGCATTATCTCCTCTGAGGGATTTATGTTACCCTGAGGGCATAACAGATCCTTTCCAGGCTCATATGTTATCCAAAAGCCCATCATTCTGAGAGAAATCCACAGACCTAATAAAACAAATGCTCTCTATGCTAATTATTTCCAAGTAAATAGCTTCTAATGGCAAATATAGAACCCTTTTATTTTCTGATGACAAAATTTTACTGCAGTTTTCAAATTATAAGCAAAGTTCAAATTAGAGCTATAAAAATGCATTCCCAGGAGCACGTATGCCTCCACGAAGCTTCTAAGGCCTCATTTATGACTAGTGAAAAGCAAAAGTCACTGCTAACATCACGTTAGCTGAGTATCTGCCTCTCTGAGGATATAGTTTTTTAGGAGAGGTCACTATGGCAACAGCAAAAAAAAAAAAAGAAAAATCTAATTGCCTCTGTGCTTTTACATTAAGCCAGGTGAAGGCTATCCTTATCCTATGCTCAAAATGGAAACTGTGTTTCCCTGAGTGACTGAGTTGTTTGTGCATTTGCACAGCTGGCTTTGCCCACTTTTGTGGTGATGCACCATCTTCCCAGTCCTTCAGCCAAATACACTGACCTGTCCTGCATCTCTCTGGATGAGGTGATGCAAAATACTTTGTGTGAGGGCTCAGAGTAAGGACAGCTGCAGGGTAGCAAAAGGCAGGTATGAAAGGGTCAAAAGTCTGCCAGGAGAATGAAACAGTGGAAAGAGGAAAATGATCAAGTGAGAAAGCTGGTCAGAATAGTTTGTGTAAGAACACACGTGGAGCAGAAAAAGTGGGGTTTATTTTCACAGGCTGTCAGGATATGTGGAAGAGATCACTCCTCTGAAGGAGAGCTTGAGGAATGAAAGACTAAGGAGATTTTTGTGGATGGGATATACTGACAGCTGGAGTTGCTGGGATCTGTAATGTTCTCAGAGTGCTAAATTTGCTTGACAAACCCTACCTTTGGGCACAAGAGCAGGATTATTTCTTCCAGTTTAGTCTTTAATGTTTCATCCAGTCTGTCTTCAAATATCTTAAATGAAGAGATTTTCACTTCCCTAGAGTGACACCTCCTGACCCCCTTCCCCAAGCCCTAGCCTAGCAGGCTGTTGAAAGGGGAAGCTACACCTATCTTGTAAGGGATGATAAGTCATTTCAGCTGCGGTTCTTTGCAGTCTTTTGCGTCTCATAATGCCTTCACACCGTGCAAATGAAAGTATGGTACATTGACCCTCATGATGAAAACGATTTTCTCTAAAGACCAAAAGCTACCAATGAAGGTGGCACTTTCCTCATTTCTCTTCCTTTTACTCATCATCTTTTCTCAGCAGATGTAGGGAAAAAACCTAGTGACTTCCAGAGGACACAAAGTCAAAAACAACCCTCAGCCTAGGAGGGAGACATACAAGACTTTTCTCTGCTGTTATTTTTGGACTTCTCAAAACATTCTGAGCCTCCTCGCTTCCCCACTACCCTTTTCATTCCTCCTGCTGCTCATTTCAATGCTGAGATGAAACAGTATGTCTTTCCAGCACTGAGTCACTGCAAGTTTTTTGTGTCTAACCATAACTCTGACCTCTAGCATCTGTATTGCTTCAGGGCTGAATTGTCTGAATCTGGGTGCATTAGCTGGGCAGAAAGAACTGTCTCTCTTTCACTCTTTCATAATTACAGTGCTCCTACACTTCAGGCCATAATCTCTTTAGAGAGAGAGGAGATGTCAGTGTATGTTTATAGGGAAACAAAAGTATGTATGACTGAAAACCAGCCTTTCTCTGGCACTAATTGTTTTCCAAGAGCTTTTGCTCTTAGTAATGATTAACAGAAATGTTTTAGGATACAATCTGCTGTTGGCTGTTTCAAACTCACTCAGTCCATCTGGTGTCTTTTCCTTCATCTCTGTGACTTCTCGATCCAGAGGAGAAGTACCTCTTTTGCTTCTTTCTTACATAAATATACTGTGCTGAGCAGTTTTCCCTAATTCATGCCCAAGATAGTATGTTCACTGTTTTTTACAGATATCTTTCTGGTATATTTTCAGGCATGCAAGAGACAGCTGTACCCCAAGTGCTTGTTCAGCCTTTACAGAAAAAGCATTTCAGGAATACTATGCAGAGCAGTTCTCCATCTTTGGGCTTGAACCTTCCCCTTTCTGGACCTGGAGAGGAGAAGGCAGCCTTCTAGCCATGCTTCCCCCAAAGAGAAAGGCATGGCAAAAGAAGCGAGCAGAGGCCCCTTCCTCCTTGTACAGACAGTGCCAAGATCCTCTACAAGGCTGTGCTGTTCAAAGCACACTGCAGAGGACACTGGAGATGCAGAAGAAAAGCCATCGGCGTGGGTCCCCGCGGCACGATTCAGGGAGGCTGAGGCTGGGGGTCAGGCAGGCAGCCCATGTGGCTGTCAACGGGCAAGTGCTGGAGCTGAGGGAAGGCACAGACCACAGTTTTTGAGCACCGCGATAGTAAATCCTGGTTTCACAGAACGTGTGTGATCCCTTCTCTCAGGTGGCTGCAGCTTTAAGTCACTTTCTCTGTGGAAACTTAGAATTTTTCATTTAAAAATTTTATGCTGACGGCCAGGCCCTGTGTGTTCTTTGCTGGAAGAGAGCAAATGTCACAAGACCTCATGGATTTTGTGCCTTCCCTCCCCCACAGCAGCTCTCATATGCAGCAAAGAGGTTCTGCAAAGCAGGGACATAGCCGTGGCTTTGTTTTGTCACATGCAGCTTGGCTCCCACTCGGTCTATTTTCCCCCTGCAGCATCTCCCACTTGCCACTGACAAATAAAGCAGAGCTGAGTGTGGAGTGTGAGGGAGCTGCCAGATGGCTCAGCCAGGCCCATCATCACATCTTGTTGCCTGCTTTTTGTTTCTGTTTCTTTTTATTTCTGAGCTTGCTGTTGTTATTCTGCTCATTCACTTTTAAATCCTTCTTCACATCTCTCTTCATCCCAGTCAGTCAAAGCCGTGCTCCTTGTTATAGGGGAGGTATCCCAAAGACATTGTGTGTGGCATCTGTTGCAGCATATGGTACATCTGCTACTGTGGGGAGCTCTGGGCACTGCTGCCTCGGGCCCTTCCATGTGCCCCCATGTACGTGCGCGGGTGGGATGTCAGCTCATCAGCTGCCCTCCTCAGCAAGGGCCCCCTCTAATGCAGTTTGCCTTAAAAAATGCAGTAAAACAAGTATTCTGGATGGCTGACAAAGACTTATTTTCGGAGCAAATGGTCCCCTGCAGATAGGATTGCTAGAAACTTTTATTAGGCTGTGTGACAGCCGCAGTTGGAAGCTGCTATATGTTTTCAGCTTTGAGGTGTCCCAGTCAGTGGGGTATATGTTTAAGTTTGTATGAGACAAAACCCTGAACTGCATCTGCCTCTCATCAGAGTTATGCATAGCACAAACACAGGACGTGCAATGCTCACTTCCCTCTACACTCCAGCAGGTCTGCTGAATGATTTTCATTAATACTGGGCCACTAGAGGCATTTCTGAATTCTGTTATCATCATCACACTCCTGGTATCTTGTGTCTTTATGAATTACTTATTTTCCCACATGAAGAACTTACAGTCAAAATTAGATCTGTTAACTAGATAATGTATTTCAGGAAAGAGAAAGAACTGGAACAGAAGGAAAGGGAGAGGAATCACAGAAATGGTTATGGTTTCAGAAGAAAAGAGAGGCAAAAGGCAGATTTGCAACATCTTACCTCCTCACACAACTGGAAATACATTGCTGCAACTTACTTTTGCTAGAATGTTTTCCAGAAGTTAATTTGTTTGGACTGAGGAATGAGTTAGAGTCTATCTGACTCTGATGTCTTTATGTTCCCTGCTCTTTTTACACCAAGTGACAAAGTGCAGGGGAAGAATCAAGAAAAAAAAAAAGGAGCATTCTTAATTTAAAAAAATATATATATCCATATCTCCTTTGTTTGTTTTGGGTTGCTGTGTGTTTTGTTTTGTGTTTACATTCACTGGAGGAATCAGCAGAAGATGTTGACCAAAAAGGAGAATGTCTTTATTATCTTCATTTGGGAAGGAGAGGCAGGAGGAGGGGAGGATTCTGTTTTTTAAATGCAAACTTGTATGGAAAATGAGCCTTATATTTCAAAAGGGTAAAGTTCTCTCTTGGAAACCTGGTGAATTTTCAGCTAGGTGGAAAGTGTGACTCTAAACAAGCGATAGGCGATTTCACCCTTCCTAATACAGATGGGATAAATTATCCCCTGAGAAGCTTTTCTCTGACTATTGTTTATGGAGGGAACCTAAAGAACTAGTGATGACCAGATACATAACTTTTGCTTGGCTAAAGATGAGATGAGCCTTGACTTTTTGAAATGAAGAATGAGGTGAAGCAACGTATAGGGAGGAAGTGGAAGAATAGTGGACTGGATGGCAGGAACTGAAGGTATTGATGCAGAGTATCTATTTTTGTCAGCCTGAGAAAGGAAGACAGTAGGAAGTATCTGGGAGGTGATTTGATGGTTGAATTGGGAAGGACTGATATGAGTTATCCGAGCAGGAGCTATCCAGGACTGCTGTGAGCTCTGTTAGCACAGGGACTGTCTGGAATTTCCAGGAGTTCAATGATGGGATCAGTCTTAGCAGTTTACAAGTGAAGAAACTAAGACGTGGCACTGTTAGTTGACACACTATTCTCCTTTCAGCCATGTTTTCCTGAGTATATTACCATTCTTTGTACACCAAAATGATTGCTCCTCAGGAGAAAAATTTGCCCAAAGCATTATCCAGAAGGACTTAAAATAGTATGAGAAAAGGTGTTAAGATAGCCAGAGGCCTGGAAACCTGGAAATGTCTGAAGTGTGAGGTTTCATATTAACGGTGTCCCTTTGATGACTTTGAATGAGCTCTTGCATGTAATTTATAGTGCTATTAATGCACCTATCAGGGGAATTGAAGGAGTTAGTTAATACATTGGATAAGATTGTTTATCGGTGTGCCAAGCTGTTTGTTGTGCAAGGATTTCTTATCTTAATTTCACTGTCTGGCTTTCTAGGGAAGGACATGGCAGCAGTGCAGAGAACCTTAATGGCTCTAGGCAGTTTGGCAGTCACCAAGGATGACGGTTGCTACAAAGGGGATCCATCCTGGTTTCACAGGTAAAGTCCAAAGTCAGAGCTGTCTTCCCTTGGAAGCTGGTAATAGTGCCTGCTGTTAGGCTTCATGGAAATTGATTGTGAAAGGAAATTTATTGGGAAGGGAAGAATGTTTCCAAAGTTTCCCTGTAATGGAGAGATTTTCCCTCTGGAGGAAGGAAGCAAAGACCCAACCAGGCAGCAAAGTTTTCTACCCTTCAGTGGTTCCCAGCTTTATCAGCATCACTGGTAGGCCCATGTCTTACCTTATCTTTGTTGGCCTAAACACCAGAGGTGCTGTGGAGGAACTCCATGGGAGCTGCATCCTGCAGCCTATCTCGTGTTGCCCTGTCAAGCCACCTCACGTGTTCCCTCCTGCCCAGGAGCTAGGACAGCCCTACTGGTACTGGAACTGAACAGCACATTGCCCATTGCTCCAGCTCCCATTGCCTCCTGGATGGCACCCTTTTGAATGAGGCTGTTACAGGCTGCGTTGGTGGATGTGTGTGTGGAACCTTCCTATATGTCTTTTGGTAGTGCATACAGGAAGGAGTGCTCCAGTCACCTTACCAGCATATCCATCTTGCTGCATGAGGGGTCTATGTGTTGAAGAAAAGACATAATTTTCACCTTCACTGATGTTATCCATGACTCTTATTCCCTAGATGGAGATACTTAGGTAATTCAGTGACCAGTTTTGATGGCATTTATCTATTCAGCAGTCTCAGCTAATCCTCTATATCCATTTATGAAGAAAAGGGAATGAAAATGGCAGCAGCCATGTAGATATGTGTATCCTAGGAGTAGCTGGCAGGAAAAAGTGTGCTTTTATCTCAAATCAGATGACAGAAAAGCTAATGAAGACAAGGCTGTCGTGGATGTCTGCAAATCACCATATAGCGGGCAAAGAGAAAAGAGGTGAAGCCTCTTTCTGTTTTTCATCCCACCAAAAATGATTTCATTTCCTAGTGTCCTTTTTTCTCGGGGAGCACCACTTATCTGTGAAGAATTCTCTGTCTTGGCAAAGCTATTTATTTACTCTAAAGCTCCATTTGTTTTTGCTAGGGAGGCTGATAAGCAGGGATGGGAAGAAAAGGAAGTCCTCTCATTAGCCCTACTGCCCCACAAGCATATTATTGACAGGAGATTCTTGCCATCCAAGGGTATTTCTTACACCAAAATGTCTGTGGCATGTTAGCAAAAAGGGTGCTGGCTGCTTATCTTTGATTGCCTTGAATTTTCTGATGTCTAGCTGAGGCTCAGCAAAAGTAAAGTAAACTTCATTTGGTTTGTCTTAAGCCACTTTAACTGAGGCTAGGGGAGAGTTGAATTTTAGGTGAATAAATGCAAACTCCTGTGAGTTCTTTATATGAAATTAGTTTAAAATAACTTAATACAGAGCACAAATAGATTTGTATTTATGGAATATAATTGGGTTCAAATCCAGTTACATGCTTTAATATAAACCAGACATGAAATCACTATGACCCAGACAGGCTTATTTGTTTTATGTAACTAAAACAAAGTCCTACATGGAAAAATTAATTTTCATCTGGATTCGTAATTGTGGGTGGGAACAGTTTTCATTGGTATAAACAAATATGTGATCACTTCCCTACTCCCCTAGCTGTCTGTCCTGCTTGGATAGCCAATCCATATCTATTGCAGCCCACGAAATACCATTTATAAACCACTGCCTTAAGGAAAACTCTTGTTATTGTTACAAAGAAATAACATATTGCAGGTGAGGAGCAGTTTTCTGAGTAGCTTGACCAGCCTTTCAGGCAGATCAAGCCCCCTCACTGCTACTCAGTGTGAGCCATGAGCCAGGGTTTTCAGGCTGATTCTTAATCGCCTTAAGTTGTATTGAAAGAGATCAAGATTAAATTGAATAAGAGTATCCATGTAGAGATCTATAGTGATTAAGACACCCCCACACTTCAAGCTAAGCTGTTTAACTTATCATTTCTGGTGTCTCACATACCCTCACTTACTCTGCCAGGCCTGATTCCCCTCTCCTTGCATGCCCTGGCAAGGTGAATGGATCCATGGCTGTATGTTATCTTTGTTGTGTTATGTTTTGTTATCTTGTGGTTGTTTGGCAACCACAAGCACCCGTGCAAAGTTGGCACAAAATGTTAACAGATCTGGTGGGCTCGGTCTGTAGTAAGGGGGATACCAGGTGATGGCAGACAGACCAAACAGAACTTGACATAGTGTGAGACACCGAGGGAAATAGACTTGTCTTTCTCTCTTTTTCTACAGTCTCGGTTAAGGCAGTTTTCATTAACCTAAAAGTAAAATGTTGAGTACATGCTGGTATTTGTAAGATCATCACGCACTAAATGCGGTGCTTATTGGTGGTAAAACATAACACTGTTTGATCCAAACTGTATATGTAATCAACTTTTATTAGTATATCTATCCTTCTCTTTAGTACCTCTTTTAATTTCTTCTTCGCAGTTCTCATGTTTTTTCCCCATTCAGTGTTGCTTCCCAACTTTCTGTGGAATCATTCCACAACACAGCTGAAAATTCTAGGAGGAAAGAGGGGAAAAAAAAAAAAAGGATGTGTTCCTGGGATTTTCATTAAAATAAAGGCAGACACAGTGAACCTGAGATTCTATTAGGTAATAAGAGTAGTTCTAAAAACATCCTGTCCTGGAGATCCTGGCAGTAGTTTGATGCCCAGTGCAAGCATTCTGGAAAAGACATTAAGCAGCGGCGAGAGGGGGTTGCTTTCTAAGGCATGCTTTGGGATCTGAGAGCCTGTGATGGGCTTTCATAAGCCCAGCCTGAAACTGTCGGGTCGGTACAGGTTTTCTGTATATCTTTCTCACATTTTTGCTTTGCTGGGCTGTGCTGCTGACTTCTTCTGCACTGTCCTGACTACCTTGAGCCTAGCAAAGAGTTTAAGTGCTTTTTTTGGACTTGAGATGGGCTGCTCAGCACAGTACAGGATCTGAACCTCACAGAGAGGATCATGTTGATGGTTTTCAACCACAGCAGGCACCTAATCTAACATCCTCATCTAGTGGTGGGGTGGAGAGAAGAGGGAACCGCAAGGCAATGCCATATTGCTGAGTAAGATGATCCCAGGACATGCAGACACAGCAGGGAGGAAGATTGTACCTGGGAGGGAGTAAAGGGTGGTTGACTGAAAGCCTCCCTCACTCTGGAGCTGTGCCGACTCATACGGCTGATTTGTTAGCAACATACTGGCCCTTATCCCTTGTAAATGACTTCTTTTCCCCACCATACATAAAGGAAAGATTAATTGAAGATGAACAGTTTCTCTCAAGGCAGCAGAATACAAACTTTTGTGCTTTTTCTTAACTGCCACTTTAGCCCTCAGTGCTATTTCCAAGGGAAAAGAGGCTCCTTTTAATCCTAACAAAGGTTCATTGATCTAAAGGCCTTCTGAGACCAGAGACACTGAACAAAAGTGGTCAGTGTGTTTTGGCAGAAGAGAAAGAACTGTCATACAGTTAAGACACAGGTGCAGAGGGGCAAAGCCTATTGCTTAGAGGAGGGAGATCTGGAAATGGCAACGGAGCAATCGTTCTGTCCTGCAGGCAACCATCATCCCCTCTATGAAAATGAGCAAGTCTCTTCTCTGTGTCATTGTTTCTCTGGGTACGTTCAGCTCTTATTTACTCCACTGAGTTAAATTGTACAGATTTCTACTGTTGCTCTAGATGAGCATCAACTTACATTACAGCACAGGTAAGGGTCTCACTGATCAGATGTCATGGACAACAGCTGTTAAAGGGCTACAGAACTTAACACAAATTAACCCAGTCATGTGTTTTATGTACAGCACTACATAAATATTTTACCTTGCATAGCTGCTGGGGAATTCCCTTGGGGTTCTGGAATAAGTGGCACAGGGAAAGTCTGAAGCATTTATAGGCTTGACCAGAGAATTACTTCTAGTTGCAGGAAAGCAATTAGCCCAGGCAGTATTGTCCAACCCACAGGATGGTCCAAATGAAATACTGCATTACAGGGGACACATCTGTTAACATGAACCAATTTCAGATTGCTTTTCGTTATCCTCTTGGCATAAAAAGAATGATGGTATGTGTGTTTGTTGCTTTTTTATGTCTCTCTGGACAGGAAAGCACAGCAGAATCGACGAGGGTTTTCAGAAGAGCAACTTCGTCAGGGACAGAACGTAATAGGCCTTCAGATGGGCAGCAACAAAGGAGCATCACAGTCGGGCATGACAGGCTATGGAATGCCAAGGCAGATTATCTAAAAGCATCTCTATCTGTAGAGAAAACACTCCTTCTGCAACATGGTCTGGTAAAAAAAACAAACAAACAAAAAGAGGAAAAAAAAGTGAAAAGAAAAAAAAAAGCTCATTAGTTCCTTTTCTGCCTGTTTTTTAATAGTTAGTGCTCTCTAAGGTTTGAGCTATTTTTGGTTTGGTTGTTTCATTTGCAGCTGCAAGAGTTCCTCTAGGAGCTTGGGTTTTCATGGTAGTGTGTGTCAGTTCACAGCACGTGCGCACTGCTGCCTCCTACTTTTCACTTCTAAACTATGCAAAGACAATTATTCTCTATTAATTTATTTGCAAAGTGTTATCTTCTGTATTTGTCTCACACTGCACTTGTACTTCAACCAGTAACCTCGTTCTTCGATTCAGTGACGATATTGTTTGACCTAAGAATAAAGACAAATTAAAGACACCTCTTAGACTCATTATTTAAAGGAGTTAAAAACAATTGAAACTAATGTCCACATGGGACAGAGTTGAGCAGGTAAATGTTTTAATCTGTCCCGTCTCTACCCTAGAGCCCTCTCTGAGTCACTCCTTGCTATAGTGTTTACAGTCTGTGTCACGTGTTCAATTTAGTTTGTCTAAAGGCACATCCAATGTATTTTCCTAAAAAGAAGACAAGATGATTTAGCTATTGAGTGTAGTTCCACCCAGTTTAGCTCAGATTTCCCTTGACCTAGGGTTCTGGGTTGACTGCAGCTGTCAAAGTTGTGGATGAAGCTACAATGAATTTAATAGGGAGAGCAAAAGCTGTATAAGAAAACAAATAAAGAATTAATTCACTACTTCCCACTGGCAGACAGACATTTAACCACTTCCTGTAAGGCAGGGCCTCAGCATGTTGTTACCACAGTCATACCCTCTTCCTCTTCGCTTTTGTTGCTGACACCATATGTATGGGATATCCCTTTGATCAATTGAAGGTCAGCTGTCCTGGCTGTGTCCTCTCCCAGCTTCATGTTCTCCCTCAGCCATGGAGTAGAATAGAAAGGGCACTGTTTTGCAATAGCCACCACAATGGTGTTTTATCAGGTGCTTCAAATCACAAATCCTGTGGGCTGCTTGAGAGATGGTTAACTGCACCCCAGCCAGGCCCAGTACACCCTGCAGCAGCTGCGTCTCCAAACTCCAGGAATTCTTCCCCATGACAGGAAAATCTGTCAGAGGTGAGAATAGTTGATATTAAATCAAACTAAACACTGCAAAACAAAGTGTGTTTTAAATGCAAAAGAAAACAAAAAAAAACCTGTCAGAATGCTTCTGACCTGAAAAAAGGTCCATCATTTAAGTTCATATAATCTGTCATGCTCATCTGCCATGGGCTGCAATGTGTCTGCTAGATCTTTCCAGGACAGTTTGCTGGAGAACATGCTCACAGTCATCCATCCCCAGCAGCTTACCAGAGCAATCTGACTTGCTAGAAGACAGAGGTTGTCTCGTGGCTGTGTGGCCCGTACAATTGGGGGATGCACACTGTTTTCTCTGCAGGGCTACCTTCCTATTGCTAACTATTTCTGCTGCTTTCCCTTGCAGAGCCCCATCACCTCTTCTCTGTGGGCAGGTGGGAAGGGAAATGATAATTGAACTCTGGGGGCTTTTGCTTTTTTTTTTTTTAAAAAAATCATGGCATTTCCAAGAAGGCCTGAAAATGTAATGTCTGGGCAGGTAACAAACAAAGGATGATCTGCCCTGACAGCTAAGTGCCTTCATATATAGGTAGGAGTGACTTCTGTCTGAGTCTGAACCTAGCTGCTCATGGTGTCTGCTTGCTCTCCACTAAGTAGCCCTGGAGCCAGTGACACACGGGTTAATGTGGCTTCAAATGTTTGTACCACTGAGTAAACTGAAGGGATGATTCCCCCAACTTAGATGAATCTCTATCCTCTCTGTCAGGAGAAGGATGAGAGTAACACCTCACTTCAGTCAAGCTTTTCTGAAGCACTGGGGGGGCACAGCAAGTGAGAAATGAGGTAAAGGTCCTGTTACGTGGTTGGTGCTGAGGACATCTATAACAGCTGCCACTGAAGAGGTTGTGTCCCTCTTCATATATCTGCCAAAGTGTCTTGGCTTATCCACTGTGCTGTTGTTGAGCCCTTTACTACCTGTTAGGAGTTATTTTTCTGTTACTTAGGTGAATTAACTCAGCAGATGCTCAGACGACCCTCCAGATGGTGCGTCTGGGGTAGGAGATCACCTGTCATCTGCGGTGGGGCATTAGCTCAGTGTAAAGTATAACACATACCTTCCCCCTAGATACTACATTAGATGAAATGTGAAGAGAATAACAGTTTTTCATACTAAAAGCAAATAAGTGGATTTAAAATATCTGGGCAGATGGCAAGACAAATGACTGACACCAGAAACTTTAACTTTGTGAATATGAAGAGCAACCATCTTCCCCTAATAGGAAGTCACAGCCACAGAAGACAAAACAGTCAGATGAGAGGAGCTGGAAGAACTGCCTTGCAGGTAAGTGGTCTAGGAGGTCACAGCCTGAGCCCTTGCTACACACTGTCTGTGCAGTGGACACAGCGTGCACAGCCAGACCTGAGCTTGGTGACCTGGGTCTCCAGCCTCTCTTTGGATGCAGAATTGCCATTTTGTAGGTTTGGAAACACCATTTTAAAGTGCAACATGCCAGTTGCATTCCCAAGGTATGTTACTGATCTTCTGCATTCCTAATGCCATAGCATGGCATCACCTGCTCCCTTCTCTGTCAAATTTTCTCCCTGACCTTACAGCCGATGGGATCTGGGAAAATCCAGGTCCCAGCCATCAGCATAGTTGACTCAGAAGAGCAGACAGACCTACTGGTGAGGGAAATGATCCATCTAGGCCAGCTCTCTGCATCTGACAGTGACAAAAAAAGGGGACTACTTAGAGCACTTGGGCCCAGATGCTTTCTGTGGTCCCTGTCCTTCCTTCTCCATCAGCACCTGAGATTGTAGCAGTTGGGTACATCCCAGCAGAAGAAAGACCATGCATGCCTAAATTAAATGTTTTTTTTCATCAAAAGTACATTCCTTAATTAAATGAGCTTTCAGTAGGTTTGACATTCTAACTCATTGAAGTTAGAGAAAACATTGTGTATTTGCACAGCATAAACCCCAAACTCTGTTAATTCTAGCAAGCCATAATAGCAACAACAGCTAAATGCTCAAGGAAAGATCTATATACTCTGTGGCTGCAGACAAGGGACCTGGTTCATGAAGGAACAACAGCAAAAAAGACCGATTCTCCAGGATCTTATTTTTTGTAACCCTTCCTTAAGTTCAGAACACATTCTTTCATTACCTTAAACCATCAAATTGATGTAGCTGTTAGTATCTGGTAGTAGATGTTGCAAAGCCTACTTTATTCTGTGAGTTAATCTTATCCTTCGATATAAATGTTCTTACAATTAAATATTAACACTGGCCTACTAATGTTCTCCCATTAAAACATCCTTACTACTAAGTTTACAAACATCTTAAGAAGTAAATTAATACAGTACCAGGCTAATTTAGTTACCAAATTAGCAGAAAACACCATCACTTATCTTAAATGATTTAAAGTTTGCTTTTATTGCATCAGGCCCACTTACTCAGGTCTCCCAGAAACCTAAGTTATTTCTGTGATAACCTTCTGCATTGTTACTACTAAAAGCCTTGATATACAGTAGAATAGAAACATACAGGAACTTTGAACACCTACTGCAGGGTATGTGTGTGCTTGGGAGAGGATGTGGTGTGTTTCCTCTTCTAGCTATCGGGTTTTCTTAGGTGAGGGTTCCCTCCACAAATGATGAAAAATATCTCACTTAAAGGCTGTGGACTCAGTCTGACAGCAAGTATGAGCTAAGACAAGACCTTTCTCATGCTGCCTATAGTCCTTTTTGAAGTCTGGCTGTAACTTGATCAGCTGTCTCAGGTTAAAAATAAATGAAAAGAAAATATTTTTGTGAAAAAGTGCTTTAGATATCCTCCCCCTCAACAACTGTACCAGAGAAAGCCCTGTCATAGCAGACTGGACCAGAAACACCTTAACTATTGCTGCACTTATGCTTCAGTTTGCCATACATGTAGACACGTGATTTACATTTATCTGCCCTTATGGCAAGTTTGAGACCATGACTTCATTATGGACAATTGTTTATTAACTTCTTTTCAACATTAGGATGGCATCTAATGGCCTTCTGAAAAGATGATCTGTGAGAGTGTGAATAAAGAAGAACCACATCCATGAGGCTGGGATCCAGGTTTGTCTTTCTTTGTAAGGAGAGCAGAAAGAAAATGAAATTAACAGAAAGTCAATAGTAGATTCAGCCAGTTTCATCAAGCTGCAGCTTCAACAATGGTAGGCTAACAAAATGTGATGTGTTTTAAATAAAAGCTAATGAGAGTGAGCTGCATGAAAACACTTTGCTCTTCAGCAAATTTGCCCACAGCACCACTTTGCCATATGCCTCTGCTGAGCAGCATCCTCTGCTCTCAGCAGGGCTGTTGAGGAGAAGGGTCTGCTGGCAGCAACAGACAGCAGCAGCCCCTTCCTTTCTGCCTGGGAGCTGCCAGTGTGGGCTGTTCACACCCCAGCCACAACACAGTCATACCAAGTTGACTTATTTTACTAACTGCTTAGGCCAAAATAGAGCCACCAAGGAGGAAGGAAAAGGACATAGGATTAATTTCTACATCTGTAAGGGGTTGTACTTGACTCTGGCTGTATTGCTTCGATTTGCTATGTCTGTTCTTGAATGAAAGCAAGGTTAATAATACTGAATAGTGGTGACCTGAATATCTTGAACCCTAACAGGAACAGTGATAATGTCTTCTAACTAGAAATAAGCTTTAAATATCTTGAGAAGGCAAGTAAGCATTCTTATGTGAAAGAAATTCAGACACTGACTCTAAGCCCCTTCCCTGACTGTTATGCGTGAGCCAGAGAGCAAGGGTCCACCAAAGTTGCAGATGAATAAGTGTACACAGACCTTCCTCCAGCTATTTCATCCTCTCTAAACTTAAAAAGAAACATAAAAGCTGACTTTTTCATGCATGCATAAACTACCAAGCAAACAATCTGTGACATTCTAAATTGAAGGAGATGCCCAAACAGACAGGGTGAGAAACAGACGGTTTTTTCAGCATGTGTTTGAGCATGGTAGGCTCTTGAATGGAAACATATCTTTACCCTCTCTGTGGGGCTTGCTGAAAAAAGAAAAGCAAGCACAAGCAACCACCTGTCCCCACTCCTGACAAACAGATGTACCTATTTAAACTTCACTGAGGTTGCTCTTCCCACATGAGTCTCCAAAATAAAAACACCATAGTTCTGTGACTAAGCTCAAGCAACAGAAAACCAGGAGGTAAAATGAGAGGAGAGGGTGGTGAAAAAAAGATATTAACTATTACTATAGAGGGAAAGTCAGCCTCGGATGGGAGGAAATTTTTCTGCTCTCTTCTTGCAATGTTGATGTGACAGCACAGTGCATGAAGCTGTGACATTCAAGTAAAGTTATAATGCCAATTCTCAGATGCAGAAATACATTTGTCTATAGTCCTACTGGATTTATAGAAGAAATTAGAGAGGTGACCTTTCTCCTTAATGAAATTTCTGTTAAATGGCTCACTTTATGGTACAAACGTTACTCCCCTGTTGGGCAGGAGGAGTAAATCCCATGCTCTAGTGAGTCAGTGCTCTGCAGACCGTGTAGCAGATTTAATGCTGATGTGTAGGTTCAGAAGAAGTGATGTCAAGAAAGGTAGGAGAGGTCTCTGCCCTGTTCCACTTAGAGGATATGCAGGGCCAGGCTCAGCTGGCGAGGGGAGAGGCAACACTAGAGGGAAGGAGCCAGGACCACACACTGTGTGCGTGGCTCACAGAGGCTTAGAGCAGCACAACATGCCTGAGACAGACTGATGATTGTTAAGTATTTCCAAACTGGATTTTAGGAAAGGGTATGCATTATCATCTTGTCAAGAAAAATGTTAGGTGGATAATAGCTTTTGTGTTTGCATGAAAATCAGCTAAATGTTCTGTTTTTCTCATTTCTTGTTGAGATACAGAAAGAGGACAAAAAAGAGCAGGGATTGTTTTTAGGAGCAGGCCTTGTGTTAGTGTCATTATGAGTCAACATTTCATTCTAAGTTTCTTTGTGTTAGCTCCCACGCATAATGGAGATGGAAGGGTATGTACCTGTCCTCCTTCCAGTTCTTTCCAACATACAATCCAAGAGATGTTGTTTGGACCAGGTTCTTAAAGCTGCTGAAGCACCTTCCACCATGGATATGCCTTAACACCCACCCCTAGAGCTGCTGAGTGGCAGATCTGGTCTTTGTGGGTTTGGCTCTTGGTAAATTGGTAACAAAACCACTTCCTCATCGTACAGGAAAACAACCACAAAAAAGCAAGTCTGGCTCTAAAGTGCTTGTGTACCATGGCAACATTGGCTTTCTAAGTGAACAGAAAACGCTTTTGGTGCAAGGAGGGAAAAATCAGTATTTGAGGTAGCAGTTTGGAAAGTGCAAGTGGGATATCAAGGTAATCTATGCATGTGCCAGGAATGATCATCTGCTAACATCCTCTGAAGACACCTGTTCCCCCTATCTGCCACAACAATTCAGATGAAGCATGCACTGTGCCATAGCTGTGGCCAGTGGTGTTAAACCAAAGCTGTATTTCTTGGATTCCTCCTGCCTCAGAAGGGTATTTTGGAATGTGGTTAATGGTTGGGCTTGGTGATCTTAAGGGTCTTTTGCAGCCTCGGTGATTCTATGAAGATGGGCTACAGCTGGGTCTCCACACAAAGAGCATTGTAGAAGGTTTATTACTGAAAAGCAAGAGTTCAAGCTGCAGCCACGTGGAGGTGATTGTTAGATTGTGTGAAAGAATTGCAGTGAAAAGTTCAGACCTTGCCTTAGAAAAGATAAGTTGAGGTAAACAAAACTCAGGCTCATGTGTATAAGCTCAAGTGTACTTTGCTTTCTTCTTGTGAGAGATTTTGCTCTGAGGTAGTGTCCCTAAAACAGTTCACCATTGGCAGGAGCTGCTGAGAACATAGCTTCTTGATTGTTTGTTACTAAGTGAATTTTATTGCTAGATGTTGATGGAGCCATTATTAAGCAGAGACAGTGTGGCCAAAGCTGAAAGTGAACTGTGTAGGAGTGTGGCTGTGTGAAGGTATCTGTCTCCTAAGTGCATATGACGTTTACATGAGGTGCTGGGGCAGAGAACAGCTGGCTTGCTGGGGGACAGATCACAGCTAAGATGTGCTGGCTGCCACAGTGACAATTCTGAGTCAATTCTGCTGTTCTAAGGAACAGCAGAACTTGCAGCTCCAGAGTACTTAGAGCTACTTTTTAGATTCCTGTGCATTCAGTTTCACCTTCTAACATTTTGATTGGAGAACTGCTTTAGAATTTATTGGTGTAATTAAAAAGCATTTCTGCTCGGATCTCTAAGAGACATACTGAAATCATAGTGTGTGTTTTGTAGGAGATTTACTTAGCCTTGGAAGTCTTCCTTAAAAACAAATATTACCTTATTTTTCTCTTGTGAAGTGCTTGATTATGTGAATCCTTCTCCCAGAAGCATCATCATAGTATGAGCTGGTTTATGAGGTGCTGGATACAGGGGCTGGAACAGGGATGAGAGTTTTTCTAACATGTATGTGTATTAATAAGTCGAGCTATTGCTATAACCTTTCAAGAGAGAATACAAAGAGAAGTATTATGTGAAGGTAATTGTTGTGCCAGGTTTCTGTTTTTCGGATGTCAAATACCTGTAACGAGTTGAGTCAAAGTAAGTAGAAAAAAAGAGTAGTGCATTTGTATAAATTGGGTAATTTTTCCTATTACTCCTCTGTCTCTTTTATCTTTCTTTTTATACACTTGATGTAGGACAGGGATCAAAGCCAAGCTATTGTTTACAGCCAGATTCAGCAGTCTTTGTGTTCTGTAAAATGAATCCATGAATGATTAAACAGTTTTTGTGCTGTTCGATTTTTAAGTGGGAGTTAAGTGGGGTGGAGGGTGGAAAGCAAGCCATAGTACTGCCATGTCACTGAAGCAGGCTGCATGAGTGAACCTCGCTTCGGTGGAATATATTCTGTATTTAGTGTCTGTGTAATATGATGAGTCCCTTAAGAACCACCTTCCTCACTTGCTCTGTGAATTGCACTCCCGCTGGAGTCAAGCTCATCCAGGCAAATTGAATTATTAGCTGGAGATAAATGGGCCCAGGGAGCACTTAACTGAAACAGTGATGATGCTCATGCCCTTCAACTAAGTATAAATGCTGTCTCTTACAAAAGCAGGAGGTATGGAGGAAGGAAGTTTTGGTTCTGAACACTGTCTACTTTTGTGCTAGTTATGTGCTAGTGATGAATCATAAATCTTAGCACTCATTTGGAATGAATCTTTAGTTTTGAAGACAATGACTTTCAGAAAATGTTATCTTCTTCATAGTAATTTTGAAATAAAAGAAGTGATTTAGCTTTGTGTTTAGGACAATCTTCTTAAAATTATATTCTTAGTTTATACTATGGGTACAACATGCATGATTAAGGTCAATTGAGAACACCTAATGTGCTTTAAATTTCAAAACCTTTCCATGCAGTGATGTTTTTAGAGTACCAGCATTGGAAAATGAAGGATGGAAAGAGCTGTATTTCGCTGGTCGCTTGCAAAGCCATGGTGGTGTGATGTGAACCCCCAATAGTGGCTGTGTGATCAGCAAAGTCTGCAAGCAACTAAACTGTAGCAGCCATGACTTGTGTGAGTTGGAGATCGTGCATGAAACACCCTGTAATGGGCAGAGAAAACAAAGGTATTTTTTTGATTCCTCCTTTAAATCTGAGAAGAATGAGAAGGTGAAATATGGCTTGACAGAGAAGCAAAATTAATGCCAGGGATTTCCTATGTGCTACTGATTTGTCTGTTTTGTACAGGTGAGCCTTAGGGAAGAAAAAAAATCAGATTAGAAAGTAAATGTATTATAAGATCAGATGGATTTAAAGTTTTCTTTCCAGAGAGCAGGCTTAAAATAATCTATGAAATATAAGGAAAGGCGGACAGAATAAAAGATGATCTCAGCAACAAAAGGCTAGAGTGGAAGAGATCCCCAGAAGGGGAACCAGCTGTTCTATTAGAAAAATGAGGATCTCCCTCATTTGGTGGGAGGAGGAGATAGATGACCTTTACAAATGGAGGCATAAACCAGACAGCAATGTCATCAATATCACTCCTTCTGTCATTTCAATTCACCAAGGGTCTCAAATTTTAGTTGTCACTTTGCTTAATGTTTGTATAGTCTCAATTGATATATCTGATTTAGACCTATACATAGCAAGGGAAGGTGAAAGTCCTATCATCATGTCTGGTCACGAGGAAAGGCGGAGCCTCATTAGTGGGAAGTTGTTTGTAGCACAGACCGGTAACGTGCATTGCTTCAAGAGTACTGGCATTTGCTTGTTTACTTGGCTGTCTAAAAATAAGCCTGAACACAGAGCAAAACACACAGACTGTTTCCAGAACCCTCACCCCTGTGCAGGCAAAGCTGCTGCACTGGGATAAGCTGTTCCCGTGTCCGATGGAAACTACTGGCCTGAAGGAACAAAAGCCAATGTTCCAGCTGAAGTATTTTAAATCTCAAATGGATGAGTGTCTGTCCATCAAAAGGAAATCAGAATCTCTAAAAGAACAAGATTTTTTTTCTCTCTCTCTAAAACTGTTTTACCCCTTGGAATGAGGAAAAGTAACTCAAAAAATGGTTCTTTATAGAACGTTACTTGCGATCTGGGCACTTGTAACTACACTTTGTCCTTTGAGATAAAAGCTGTGGCTATTGCTACTTGCTCGATGTCTTACAGAATGAATCATGTTTCCTTCCTCAGGATTCATTACAAATTTGAAGCACCTCTGAGACTTAACGTGGTGGCTGAGAGGCTTTAAAATTCTCAGGAGGAGGGCTGCACTGAAAATGCTATGTATTATGAAGGCTTATTAAAAAATAGAATTTCTATAACCAATTTAAGCTCTAGGAATCAGGTTGTATGTATGGTCATGTTGTCACGTGTTACGTTGTTCCTCTCCACCTCTTCCCCGAAACACAGAGAAATTTTAGTCTAAATCTGTTAATAAAAATGTTACTAGAGAAAAGTTTGAGAAATTATTAGTCTGAGGCAAGTTCAGGAATTTAGTCTCTTAAATAGGACCTCAACAATGTTAAGACAGCATAAGCGTGTAAGGGTAGCAGGGGCCTTATAGCTGCCTGCCAGTAACAGTTCAGGAGGAGAAATATTGACAGCCCTGCATGTCACTTGCAAGACTGAGAGTCAAGACACCATGAGGCTCCACAAAACCCTAAGCTATTTACAGAGGTCCAGGCTGTCCACGTAAAAATGTAGACATTTTTAAAATCTTGTTTGTATTGCTATGTGGCCATGGCAGTAAAAGCTTTTAAGAGTGTGGCTCTGCCAACATCTCAGATGTTCCTAAATAAGCTCTCCCCTCCTTTTGACTTAGCAAAACACCATGAGGAATCAATCTCGCCTGTTAAAATAAATCCACAACAAGTGTGGACAGGCAAAAAATGTAGGAAGATGACCAGCCAATGTGGAAGTGGATACAGGGAGCTCCCTGTGTCTGAAGGTCAAGGGACACAGGCATTCAGCTCTGCTCTGTAAACACAGAGGAAGTGCAGGGTCTTGGCAGGTTCTGACATTACTATACACAAAGGATGTAGTGCAGGGATCATAGCCTGTGCTTCTGAGACAACAAAGGATACTGAAATTTCACTAAGGCAGGCAAGTGCAGCTTATGAGACCTGCTATTTTTTCTAGGTACTGTTCTTGTATGTGTGTGATCAGCTTTTGTTTCCCATGATAACTTCCTGATCCTCAAGTACTGATCTTGAAATAACTCTCAGTTGGCTTCCCCACTTTGACAAATTGCTGATCAGCCTGATGGGCTTGATTACCCTGATTTTATCTTTCATGAGGTGATTGGCTCAAACATTGAGGGGATTGAACCTGCTGACATAGGACTGTTTATTTGAACGAATATGAAGTGGAGTCTGCTTCTGGAAAAAAGACAGTATTTAAATCCAAGTAAAGATTTTGTCCACAGAGCTAGCTCAAGTGGTGTTGCTGTGCAATGTTGATGTTGGAGCTGGATAACATGAATGTGCTGGAGGTAAGTTCACAAGTTCTTTGAACTGAGTCTCTATGGAGACCCAGGACTGGGAAGGGTGTTTCTCTCTGCTGAACGTCCACACAGCACAAACAGGTAGAAGCTGAATAAAAACCTCTCAACTGTAGTTCAAACTATAGTAACATTTTAGCTGAGGCCTTGTAATGATGTCACAAATGCAGTGGACAGGACGGTAGCTCTCTCCCAGTAGCTCTCCCATTAGTTCTGTAATTCTTTCAATTTCGCATGTAGCAGTGATTGTGTAAGGACACTACCATGTGCAGATCGTGGCCACAGCCAGCCCTTTGAAGTCTTGCAGCTCTAACCAACATGCAAACAGTTACTTGATTTAAGTAAAAAATCTGTTCTGCTTCCTAACAGTTTGAAGTTCCACGTGCTTTCTGTAGCCTGTCACTGCCTGGATGATAACATCTCAGGACTCTGAGACTGGTAGAGTAGCGATAAAAGAAGCACAAGTGGCCTGAATGCCCCACTGAAGTCTTTTAGGTGGGTGTGGAGAAGCCAGAAGATGCTCCAGGTGTTTTCTTAGGTGTTTTTTTGTTCTGTCCTCCTACTTGGAAGATGACTAGAGAAATGGAAATGAGATGGAAGGTCAAAACTGGAGGGAAGAGGCAAGCGTAGGATTTTGAAGAGGGAAGACGAGGAGTTAAACTTCTAGTGTTGATTTTCTTCCAGGGCATCAAAGATATTCTTTGCGTAGTTGCAGAGAAAAGGCAACTGTGGAAAGGCAGGACAAGCATTTTATGGGGAAGTTTATTCATGACAAGCACTGGGACTAGACTGGCTTGTTGCTTGTGGTGGCCTTGGGCATAGAATTTCCTGGGGGAGACACTGCAGTCTTGCAGGCACGAGAGAGATATCTTTGGTTCACTTGCACTAAAATGTAGCCTCTTTTTAGCTGGGCATCTGTTACAGCAACTGACTACTATGACAGTGTGGGAAGAGAGATGTTTGCCTTCCATGTGGCATGCTGGCTCTGATGACAGGTAGTAGAGAATTCACTAATCATGACAGCTTCTGGAGATCTTAGCCTCGTGGACCAAAGATTTTGGAGAGCAGTTCTTATGAGATGAAGCCTTGAACTTAAAAATTCCATCTTTATTCACTTTCAACAGGGAACAAATTAAGGACGAGATCACTAGTTGAAGTGTGACTGGCAGGGAGGACCACAGACATATTCCCTATTAAGAGTAAGTGCTTTGACTTGTCAAACTCTGCTCAGGCCTGCCCTATGCAAGCACATGTGATTGAGCACTGTAATAGTTGGGAGTTTGCGCATGAACACATCTAATCACCTGAAAAGTAACGAGTATTGCTTTGACTTGACTGAAGTGCTGACCCAACTTGACTTTTGTAGAGGGGGTTATCATTGGCGTCAGCACTTGTTGAACTGCAACAACATCGTTATGGTAGAAATATTGTATTTTTTTTTTATATTGATTTGATTTGAAATGCAGCAGGTTTTCTAGTACTGTGATTCTCCTAAACCATTTTTATTCTAGTGGTATGATTCACGTAGGCTGTGTCAATATTTACTTGTCTTAACCTCTGCCACATATACCTGTCCATTTTCATATAATAAAGAAATGGAACATAAAATTACTTGCCCCTATAGGAGGCAAGTGGTGTGAGACCATTAGATGGAATAGCAGGGCTTGTCTGTCATAAAAATGCCACAGACTGATAAATGGATTCTGTGACCAAAAGATGTGCTCGCTTAGCCTTTTTATTTTAATTTAAATTGATAGAGATACAAATAACCAAGCTATTCTCTGTCTACATGTCTACGAGGCAAAATGGCTCTCTTGGCACTCAAGGAAGTAGCTATGCAAGGTGTTCAGCTGCTTCATTTCAGATATATGCTCTGTCAAGGGCAGTTATGTATTGTCTGCATCTTTGAAGACAGCTTAATTGCCTGTAATTTCCAAGAGGATTTTGTCTACTGGAAAGTGGGATTTTTAATTTTTTTTTTTTTAAACATCATTTTGCATCAGAGGCCTCTAGCATACAGTTAAGCAGTGTCAGGAATCAGAAATTAAGGAAAAGCTCAGAAAGTGAAAATATGAGTGCTGTGATTCTAAGCTGCATTTCAGATGACCAAGATCTCAAACAGGTAGCATATTATGTATTCAGTGGAGGAAGAGAAAGAGGTTCAAAATGGATATTGAAACATATGTTGGTAGACAATTATTTATAACTTAGTATTCAGCAATCAATTGCCATTCACTTCCGTATTTTGGTAAAAACCTCATTTCAACTTGCTCACAGTTTCAACTCTCAGAAAATTAAAGAAACAGCTATTATGTGCTGGTTCTGTCTCCTGTGATGGAAGGCATCTCCCCAAAATGTTAATGACTTGCCTGTGTGTATGCAGATCTCTTCAGGCTATTAAAACAATACCAGTTATCAGTATGTGTTTATTGAAAGTATAGATATTTGATCTTCCTTAGGTTCAAATTGAAACAGAATTACAAATTCATGTCTTTTATGGAAAGGCAGCTGAAACCTTAATTTCTGTTGGAAGTAATATTGGCTGTAATCTGAGGAAATTATTCAAGGGACAAAATAAGCAATTGTGCAATGCTAGTGACAGCTCAGATGGAAATTGGCCTAAGAAGCTTTTTCTTAAATATCATCATAAATCATTGTTTAGCTTTTGCAGACATGTGAAGACCTGTGCTTTGCCTGAGTTTTGATTAAAGAAAATGTGATACAAACAATATGTGAGAGAATTCTTAAAGGCACTAAATCCAGGTTTTAGTAGAATTAACTTTGTGTTTTGTATGGACTCTTCTTCCTCCCACATTTGTGTGCAGCTTGTTAGACATTGTTTCTTAGCAAAGAGAGATTCTGAAATGCAAGCAGAATGTTACTTTCGATGTTCAGTTTAGGGAAAAAAAAATGACATGCTGAGGTTAGTAGCACTCTCGAGCACCCTGGTATGTTAGTGTGCTCATGCTGGCAAGCTGGTTCAAGGCTCCTATCAGTTAAAGGAGCAAGAATGACTGCATTTGAACTGATCATGGAAGCAGCTTTAGTCAGAAGGGAAAGATTTATATTATCCAGAGAAGGTTTTGTAGAAGATAGGTTTGTTCAGTTCTTAGATAATTGCCTGTACTCGGTGAATGTGTGATTCATCTGCTCTTTCTTGGATGCCTCTTTGTCACCACTGAGCATAAAGTAAGTCTAGAAAACAAACCTGGGTTAGCATGTCTGCCTTATAGACAGCCTAAGATAGGCAAGATTAATGCTACCTCTTCTCCTACCTTAGCACTAGGTTTTTGCAGTGCAAGACAAGCTTTTAGTCCTAGACAGCTGGATCATCAATATCCCGACTTCCTCCATGCTATCTATGTAATACAGGCAGATATCTCATCTGTTGCTTGAGAGGCTGATGTGCATATCTACTGTAGCCCTTCTCTTAATCAGAGGCTCAATGGACTGGAAGGGTCACAGATTAAGAGGCTGCCCCTGGTTGTGTGTGTGTTTTGTAGAGGAGCGAATAGAAAATCAGACTGCTCAACAAAATCTGCATGAGGAAACCACAGCCCTAAGAGAGTGGTGTGAGTAAAACCCAGCATCCCTGCCATTATGTGAATAAACTGAGAAGTCTGGGATTTGTGACCGCAGGTTTTACAGTAGCAGGAAAGCATGAGGAGGTGAAACTAGCTTGAAAGCCATGACATGACAAGAAAATGAGATGCTTCTGAAACTAATCGGTATAGGTGTTATGCTGATTTGGGTCAGAAGTAAGACAAGAGACATGTTTTACATGTATCACTTGCAGTAGATAAAATCAAGCTGCGTAGTATGAGTTCATGCATACCAAGTAATGGTTTAAAGCCCATGACCCTTTCAGGTGAACCTACATGAAATCATGCTTCTTCATGGAGCTCGGAAATGAAATTGGCTCATGTTAATTTTTCAAGCTGAGCTGGGCCGTAGTTTTCAGGAATATCCATGCAAGGTCTCCTCCATGGACTGCAGCACCCGAAAGACTTCCTTCATTTCCATAATTTTATTTTTTGTTTCATTTATTTATTTCACACAGGTGACCCACAGGAACCATAAGTATAAGAAAAGTGCATATCAATATTATTTATCTCCTTGAAGGAATAAGTTTACTTCTACATTAATAACTTCTACACTGGACTTTCTATGCTATCTAGATAAAATTGCATATAATTTTCTTACTAGGTTTAAAGCACAAATTTAATATTATACCCTTTGACTGACTCTGTTGCTATTTCAAAAGCAAACACTATAGTTACTTTTATCTTCTCAGGAGAAAAATATATGAAGTTAAGTGGCTGAAGATAGGTGAAGTCTGGAGATAACTGTGTCTGTGATAACTGTTCCTTAACTCGTAAAGGATATGCTCAATGAAGATTCAAAAGGCTTTGAATCTGTTAAAGGAAAGNATAGAGAAAAAATATGTAGAATAAGTTAATATAATTTTTCTGTGCAGCTAAAACATCAATAAAGCCCAGAACTTAAAAGTATCACTTCATAAGCTTAAAATATATTGCAGTCATCAAGCAAATAACAAACTTTTACTGAGGACATAAATATTGTACTTCAGAACATAAGCCAGAAACTGACATAAAGACAAAAAATATTTTGTTTACAAATACATTGGCTATCTAACTGCAGGATTTTTTTGCCTTGTAGCTGAAGATTGTTTTTTCTGCTTGCACTGGCATAGATCGCACCTGGAGCTGACCTGTTACAAAGTCTGTGTTGCTAGAGGTTTTCATGATTGTTAGTCTAGGTTTTATATCTTCAGTGATGGATTATTAGTAGAATATGCTTTTTTTTTTTTAATAAAAAAATGATATTTNCAGGTGACCCACAGGAACCATAAGTATAAGAAAAGTGCATATCAATATTATTTATCTCCTTGAAGGAATAAGTTTACTTCTACATTAATAACTTCTACACTGGACTTTCTATGCTATCTAGATAAAATTGCATATAATTTTCTTACTAGGTTTAAAGCACAAATTTAATATTATACCCTTTGACTGACTCTGTTGCTATTTCAAAAGCAAACACTATAGTTACTTTTATCTTCTCAGGAGAAAAATATATGAAGTTAAGTGGCTGAAGATAGGTGAAGTCTGGAGATAACTGTGTCTGTGATAACTGTTCCTTAACTCGTAAAGGATATGCTCAATGAAGATTCAAAAGGCTTTGAATCTGTTAAAGGAAAGTGCAATACTTTTTTTTTTTTTTTTAAATCTATGGACCAGATTATGAAATACCAGTTGTATCATAGTAACTCCTTGTGCACAGGATAGTGGAAGGCTTTTAGGAAATACACGAACACATTAAGAAATCAAGGTAGTCCCCCAAAAAGTAAGTGTAATTAAAAAAAAAAAGGTGGGAGGCATGAGAAATAATATATTTTATATAAGAAATATTACATACAATATTA
>WBNH01002630.1:0-38344 GCA_013401255.1 Urocolius indicus | reverse complement strand
TTATTAGTAGAATATGCTTTTTTTTTTTTTAATAAAAAAATGATATTTTCTCAGTGTCATTTCTAGAGTTGACCCAAGGAAGGCATTGAGATTGTTAATCACTGAAAAAGACAGATCTATAGTTAGCATCCATTGAGGAAGGTACTGTTTTACATCCTCTATAAATACTTAATTAGCAAAGAAAATAGGATGGACCTGTTATGGTACAAGTGACTTCCTGCATCTGATTACAAAAAGGATTCTCAGTCTGGAGCCTAATCTATTTTAACAATGTGAAATATGTTGTCTGAAGCAGCTTATTTCTCAATTACAATACAGCAAATTCGAGTGTTCAAATTTGATTGTTCAAAGGGTACATTACAAAAATCTAGAAGAGAGTTAAATTGCTCTTCTTGGTTTACAGTCACCTGCTATTGGCAGCACTCTTACTCAAAGTGATTACATTTATTTTTCTTCTTTTAGTTGCATGATTTTGATCTAATTTTACACTTTACTTGCTACTTTTCCTGCTCTTGACAACTAATTTTTTAAAGTTTTACTGATATATAGATTTGAGCACTGTGATTTTGTGTTTTAGCAAGCTGGAGTCTTTTTCTGCTTAAAAATATTGTGAAAATTCTATTTATTTGGTCTGACTTCAACGTCAAAAGTTATTTGATAGCATCCTTCTAATATTCACAAAAGAGCAACAGGGTAGATAAGATTACAGTTGGAAACTCATCAAGGTAAATTGATGCCTCTCTTGATCCTGGATGTTGCTGTTAGCTGTCTTCAGCTTCACAAGTAGGAGTAGAGCCAGGGAAAAGGCACAAAGCTCTATTTCAGCTGAGACATGCAATAAAATTAATTCTACTGGAATGGATGAAAAAAATGATCTCCCAGCAGCAAAACCTGAAGATGATCTAACTGTAAGTAGATGACTTAACTGTTTCATACACTTCTTGACACTATTTGATCTTCTATGATCTAATAATCAAGTATTAAACTAAACATCCCAGTTGATGTGTTAGAACTTTGTTTAATAACTCAATCTGAAAATGTAAAGAGATGTCTGTAAATCTTCCGTTTTGCTAGTAACAAATATTTTCAGACAACTGAAATAAAGAGAACGTCAGTGTTATGTTGGTGTCATGGCAGCACATTTTTCCAAAAAGAAACATTTTCTAGACAGGAAAGGCAACTTTAAAGTAGATAAAGTGTTTTACTTTTTCCCAAGAAGACATAGAAGTGGGTTATTTAATGAATGTTAACTGCTGACATAGAAGTAATTAAATAATTTAGTATGTGATGACAGACAAACTGCAATTTTAATCTAGAAACTGATTCTAGAATACAAGAATTAAGTTGCAATAGAGAGGAAAGGTGAGTTAAGAGATGCGATCCTTATTGAGAGACGGGAACAGCTTAATTTCCCCCTTTTTTTTTTTTTTTTTTTTTTTTTAAATTTTGTACTATAAAATGTTGATGATAAACTAATGTGACCTGGGGAAATATTTTAAATGTAGAACATAGCATTCAACATTCCCATGAATTCTATGTAACAGAAAACTTTACCAGTCAAACCTTGATTCGTGAAGTGCGTCTTTTAAAGTAAGGTTAGAGTTGCAGTAGATGCAATGAAGGCAAAAGTTGTTTCAAGTACATGCTTACAGTCCAGTGATGTCGATCTTGAGCAGTCTTTAATGATCCCTGACAGGAACTTTGTATCTAATTTTTGGGAATAAATCTAGTCAATTAGATCTACAGCTGCAAAAAGGAATGACATGGAAAAACTTGAAATATTCTTGGAGGAAGATTGATGAAAGCAGCAACTGTCCTGATTGATCCATAGTGGCCCAGATTTCATATGTGAACAGAACTGGGCCTTGATTGGATGGTCTCATTGAATACCTGAGTGCATAAGGAAACATTACGCATTAAACAAATAGACGATTTGATTTTCATCCTTGCACAGAATTGTACTCAATCAGTTTTGTAAAAAATACAGAAGATAGGCAAATTGAGTCTTCCTCAAGTACAAAATAAATGCAGTTAATTGGCTACATAGAAGATACAAGTCTGAAATTTTTCCGTTCGATATTTTCATATTTGTTTGAGAAAACTGTAAAGGGCACAACTGGGTCCTATTATTCTACTCATTGTTACTTATTACTTACTTTTATTCTCTTATTTGAACATGCTCAACTCAAAGGTTGCCTGCCATTGTTTTTTACTACAGGACTTGGCAGGGTATTTGTAATGGCGTTGCTTACACTCCCTCTGTGAGGATACACAGTCTCTTACTGAAGGCATTGTCCCACAGAGTTCTGAGTATCTCCAGAGATGGAGCTTCCTGACCTCTCTAGGCATGCCTCAGGTGCATAGCCCTCATGGTTAAAATACATAATTTTTCTTTTCTTCATTGCCTCTTTCACCCCTTGCCTCCAGATGGAATATTCCCTGCTACCATGTGTGACTGTTGTGGCTGTCTCTTCACAGTTCATCAATGAAAAAAATTGTGGCTCTATCTTCTCCACAACCCACCTAAGCTAGAGAAATCTCTGATTATATTTATTTGAAGTGACTTTGCCTTGTAGTATTCTGCTAAATAACTCCACGCTCTCAACTTTTTGACGCACATTATATCCTCCAGCCCCTTGCCTCTTGTGGCCATTCCCTGGAATCACCTCAGTTTATCAGCTTTTCTGTTACACTGATGAGCACAAAACTGAACACAGAGCTTCAGATGTGACTCTACAAGTGTCGGGCAAAAGTAAACAACCACTTATTGTAGATTATTGCACATCACTGTTTTGCAAATGGCTAGTAGTTATGTTTGCCATTTCCTGGGTGCCAAGCTTCACCAGCTTGGGTGAAGCTTCACAAGCTTCACGTACTTGGGTTTTGTAGTCACTATAAAATTAACATCCCACATCAATAACTCAGAGTGCAGTTTTTATCTGGATTCTTTCTGACATCTGTTATCTTCTCTCTACTCAAGTGAAATACAGTTAGTAGGGATGAAAAATGAGCCTTGTGTCCACACCTTTTAGTCAACAATGGACTTCTAAGAGGCTTCAAAAAATTAAACAGTGATAAAAAGCCTGGCACCTTGTTGCAGCGTTTCTCCTTGCTACCTACCCCTTGTAGCTCTGCAGAGGCTAAAAAAGGCCTGGCAAGCACAGGAAACAGCCAAATAAGACAAGATTTATACTATCATATATGCATCTCTTGTGAAGTCTTCAGTGTATTTCTGTGTGGGCACTGGAAGAGATCAATAATAGGACAAGGGTGTGTTCCTTGGCAGAGTGATGCTAACTGTGCCTTGAGCAAATCATATGCCACGTGTCATCCTAGCCCACAACTGGCATAATATCAACTATGAGGAGAGAGGCTCACTTTGAAAATGCCCTTAAAATGAATTGTGTGACTGCCTATACAAGTTTGGTGCTGAAACAATAGCAAAGATTTGGGTCATGAGACATCTTGTTAAGTTATATTACCAAGCTGCTGTTGAAGAGCTGCCATTCTGCAGTACTTGTCTGTGTATACATCTCGGCAGCAAACAGTGCAAGCTACTCTGTTCTAAAGAAGGCTAATTCCCTTTACTCTGGTGAGATATGCACAAGGACTTTAGCGTTCATTCATATGGTTAATGTTGGGTAGATGTTGTGCGTTGAGCTGTTATCCTAAGGCATGTTGTGGTTTTGTGTCCTTATGTAATAGGAACTGACTGTGCTCTATCTGCAAGTGTCTGGAAGAAAAGGACCTTATCTTCTGACAGTTATAGTTGTGTAAATGCAGCAACAGGAAAATTGATGTAGGAATTTCTTTTAGGTGTTGATCAATCAGTTGCTATTGGAAATGTTTCACATTTTTGTTGCCTTTCACCTTATTTTAGGTAGCCAACATCTCCGTCCAAATGGTAGCTGCAGAAGATAAGTTGGCAAAGAGGATTCTGGCAATGAAAAAACATGGCAAACTGAAACTTAAAAAAAGAGATAAGTTGCTGTGGAATTTTCAAAACAAAATAATTCTCTTTACCATCATTCTATTCATTTTAGGAGTTGTAACCTGGACATTATTGTGGCTTTTCATTGGTGAGTTGCTGAAAGCTCATGCTGTTTTCGTACATCATTATCCCTAACAACACTTTCAGTTGGGTTTAGGATCTCACTTGTCTTAAAGGCTGTTTCTAAAATAAACATGGAACTTCTTGAAATGGGGCCTGAAAGACTTTTGATCATCTTTGTTACCACTTAAAGCAGTCGCATTAAGAAGTAACTGTAAGAACAGGTATAGCTGCCAGCCTTAGACCATTTGACTTTTTAAGTGTTTTGTCAGACTTATTTTTTTTTCTTTTCACATGTATTAGGTAACTGTGCAGATTTGACTGTTCCTATGACTTGGCTCCTCAGATTTTGACTTCTGTGTGTTTCTTGGCCTGCTAAAGTTCTTTGCCTTTTCACACAGAACAGATTTAAAGGGCAATAAAATACAGAAGGCAAATTCTCATTTTAAGACTCGTAAAAAAAAAACCCCAAACAGGACAAGAAATTATGACCTCTGTGGCAAGTTTCTTGCTTGCTTGGTATGCCTAAGTCGTCAGTAAAAGCTATGTTCTCCTCTTCGAAACCCCAATGCTAATATTGTTTGAGATTCCATAGAAATGCGCCAGAATCTGGAGCATATTATTGCCTTCATTATATTGGTTCACTTGTATGGTGATCTTATCTTCCCCTGCATGGAATAGGTACTCAATTAACCTTCATATTTTGGTACTCATCTGGAACTGTTTGGCTCTGAAAATGTAGTGTTCACTTAATAGTCCTTTCCACTGTAAGGCTGAAGAGATTAATTTGACTTAGAATTTAATCAGGAAAAAAAATATTATTAAGAAAAAAATAATTATTTTTGCAGGCTAACAGTCGTCTTTGTTTCTTGCAGTTCAGGCAGAAAACAAAGATGCATTGTATTTTGTTGGACTGTTTCGTGTCGCCAACATAGAGTTTCTTCCTGAGCATAGGCAGAAGGAGTCGAAAGAATTTATCTCTGTGGCACAGAATGTGCAGCATGTGGTAAGATGAGTGGGCTGCTTGGTTAGCAAAAAGATCAGAGCCGTGAACAAGAGACGTGACTTTCAGGTGCTATTGAGCCTGCTGTGATGTTCTGCTTTATTCTTTTCTTTTCTTTTTTTTTTTACGACCTGGAAGACTATGTAAAGTGACTGCTTTCAGCTTGTTACTCACAAAGTGAAGTTTGAAAAGGTCTGTTTGACTTTTATGTTTATAAAATCTTTTGCACATTGCACTTCACCCCCCCCCCCCCCAAAATATTGGAGTTTATTAATAGAACTCTACAATAGACCATCAAAACTAAATTGTCATTATTGAAACATTAAAACAATGAAGTATTTTGTAATTGACTTGGTATCTGCTGACAGTTTTATCTCTTAAAGCATCTATAATTACCTCAACTCTCAAACGTGTTTACATTTCCTTCTGAGAGTAGGCATTTTAAAGACCATTATTCTTCCCAAACATCTTGCATCAGTCAAAGCAGAAATAGCACTCTGTTGTAGACAGTTAAGGCTGCTCGACAGTGGGAAGAGAGGAGTGGGAATCTTGATTAAAAATGATTTGACTTTAAAGAAATTTGGTGTAGGAAGGAAGAGACATTAATGCTAGGAAATACAGCACTGTCCACATACAGATTCAAGCTGTAGTATGAAAACTGCTAAACAAACAAAAAATTAATAATGTCAGATGCAACCAAGAGATTTTAGAGTAATTGCTAAGTTTCTTTCATAATACGAACTCATGTTACTATCTTCCAGCTCCATCTTCTCCTTGCCACCTCTGAAATCTGTATCACAAAATACTTGAAAGCAGAAAATCTAGTTTGCCTAGTCCTACATATTAACCACTGAAGCTCTTTCAGGCAGGGGTAGCAGATGACTAGCACAGGACTTATCCCTACCCTGTTTTTCATAGATTATCTCTAACCTTTGAGCTCTGTGATTTGTCCCAGAGCATCCCACTGTTGGTGCATGTAGTGGCAAGAGGTGACAGACAACAGGTGTGAACTGCCACTGTCACCACCACCTACTGCTTGGTAAAATATTTTCTTATCTGTAAACTTTGCTTGAACTCATCAATGGATTTTATGTTGCTGAAACTGCACTTCTTGGTGACATGACTGTTGATTAAAATTGTTAGTAGGGATATGGGGAATTCTGGGAAGTTTTTTTGTTTGTTTTTCTTCTTGAAACCCTTTTGTTCATGGCTCCCAGCCCATACACCCCCGGAGTGGTGGCAGAAGAATCTCTCAGGCTAGGCTTCTTTCCCCCTCTGATAGTAACAATGGTACATAAAATCACTTGTCACCTAGTCTGGAGAAAAATTGAGCTCCACCATTTTTATTCAAGTCTTTAAAATCATTGTTCAAAATTAATGTGTCAAACACTAAAACCAGGGACTAATATTAATGCACTTTTTACAGCCATTTGTTCCCTTGGGCACTTGTGTTCACCGTGAAGCTACAGGATGAGGTCTGAGCAGCTTGAGGTATATGCCACCTTGTGGCTTTAGAACTATGCCTCATTCAACAAGAGGAATGAAGGTCATTGTCACACTGATATCCTCACGCATATACAAATAACTGGTGAAACTGAAAGCTCCCTTTCCCCAAAGGCAATCGCACAGCATGAAACAAGCAGAGTTTTTCCTTCTCGAAGTATACTGCACTATGTATTGGAAAGAAATATGTTAATAAAAAGCTGTTAGTGAGGAAAATAGAATGTGCACTCTTTTGAAAACTCATTTATTACATTTAGTTGGAAAAAGCATTGTTGTAAATATTAGATAGCCATGGGCAAAAATTTGATGTTTCCTGAGGATATTATACTTAGTACAGGTGCACTGCAGAACTGATCTGTTCATGTCTATTGCTCTGCCTAGCTTGGCTGCCGTATTTCTGGAAATGTGTGCAATTTGCATATTCTTAGTGGGAAAGAGGATGTTCCCAGGAAAGCCTAGGCAGGTAACATCTCTAGGTGTGCCTGACTTTCAAAAACGGTAAAACTTCATTGGCTTAATACTTTCTCTTTCAGATGAACTTGGTCTACACAACTTCTTCTTTCTCCAAATTTTATAAGCAGTCCACAGTTTCAGAAGTCAGGTAATACTGTAGTTAATGTAACTATATTTCTGCTGGGTAGTATGTAATGTAATGAGCCCACAAGACAAACCTATTTTTGATAGTTATGATTTTGTGTCTTTGCTATGCACTTGTACTGATATCAAAATACATTTATAACCTATACCAGTTCATTTCACAAAAGTAAGGGCAAACTAAAGTCATCTAAGCAATTCCTTGTCTGCCAGCAGTACTATCTAAGATAAACAGAAATAATGTCCCTAAAGAGGTTTGGTGATGCTTTGGATGATAAATTGCACAGAAATTTAACCACTTAAACATGCTGTTAGAGCAAAACTTTGTATTAATGACCAAACTGCACTTATTTTATAAGTAACATTATTAATATAAAACTGTTTTCTACTGACAGAAGAATAAAGTACATTTACTCTAATGTTACATATGCAATTATTGCTAGAAGATTAGTTATTTCAATCCAATGAGATTTAGACGACAATCCAGCTCTAACTCAAGTAGATAATGATTTTTTCCATAGATCTTGAAGATCAGGAGCCCTTAGGAAGTTAGTCTAGTGAAAATTCCCAACTGACCATGAGAAGCATTTTGGCATTTGAGGAATGGTTCGTTGGTGTTTTTTTGGGGGATAAAAAATACAGTCAGTGTGTCAGAGCAACAAAGCAAGATGGAAATAAGCCATACTCTTCTAAATTGGTACTTGAGAAGCTTGTGTTGAGAATCTGGTCTTCAGAAAACTTTAAACACTATGATAATCTATACGACCTTCTTATTTCAGTAACAACAACAATGGAGGCCTCCTTATTCATTTCTGGATCGTGTTTGTGGTACCACAGGCAAAAGACCAAGCACTGTGTGAGGATTGTGTTGCTGCCATTTTGAAAGATTCCATTCAGACAAGTATCATTAACCGGACATCAGTGGGAAGCCTTCAGGGCCTTGCAGTCGACATGGATTCCATTGTACTTAGTGGTTAGTATCAACCTTTAGCCCTTCTATCAGATATGAGATACTCGTCACCACATTATTAAAGATGAAGTAAAATATTATAAAGCTGCTCATTTGTGAAACAACTCCTGTGCCATTCCTGTCTGGGCAAGAAATTAGCAATGTAGGATTCAAGTATCTGCTCAATGTAATTAGCTACAAAATGTTGTATAATTTTCAGCTCTTATGAACAAAGAACAAGTTTCATTCATCTGCTCTAACTAAAATTCTGAAAAAATCAGAATGTGGATGAGAATGAGAAAATGACCTTCTCGGTAGCTTTGTCTCAGTCCTGCAATTAAATTTGACTGCTTAATTGACATGCAGTTTCTTCTTGTTTGGGGGTTCTTGTGTCTGGAGACATATCTCCAAAGCTGCTTGCAGAAATTGCAGAAATGAAAGAGTACTGGGCAGCCTTCTTCTCTGAGATAGGTGTTTTGTCCTGTGTGCTTAGTATTGGGATTAAAGAGGTTGATTGAATTCAACCCTACATTCTGATTTTGAGCATATGAGAAGACTCACACATCTCTCTTTCTGTGCAGCAGGTCTTCGGTCAGATTATTGGTCAACAACAGGAACAGGTAATTCACTGTTTTGTCAGCTTCCTGTCAGAGAACCAGGGGAAAACAAAGCTTTTAGTTCATATCTTAAACTCAAAAATACTGATCAATGTAAAGATTTAAGCTCAGCCTTGATGTTTATGCCTGAGTTGCTGTTAAAAAGTGACCAAGAGTCTTGCATGTGACAAATACAGAAACTGTCTGCCTTTAATCCGACAGGTAATTTTTTCAGACGTAAGTAGTAGCATGGTAAGAAATAAATTTTGTCTTTTTTTTTGTGATTTCCTCTGTGTTGAAGGGAAGATTAAATGTTTCTAAAAGAGGCAATACTAAATACAAGGCTATTTATTGGCTTTTGAGATAGCAGTCCATCCTTTATCCTCTACTCCCTCTCCTCCAAGGTTTATCTTTTGAATGAATTCCCTAAGAGAAACTAGTTTAAGCAGTTCAGTTTCTTTTTTTTTTCTGGGATTATTGGAGACACTAAGTAAACACCTGATAAATTTCATGTTATAAACCTTCCAGAAGGGTTCTTTGGCAGTGTGCAGAGACTTTACAAGTGGTTTGGTACAGCACAGCTGTGTTCACTGGAATGTGGAGTAGGTACTTAGAAAAAAAAATAGTAGTAATAGCCTGCTAATCACATTTGATGCAGAGAACTGATAAGTCTCTGGCTATGCAGGATCTGTGTGTGTAAAGACTGCATCCTCCTTTAGTTGAAAGCTGGTATGCTTGCACTACTTCGAGAGCTACTTCTGAATTCTCTGCACCCTGCTTCACACCAGCAATGTGCTACTCACGTTATTAAGTAGAAATAGTATAGCAGAAATAGTGGTAGCTGCACAATGCTAAAGATTATGATCAAGACTAGTTTTAAGTAAACCCTTAAAATTTAAGTAAATAAGCACAAGTAACTATTATTAAAATAATGTAATTGGAAAGAGATAAGAACAGAACAACAATGCCTCAACCAGATCTTTAAATAGTTCTAACTAATTCAGTTGAATGGTATGTGACCTTCACAGATTATTCGTGAACATTCATAGCATTAGTTTCAAGACTGTAAATTAGAAGTGGAAGTCAGACAAAGCCTGCCACTTCCTGTCTTGATTAACTGATAGTTAAAAGGCCAAGATTTAATTTGAGTCAACAATGACAGTGAACTTTCACAGTGTGCTAGTTGGCCTTCCACTATAGTAACTATTGAAGAGACTTTTTGATAACCAGAAATTAATGCAAATATTTTCTTTGGATCCCATCCTCCATAATTTGCTTTTTTGTTCTTCTCACCTTTCAAAGAGCTATGTTAAGAGTTTTAGTTATGACCAAATAACAACAAAAAAATCCCTAAGCGTTTTGCTGAATAGGAGCTTCAATTTTGAATTGAAATAAAGACCTCAATATGTTTTACTCAAAAGGAGCCCTTGTTTCAGCTTAATGGGAAAACTGAATGCAAGTAGGGTAATTCTGATAATTCTTATCTAAATTGTGACACAGTTTTGTGGGGGTTCTTTGTTGTTGTTTCTAGGCCTTTTTTTTAATAAAAGTGTTTTGTAGGGTAAGCTGTATTGCTTATGTCTCACTATACTTCCATTTCTAACAGTGACTTCTAATACTGCAAAGGTTTTCAAGACTTGACTGGACAAACTCCTGGTCTGAATTAATTTTCACCAGACTGTTGAACAAGAAAGGTCCTAGCACCCCTTCAGACCTGAGCAAATTGGTGAATCTGAATCCTGTGGTAGATATATAGCTAAGTTCACAGTAAAACGTTGGGAAAATTGATACTTGGAGGAAATCTCAGAGTAGTAAAAAATGAAGCTTGATTTCTATTTTATTTGTATTTGTTAAACATATTCTTTTAGCTGTAAGCGTGAGCAGTTGATTGCTGCCTTGGTGAATGTTTCCCAGTGAACAATTATCTGATTTAAGTACTTTATCTTCTGAGAGTGCCACAGATCTTTAACTGTGAATACCTATTGTGCAAAATGGTGGTGCTTTTGTTCAAATACTCTACAAGGACTTGTTTACACCACTGTTTGCCATATTCTGTACTTTTAGGAACAGACTTTTTGTTGACCATGGACTTGTAACTAAGACACAAAGAGTGGGACAGACTACTTTGTTTTCATGTTTAGCTATGCTTTCATATGTTGCTTTAGTTTAAGATTATATTTAGGATTTGTTGTTGTTGTTCATACTCCGTAAGTATTTAACAGTTTTGTAGTGAACGTCTGGTGTTGAAAATGAGAGTTTTCCACAGGAACAAATTGTATGTATGATCTGTATGCTGATCGCCTCCATGAACGCTTTCCTCTGGATATCCATGCTACCTCAGGGGGAACGATCTGTTATTTTAAGCTGATTGCATCAGTGGGCCATCTCATTCGTCTTACCATAGCATCCCTTCAGATTGAAGCAGATAACTGCATCACAGACTCGCTAACCATTTATGATTCTCTGATGCCAATCAAACATAAGATACTGTACCGGTGAGTATAAATTTTGATTGAGAATTCATTGACAATCATTTGGTTTGGTTTGTTTGTTTTCTGTAGATTTGTCAACTGCATTTTTGGTGGGTTTTGGCTCGTTTTGTTGAAAATATTCTGATCTTCGTGTGTTCAGCACACCTGGCAAAATAATGCTTTTTTTAAGCAAAAGTGGAAAATTTGATTTTGCTAGTAAAAGAAACAGTTAAATATTCTTTAAACTATTCTTTGTTTTTTTAACTGGAGTGCATCTTAACATATCTGCAGAACTAAGGGAATTTCACACACTGGATGGAATTTTCTGTTTCTTATCAGGAAACAGTGGCTAACTAAAAGAAAATGACAAAATTTTCTCTCCCAAGCAAACTCTTCCTTATGAGGATTAGTGTTCTATAGATGAAGACCAAAGTTCTAAAACTAAGTCATATGAATCTGTGGATACATACTGTTATTCACTAGTTCAACGGGTTTTTTTAGCTGTTCTATTTGAGTAGTTCAGACTACTAAAAATCTATAGTTGAAGCTCTGATGTGTTGAAAGACGTAGGCTATGATTTTTTAAAAAAATACTATTATTTTTCTTTTTTTTTTTCCTTGTCTTGATGATCGATGCTGGATCATTAAAATGTTTGGGGATTTTTTTATTTCAAATTGCTGGTAACTAGTTACATAGGGCTCTGTCAAGGTGAAGACAGCAACTTTATCAAGTAGACAAAGAAGTCCTCAGTGTTTTTGACCCCAGGAATCGTTCTCTCTGGCTTGACAACATCTGTGTAAGTCTACAAAAAGACTGTTGGCTTTTTAGTCCTCTTCGAGAGCTGTCCTCTAGTGATCTGAATCATTCACTGGCTTGTCTATAAAATAGCAGATGGTGTTCACTTGTTACTGGCTGTTAGAGGTCTGAGAATATCTGCTAGGTGATACATATGGAAAGTCTGAAAGCCAGTATTAGCTCCTACAACTAACCATTCTATCTTCCTTTCCTTGTATGTGGTTTCTTTTAAAATAAGAAGTGACTTCCAATACTGAGTTTCCACCTGGCCTTGCAACCGTTACTTTTGTGGTTGAGAGCATAGTGTTTTTACTAGACTTTGAAGTAAGTAAACTCTGCATGATTGGAAAATTTATGCACAGAATGAGAGCAACATGCTGAGATTTTGTTTTGTTTTTTTAGTTTGTTTTACAGATTGTTATGTTTATACTCTCCTCCTTTTCTCCTCAGAGCTTGTGAACCAGGTGATTCATTGATGTCATTTGTGTCCACAAATAATCTCATGCTGTTAATATTTAAGGCAGCACAAATAAAGGAACCAAAGGAATTCCATGGCTATTTTGAGGTCATTACACAAGAAAGTAGGTTTTTCCCTCTGCTTGGCAATGTGTTTGTTTTATTGGTTCTATATTAAGATCCCAAAGTGGTTGTAATGTTAATGAATACAGATAAATAACTCCTGTATCTTGGTTTCTTTTTATTGCGTGCCTGTCTCTCTCCTTCATTTCCTCTGTATTACGGAGTGTCTGCCTTCCTCTTGAGTAAATTAATCTGCGCAGATTAGCTGTTATTAAGTGAAATATGAAGGCAGAGGTCTGAAAAATCAGTGACTGAATTCATTTGGCCAGAACTGCAATGTGCCAGTAGATGGAGTTGTTATTCCAGGTGTAGCACCACTATGGCCTCATTCCTAGTTTGGGACGCAATGATGACGTTGAAGGTGGAAGGGGTTCAGCACTAAAAACTACTTTCAGAAAATAAAATTTCGATAGCTTTTCCACATTTTCTATTGGTCCCTGTCTTCTCATTAGCACAAAGGAGTCAGTTATATTTGTGCATCAAGTCCATCACCTTAAAGCTTAAAGCAGTAATAAGCAGAAGTGCTTAGATCATAATCACAAATAGTGCAAAGAATATCACACTAGTAGCATAAGGAGAAAAATCTAACACAATCCATGCAAGGAAATTCAAGTTTTTAAAAAAGATGCTGTATATTTTACATGTTTAGGGTAATTAATCATTAAAATACCATCATAAAATCAGATGATCAATTCCTCATCATAGAGCAACGTTAAATTCAGGGCGGTCATTTTTTATTGTTTGGCCAGTTTAAATTCAGGGATAGGTTTTCTTTGTTGGTTTCTGTGTGTGGTTTAGTTTTAATGAATTCTCTCAATCCTTTGCATAGTCATAAAAGGAAATTTTCTTATAGAAGACTGGTTAGATTAGCACATTGTCTATTTATCTTAAAAATGATAACATTTTAAGACCAGAGGTTTTCATGTACTATTGCAGTATGGGTATATTGATGTGCAACATTGTTCATGGAGTCTTGTTTGCAGAAGACAGACATCCCTTGTCTGTCTATGTGTATTGTTGGGAAGGATAACTTTTTACAACTTGGATCCAGATAAATAAAATTCCCAAGGTGCCCTATTTTGCAGTGGAAGTCTTCTGAGAAATTTGGATGCTTAACCCACTGAATAGCTTTGCTGGATATATATTAAGATTTACCAACTTTTGCTTCCTTTTTTTTTTTCCCCTTTTTTTTTTTTTTTTCATCAGGGTGTGGGAAAGCAATAGTGACGAAAGAGAAAATTGTCTATGAAGGGAAAATCACAAGTCCCTATTACCCAAGCTATTATCCTCCAAAATGTCTTTGTGTATGGAACTTCCAGGTAAAAAGGATCTCTTTTTCTCTTGGGCACTGCTTTATGTTTTGTGCTCACAGAACTTGTAAGTATACAGAAACAATATGTAGGGAGTAGCCTACATACTTACAGATGTGGCAGTTGTAGAAAGGATGCAGCTGAATTGCTAGCTGTGCTCAGGTTGTTTGGTTTTTTTTTTTTTTTCCTATGCACTTTTTCTTACAAAAGAGAACGTAGTACCTAAGCTGTTCTATTCCAAAGGAGAAGAGCTGAGATGAGTTCTGATATTTAGCCTGCAGAATTACATCACAGCAGAGAATGTAAGATTTCAGTGTGTTTTATTCAGTCCTTCCCACCTCCAAAAACTTGGGAGGGAAGAAGTATGTACAAAACTCTAACATCTAACTCTAACATCTCTATTCTGTCTAATTTGTTATTCTTAATAAATTGAATTTGCCTTCTAAGATGATCTGTCTTATTGGCACAATCCCACATTTTTTCTCCTAGTATCATTTTTCTGTTACTTTTTTCAGGTACTTTTGTGAGAGCAGATTACTAAAAGTTTACATCTGTTTAAAATAGTTTTGTCACACCTTATCTGATGACATTAGTGTTTCCTCATCAATACTACTAAAGTATGATCTTTGATTTATGGTTTGCCCTTCAATGTTTTCCTGAATGGAGCTCAGCTAGCGATGACCTACAGTCTCTTCTAGAAAGCTAAAGCGATTACTTTTTTTTCCTAAACTTCACATCTTCAATTCATCATGGGCTTCTGAGCAAAATGTTTCTGGACACTTAACATTGGCAACCCCCAAGACTTATTTGTCAAAACAATTAAATTTCCCAGTAGTTCAATGCTGAAACTTTCCTCATTTCCCAAACCATGTGTTCTGCAAGAGACAAGGAGAAAAACCTCCCTTTCTGGATTCTTGCCCTGAAGTTACCCTTGTTTTTAAAGGAATGTTGCCCTGTCTTGCAAAAATGTTCTGTTCTTTTTAATAAAGGAAACTGTAATTAAATATGAACCCACATGACACTACTGGGCTTAAAAATATTTTGTAAAATGTTAAAGAATGCTTGGCTGAGTAGGTGCTAGTAGAAGATCATAATATTGTGGTAGAAAGAACTCCTAGCATTACAAAGATGACACAGGTATTTGGTGCAGTATCTTAACTAACAATTCACTGGGCTGTGTGTCCTTACACAGGTAAATTTAAATGGTTTTGAGTGCTTTGATCTTAATAAAAAAGCTACTTTCTACAGCCAGTGGCTTTTTGATGATAAAAGGACTGTTGGATAGAAGGGAAGAAAGCCTACAGCTGTAGCAGGGCTTTGCCAGCCCTTGCTTTTTCTCAAGAATGAATATTTGGCAGGTGTTTTAAGTGCTGGCTGTTGAGCTGGTCAAGTCAGCACAGCTCCCAGAGTGTGGCATTGCCAAGCACTGCAATTGCTGAGATAAGTCCTAAGACTTTAGTGTCATATGTCCGTAAAAGGAAAAAACTGCTTGCACTATCTTTCTTGTTCACAATAGACTCCACAGAAGAGCCTTGGTATAGCTCTGAAGTTTCACAACTATACCATCAGTGAGAAGAATATTAAAGGATGTGAACGAGGATGGTGGAAGATTAATGAACGTATGTAAGTACATTTACATGAGTAATTAAGCCAATGTCATCAAAATAATGACATCACTACTTCTCATCACTACTGCAGCTCACTTGGACAATTTCCACAAGGGTAGAGATACTTCACTGATGCCTCTTAACATTTATTCACTTTGGCTGATAAGGGAATCTCTGTAAAATACGTACACATATAAAAACATGTCCTTTTGAAAACTACCAGAAAGATGAAAGCAAGAACTTTTGGTACTCTCTGAAGAGAAAGAAATGGTGAAGGCATCTGTCCTGTGAACCCTAAAAGAATTCTGGGTTTTCTGGGATCATTGAACAAGATCTGTTAAAACCCTTTAAAGTGTAACAATTCTATCATTGCTCATAAGGACAACAAGCCTGATGAATTTCTCAGTGAAAGCTGTTACAATAAGGTTATTGGGAACAGGAGAGTAACTCCTTCCACATTCCAGTCACTGTCTCTCTCATCCAGATTGTAAGTCAAGGTACCACTGTATTTCTTAGTGACATTTATTAAAATATTTTAAAATATTTTTTAAAAATTAAAATCCTGCTGCTTTCCTATGCACATTGTCCATTCCTTTTTTCCCCTCAATTTTTTAAAATCATCTTTCAATCACTAGGTAATGAGGCTAGATTAGATTTAGGGTGAGTATTGGTTTCTGTTTTTTGGGTTTTTTTAAGGGAAAAAAAAAACCAAAACCACAAACCTTGTTCAAATGAAAAGCTCAGTAAGGTCAGACCTGAAACTGAATTTCTGAACTTCCTACTGAATCTAAGCAGGCAGTTAGGCCTTTAAGAATGTAATTGAAAGGACTACAGAGGAGAAGAAACTTTCTCTATTATTTAATACTGTGTTGTACTTATCTAGAGAAAATAGAGAAAATGGTTGAGATTCGAATTTTTAAAAAGGCACAATCTTCAGAAAAAAGAAGATGATGAGTTTTTATTGTAAGGATTCTCTATATGAAAGAGCAGCTTTTAAATAAGCCTACCAACTATGTGTTCCACGGAATGTGCTTAGAAATGTGCTTGGGGTTACTTTTGAAGTATCGCTCCTGATTTCTGTTTCAAGTTGCTGATTTTTATATAAGTAGACCAAGACAAGTTTTCCTTTTAAAGTGTCTTTTTGACTAAAAATAAGTCTTTTGAACTTCTGTGATTGTCTATTGTGTGTATACTTTCCATGGAAAAAATATGATTTAAAGCATGAAACATTTTTATATTTAGGCACCCTCTTTCCACTCCCAATCACCAACCGTTACGGTTAACGAAATGCTGGGGAGGGGACCCCACCTTTTTAGCTTCCTGCAACTGCAGTTTTCAGAATTAATATTCTGCTATCTTAGGTTAAAAGGGAGGTTGATCTCAGTAAATAGAGGCTTATACCATGGAGATGGTGCAGATAAGGTTTCTTCAAACCTCTAGGGACAACTTTCTTTAATGGGAGACACTGAACACAGCCATGCAGTTCTTCCAGTGGATGTGCAAAAGTTCCTCTCCCAAGTTACAGGAGTTATATCTGATGGAACTGCTTTTGCTGCAATCCTCGTAGGTAGAAATATCAGTGAGTCTCTGTGAGCACACTGTCAGAGGTTTGTGTGAACAAAGAGATTGACAGTGTTGTAGTTTTTTTTTTCTTAACATTGGTGGAACATAGTGTTGCCTCTGCCACAGGGTGTGTGTATATACTTATCCCCTGAAAAGTTATCCCACTCCCTGCTTTGACATGTGGGACAGGATAGCCTTAATTATTTTCTCTCTGTAGCAGTGGCATAGAGATACAGACAGTGCCTTGCAACCTCCACTTACCCTGAAACTGGAGAAACAGCTAAGTAAAACCAGCAGCAGAAAGCTCTTGAGGATCTGTAGCTATGTCTCACAAATCCCACAGGCATATGGCACTTCTCTCTGGGTACAGGAGACAGATTCGTTGGTATAGCTGTCTCATCTCTTCCACAGATGGGCAGAATCTTCATCTACTTTTGGTAAGATGAGGCTTTTTATGTGCCTGGGAAACGGTCAATGTATCCTTTTTTTAAAAAAAGTGCTATTAAGGTTTGTTGAAGGGAAGTTGTCCAAGTCATTGACAGAAGGACAAACGTAGAAAATATCTGTAGCATAATTGAGGGGAATCAGATCATAGAATCATAGAATGATAGGGTTAGAAGGGACCTTTAGAGATCATTTAATCCAATCCCCCTGCAGAAGCAGGTTCACCTAGATCAGGTCACATAGGAACATGTCCAGGTGGGTCTTGAAGACCTCCAAGGATCCCGAAGACACCACAATCCCTCTGACCAACCTGTGCCAAGGCTCCCTCACCCTCACAGTGAAATAGCTTTTTCTTATATTTGAATGGAACTTTTTGTGTTCCAGCTTCATCCCATTACCTCTTGTCCTGTTGCTAGCTACAATAGAAAAAACGAATGCCCCAACCTCCTGACACCCACCTTTTAGATATTTGTAAATGTTAATAAGATGGTTAGGTGACATTTTGCTATGCAATTTGGCGGGCTATTTTATGTTGGGAACATTGATGACAGACACTAAAATGAGTGATAAGAAGACTTCCTGTAGCAGGAAGTCTTCAGTCTTAGGATGGTTTGGGTTTTTTTACTTTTTTTTTTTTTTTTTTTGGACAGTTGAATATAATAGAAAGTTGTAAAATTAACTTCATTTTGCATATGAGTTCAGAATGTGTAAGAGAAGTCTATTTTTAAAAATTGTTTTCTTCATTTATTTTTTTATATTGCTGGAACATAATCTTTTAGATCTGTTAAAAGGATATTCTGTTTTCATCATTTGAAACATGACACATATGGAATCACATGAATGAACATGGCTACTCCCTATGGCATGCTTCATTGGGGTACACAATACACCCAGGCAACATCTATCCACATTGAAATCGCCAACCAATTTCCCTGCAATTGCGGTCATGAAGAGTAGTCCTAGCACAATGCTTGGTGCTGTCAGAATAAAAAAGGGAAAAAATATTCACCTTTGGATAACAGTCCATTAGTCTATTTAACAATACAATAATTAATTTTCATGTTCTGTTCATTCAAACTGCAATGTGTAACCTTGCACTGCTGTCAAGCAAGTGTGTGTGGCACGTGTGCTAAGAATAAATACAGCTGCTTTTGCTGTTAAATCTGCTTAGACTGATAACTACTTTTCTTGACAGGAGTCTTAAAGCCAGTTATTTTACTCATAAATGCAACTCTTTTTTTTGGTCATTTTATTGGAACATGGGGAAAGATCCTTATTTCTGCTTCTAGAACAACCTGTACTGGGTTTTTTTTTTGTTTGATTTGTTACTTTTTTTTTTTTTTCCCTCAGATAGAATAGCATCTAAATGCCAGTTGTAACATCTTTGGAATCTTTGATGAAAGAGGCAATAGCAATGCATTGGCAATGGATGGATTAACTGCTTGCTGACATCAGGGTCCATTTAGGTATCTATGAGTGAAGTAGCACCTAGGCAGAAGCCCATACAAGATCTTTACCAAACTGAAAGCTTAAAGAAGATGCAAATCCAAGTGATTTTTTTTTTTAATCTAGACTAGTTATTTGAAGATAAGACTTTTAAAGTAAAATTCCAGAAATTTAATGGTGAGTGAAGGCTGGGTGACTACTTAGAAAGGTTTTTGGTTTCCCTAGGTCTAATCCGCTCTGCCACCAAAGTAGTTGAACTGACTTTATCCCAATGTCATTATGCATTCTTCTTTGGGGACAGTCCTCAAAACTGAAGATAAACTTTCCACTATGCTAACATTTTGCGTCCTACCAAACTCACTGAAGTTTTCCCAAAAATCCAAACATTTTGAAGACAGATATCATAAGTAGTGACAAAAGTACTCATGTTTGTCTTAACAAACTTCTTCACTACATCTCTATTCCTCTAGATTTTCTGGCAAAACATTGTATTTGCATGTGTGTAGCCATGAAGGATTATCAATAGCATTTTGGGGAATTCTGGGTACTGTTTCAGATTTTGGTTCTTGATTCAAGTATGGCAGCTAACTGTATCACTGATTTTTAGTGATGTTGACATCTAAATTGTATGTAAGGCAGATTTGCTGTGGAGGCTGCTCTAAAACGCTACTGAACAATTTTAGGTACTGTGGTTACTACGTCGATCACCAAACAGTCTTCCACATCGCAAGTTCTGCTGTAAATGTTGAGCTTCGGTGCAGTTCAAAAGTCTCAGAGAAGCCACTTCTGGTGGAGTATGGCAGCTATAACATCAGCCAACGTAAGATGGATTTTATCTTTTTCAACCCATCTTTACATTTCAGACCTGTGAAGCAGCATGTTTCAGGTCCAGTAGGAATTAATGAGGTTCAGGCAGGAATTTCTTTGTTGGGTTCTTTGTTTATTTTCTTTTCTAATCTTACTAAGTCAGCTGACTAGCGAACTAACAACATTTTATAGCTCATCAAGGCTCTGTAGCTAAGGTTTGTGGGTATGCACAATACGCTCTGTTTTGCTGTATGTACACAGTCTGCTCCCTTCAGCTGCATCCTTAAAGCTTCCCATGTGGCTATGGCCGTGGTGCAACTAGTTGGCATCTGCTATTCCTGTCTCTTTTCATCCCCTGAGCATTACAGCAATATTATACATTGCACATATATGGAGTAAATAAAAAGATAGTGACTTCATGATTTTATTTTAAAAGTCACCTCAATATAGGTTCTTGTACCCAAAATTGCAAAGTGCTGCGAATTTTCATGATTCAAAGTGAGACTGTCCTTTAGAAGAAGATGGCATTCTAAGCTGTCTTGTGCTGCACCATAAAACATTGTCATTGATTTGGTCCAGTCCTAGTGTAGAACTAGTGGTACATACTGAAGTAAGAACTGAATTGAATCTCCAGAAACATTTTTTCCTCTTTTCTAAGTCCCAGTTTTCAACATCTGAACTCAATTTAAGTGCTGGTAGTGGAGACCATTAATCTTAGATCAACTTTATTGTTCCTTGGAACAGCTCAGTGACTGTAAATTGAAATGAGCTGGAAATATTTGGGATAACAAAACTTTTAAGTTGTTTATTTGCTTGGTTTTTATCTCCAGCATGTCCACCTGGACATTTCAAGTGTTCTACTGGCTTATGTATTCAGCAGTTACAGCGCTGTGATGGGATAAACAACTGCTTCGATGAAAGTGATGAACTCTTTTGTGGTTTGTATTCATTTCCTAGAGATCTTGACTGGGAAAATCAATGAATGCAGATGAAACACAGTGAAAGTTGAGGGGGAGGAATTTTCCAGCTTCCATTTTATGTTCAGGCACAGACTATCAGTCAATCTCTTGAGTCCTTAATTCATAGATTGTTAGCAAGGGACAAAACTAAGAATGAAGAAGGTATGGCATTGGAAAGCATGACAAAGAAAGTTAGATGTGCAAAAATAGCTGTAATAGGCTATATTTTGCTTTTTCCTCACATGATAAATTCTGGTAATGCTAAAGTTCTGTTCTATTTTGAGATAAGCTATTTTATTGTTGTGAGGAAATGACAAATAGATATCAATGGAGTAGATGAAAATGGTAATAAATATCCATGGTGAAAGAAGATTAGAACTTGGGGCACCCGCCCAATGTGTGAGCCAGGATAGGTCGCTGAACTCCTTTGTGCTTTATTTCCTCCATGCACAATGTGGTACTCGTTCTTGCACCATTCAGTGAAGCTATGGAAGTGGTACCCAGGCATAGTTAGAAGGGTAATGTGAGCATTACAAGGACACTTCTGTTTCTGCTTCAACTTGTGTTTTTAAAGTTGTCCCTGAGTGGAACTGTAACTCCAGCTTCGGGATACAGGACACTCTGCTTGCTTGCAATGGAATAAATGATTGTGAGAATGGAAAAGATGAGCAGAACTGCACACACAGTAAGGCTACTCTCTTGAAAACAATTTTTCTCTCTTCACAAATTTTTTCTCCCTTCTATCATCTATTGAATTGCTGACTTAAATACTGCATGCTTTATTCAAAGAGGTAAGAGGCACAATCAAATCTCAGGCTGTATAATTCTGATCAGTTTTCTGATACACTTGCAAACAAACCATTATTGATTTTTGAATGGTTTCTTTTTAATGAGCTCACAAACATCTTTTTCAACAAAGTACTGGCAGAACTATTAAGAACTCTGGATGCAAGATTAGAATCTAGGGATTTAAAGCTTGACTCACAGATTTTACCTCTTTAAAGCATAATCTGTACAAATTAATTTCTGTGTCTGTTTTACCATCTGTAAAATAACTATTAAAATTATAGTTTCTCTGCAACAGTTTTCAGGATTGTAAGGCTAATATATTAAAAATGCTATAGAAGCTATATATTTAGCATTAGGCACATGAAAGTTTTTGAGTCAGACAAATAACTTTTTAGAATAAACAGACACCATGACATATGAATGGGAACACAACTGGCAAGTGCTGTAACTTTTTTTTAAAGAAAAGTGAATGGTTTTGACCTGTTTGACTAAACGTTCTATGTTAATGGTTACAGGATACTTCTGCGTGTTGATGAGAAAAACAGATTGGATTTGAGTGGCCTGCTTTACTGTGAGCGACAGGGAAAATGGAAAATGCCAAGGATGGGGGGCAGCAGTTTTACTGAATAAAATTAATTAGAAAGATTGCTTTGGCTATGATGTTTCATTTCCTATTTAATAATGAAATATAATGGAGAACTTCTTTCCAGAGTACTTGATGTTTTCCCTTGCTCTACAGCAAAGTTTTAGCTACTGCATCCATGTTTGTTATTGCTATGGGAAAGGATGGGAGGAAACCTTTGTTCAGACTCAGCCAACTTGATGCAAGTCTTAATATAGATGCAATTCTACTTGAATAATTTATTATACTTAAAGACTGGTTTAAGTCATCCCAGTCAAAGTTCTCTTTTGCTATGTTCCCTCCTATATACTAATATATGTATGAATATCTTATTTTCTCAGACATTTCTTCACGTGTTAAGCTGAGCCAATAGTCTTTTTTTCCCCCTCCTGCACAACTATTTCAGGTATTCCTTGCACCAAGCACACATTTAAATGCAGGAATAACATTTGCATTAGGAAACAAAATGCAAAGTGCGATGGGACTGTGGACTGTATTGATGGAAGTGATGAAAGCAGCTGCAGTAAGTCCCTTCCAGATGTTCATCTTTTTGAACTCTGAACTTTTTACACAATAAAGGCCTTTATTTCTCCCTGTTTTGAAGAGGGTATAACTCATGCAGCAAGGACTGAGCTTTTAGCGCATGCTCTCAGTAATAGTAGGGTAATGATCAGCTACCATTTTACTTCAGGTCTGATTGCAGAATATCCTAAGTTCTTGTGGGAGGGGAAGCTTGCTGTCATGGAAATCTTAACTGTTAACTGTAATGCTTCTAGCAGCAATGTTTAGGAGCAGGGCAACAAGGTTAACTGCAGAGTGAACCTGGCTAGCTAGTAAGACATTTTTGCTCTTGCAACAGTGTCAGGTATTCTGTTGGAGTCAGATTATATCTGGACTTCAGGAATGACACAGCTGCAATGAGATGAGAATCACAAACTCCGTTTTTCTGTTCCTTTTAGATGGTGAAGATCCAAATATTTCTTGATATGAAGATAGGTGCTAATCTAAAATCCTCCTAAAATAACCTTTGTTCAAGCTTTTCAGTTTGTTTTGCTGCAAAGTGAACAGGTGATTGTTATGGCACTAGTATTAAAAGTGAGGTTAGGATTAGTTGCTTAAATGGAGTATTCTTAGGTATTTTGTTTGGCCCTCAGCTGTTTCTGGCATGCTTACTTGTATGTCAAGTCTGCCAGCACCTGCCTTGGATTCAGTAGGACATGTTAAAAGACTAGCTATGTGCCTACTTGTGTTTGGAAACATTAATGCTGCACTCTGAGTGCAGAAGTGCCCTGAAACGTTAACACCTGTATGCAGGAGTGTGGGACTAAAACTCCTGAGCTAGGCTTTATGCGTATACACTGGAAGTCAGCTTGAGGCCCTACAAGGGAGTCCTTCCTATCTCTTCAGATTACAGTATGAAGCTTTTTGTGTTGAGAAATGACATCGACACCTGTGAGCTAGCAATATGTAACATTTTCAGACTTTCAGTTGTTTCCATACAAATTAATTATTGGACCCTCTAGTTTCTGAAATAACAAATAACCAAACACCATATTTGTGACTGACATGGCAAACATTTTTCTTCTGTTGATCTACCTTGTTTTAGTAACAGTGATGATGCTGAACTTCCTTCCTTCCTCATGGACTCCTTTCAGTTCAGAGTTGACAGCACTGAAGAGATGAGAGATTGTCTATTTTTATATATCCATTTTGATTCTTATTAAATCAATGGATCCTTTGATGTTTCTTACACATGAGTATTTAGAGGCCAGTTTCTACAGCGTGGTTAGAAAAGAAACATTAAATTTCCCAGGCCAGTGCATTTTTTGTTTTTTTTTTTTTCTTATAGAATGATCTATTGTTTCAGGAATAGAGTAGCCACATAGAGAAGTTTTCTGATTAGAGCAGGGCAAGGAAGTAGATTTCAAAACATTTCATAGTGCAAGATTCCTTTACACCCTCTGTAGGAAGCACTGTCCTTAAAGAAAAGCACTGGAGATGAGGATTGTAATGCAAAATCTCCTTTGCAGGCTGTGGCAGCAGCAAGAGCAGCAATCTCATCTCTCGAATTGTAGGTGGTATGAATACTGAGGAAGGTGAATGGCCCTGGCAGGTCAGCCTCCATTTTGTGGGAGCTGCTTATTGTGGGGCTTCAGTGATATCAAAAGAATGGCTTGTGTCTGCGGCTCACTGCTTTCAAGGAAGCAAGTAAGCAGTCTTTCCCCTAACTGTCCTAATCATCAATAGCATCCCCAAGCACCTTTTAGCTTCCAGAGTTTGAACTACACTGACGTGAGATCTGCCCTCTTCTTTTGCCTGCTCTGCTGTAAACAGGAGGTTTTGGGTGCTTTTTAAGAAATGACTTGTTTGTTTGCTCCCCACCAGGCTGGCTGACCCCAGAGCATGGCGTGCTCACCTGGGGATGCAAATGCAAGGTCACGCAAAGTTTGTATCTACGGTGAGACGGATCATAGTTCATGAATACTACAACAGCAGGAACCATGACTATGACATTGCGCTGCTACAGCTAAGCAAGTCGTGGCCAGACACAATGAGCCACATCATCCAGCCCATCTGCGTGCCTCCTCTTTCTCACAAAGTCCGTAGTGGTGACAAGTGCTGGATAACAGGTTGGGGCCAAAAACAGGAAGCAGGTAAATTTTATGGTGTCAGTTGAAATTCCCAGGTGAACAGCAGCCTTCACAGTTGGGAGTGTGTGTGCAGGACAGGTGCTTTTGTTGCATGGATGAGGTGCACAAAAAAACTATAACGTTTTGAATTTACTGTCCTATGGAAGTAGGTTCCTGCCTACCCAGGCCTTCACGTGCTCAGGGAAACTGTCTGCTGATCCTGTGCATCTGGAAGTCCTGTATGCTTGTGTTCTTAGCTAAGAGTTGCAGGGAGCCATGCTTAATCAGAAATAACACAGTATCTTCCTCTTTCCAACTTTTGAAGGTGTGTTAGCATGCCTAAATGAACCCTTATTGATTATTGGAAAGATAAATGTGATGCCTCAAAGAGAAAAAAAGAGTAGATAGTTTTTCCCCTGTTCCCTTCTCCTTTCATCAGTTTATGCAATTTGATAGTCTTTGCAGTATTTTTTTTATTACGTACCAACTTTATGAAACCCCAAAACAAAGTTTCATAATGTAATGTAGGACTTACATATTTGAAGATGTCGGTGAGACTTCTTTGGCTATATCCAAATTCTGAGAGGATCAGCTGGTGATACTATTAGAACTGTTGTATTGAAAGGAACAATTAGGTTTTATTCCGGTTTTCTGTATATATCTTAAAAGTGGTGTTTAACTGAAACTTTCAGACAGAGGAGACTAAAATTTGAGATATGTACAAGTTTTTTTGTGCTGCCAAAAGAATAATTTGCATTCTATAACTCTGATTCATAATCTTAATTCTGGATCCTACACTTTCAGAGGAACTGCCCTAATTCCAAATCTGTCTTGTGATGATCAAATGCCTTTGTAAAAGCCCTTTTTCCTTTTATAAATAGAAATTATAAATTATAAAATTTTAAAATTATAAATAGAACAAATTAAGAAGTTGTGAGACATTTTGCAAAAGGCATTAGAAAAATTTATTTTGGCCAACTCTAGTGATTATGACACCATATTTGGTGTGGACAAAGAACCAAGACTGTGTTAGACTGATACCTGGTACTTAGAAGAGGCTTTTGGTGCTATTGCAGTTAGTTGTTTGGAATCTAGAATCACATAGAGTGTTGTGGTATCTGTGGCTATTTCCTGAAGACTTCTTGTTTTGCATTTCAATAGACAAATAAAATGCTAAGCTCTGTTGAATCATCCTTCTTTCAATTTGTTTTCCAGATGATGAAGGTGCAGCAATTCTTCAGAAAGCAGAGGTAGAAATTATTGACCAAACATTATGTCATTCCACATATGGGATTATCACAGCTAGAATGTTTTGTGCTGGACTCATGTCTGGGAAAAGAGATGGGTGTAAAGTATGTATCTTAGCACACTTTGCATAGAGTTTATCTTGTCTTTCATTGTTGCATGACAAGACATAAGAATTGACTGGCAGATCACTTTGTGGTCCATACATTTCAGTTCTAAAAAACAGCAATGTAAGAGTTCTCTATCAGCCAATCTGCCATGTATCATATTTCTGATCTGGAAATGCTGAAAGATAATAAATGTGAAGTTATGAATTTGATTCCTGTTAATATTAGTAAAGCTATATATATATGATATATAAATACATAGATATCATAGTATATACTATATCATATTACATAGAATTTATATAACCATATATGTACTACCAAAACAGTAGTAAAGTTACTGCTAAAATATAATAAGCATAACTGCTATTTTTTGAATTATGGAGATCTGGAATCTTAAAGATATTCTAGTCTTCACTGGTCTGTATAAAAGTGAGAAAGATCACAATGGCGTTCTCATGCTCATGCATCAGCTGCTTTGTAGAGATTAAAAAGACTATTAAGTGTAATTTTCACCAACTGGAGAATTTTTCTGCAGTTATGTGTATGGTCACTGAAGATGTATCCAAGAAAGACATAATTTACAGATCTTTTGACTGTATTTCTGTTAAGGACAAATGATTTGTGACCATGTCTGGCAGCTGTTGGAGCTGATAGTAATATCGGATTTCTGTTTGAAAAATGGTTCTCCTTTTGTTTTGTCCTAGGAATTCAATAAAAAGATTGAAATTTCGACTCTCTAAATGCAAAATGTTATAGTCAAGGAAGAAAAAATAATCTTTTAAATTAAATCTTTAACAGTTTTGTGGGGCAATTCAAAACAATCCTACTTTGAGTATCAAGTGGCTTTACTAGATCACCTCCTGATGTGTGTTCCAACCTTCAGATCCCATAAAGTTAAAGCAAAACAGTTTGCTAACTCTAACAAAATATGTCTGGAAGGCAGACACTTCTCTTGTAAAACATTTAAATTTTACCAATTCATCTTTTGCTTTTGGAAGTCCTTTATTGCATCCAGTATTTTCGTAAAGCTTAGTTCGCTACTAGCTATCTCTTTCAAAGTTGTAATGTGTACATCAGTCTTAAAGAAAAATACAAGCTTGATCCAAAACATTTTCACCAAATGATGACTTTTTTTTTTTTTTTTTTCCTGAACCTCTGCTAATATAAGAATACCCTGTAAAGGAAGAGTACTATTTGTTTTATCCTGTATTATGGAATTATGCCATCCTGTATAAATTATCATACTTAGTTTTAACTGCTCTAATTACAAACATTAAATACTCTTAAACATTACATGCTGTTTTGTATCTACTAGAGGATGACATTAGGGTTTTTTCCTTCTTAAAAGCAAAGAAATCAATTGAAGGATTCAAGCTGTTTCTATTTGCCTTTCATTTTAAAGAAGTTATATCAATATTGAATATCTTATTTACTGTACTTATTTTATTTTTCAACTAGAAAAAGCTTTTTTTTGAGTTATTAGATGTGTAACCTATAAATGGACATACATATTAAGTAGCAGATTTGGGGTTTAGCTGTAAGTTTGAGACTAGCAAATAAAATGTAAATTTCACGTGTAGTCCATGAGAAGCAATCTTTATTGGTGTCTTTGAAGAGTGATAGCTAGTCCTGTCCTCTGTGAAAGAACACTTTCATGGAGTTATGCAATGCCATCTGCTTCAACTAAAAAAAACCTGCACGGACTAGCTGTTTTCTTGAACTATGTTAATGAGAAAACATGATCACTGTTGGAATTACTAAGGCAAAATTAATTTTGTCTGAGTTTCAATAATCTGTATAAACACATGCGACTCAGTATTTTCTTTTCAGGGTGATTCCGGTGGACCATTGTCATGTCAAAGCAAAGGAAATGGAAAATGGTTTTTGACTGGCATTGTTAGCTGGGGTTATGGATGTGGAAGACCCAATTTCCCTGGTGTCTACACAAGAGTGTCAAATTTTGCACCATGGATTCATAAATATGTGCCTTCAGTCTTTTACTCGGAAAATGATTTCCTGGAATAAAACATGTCCTGGATAACTTCATTAAAAATCATATTTGATAAAACTGTTCAGTGGTCGAGTTTCTTTGCATGTCTGTCTGCTCATTCTGGGTACACATATGGAAGTAATAAATATCCTTTGTTCAAACCTTGGTGAAAGAGATTGATCCTTGTAGTGCTTGTTCTATGCAGATGTTTGGAGTCACAGGACAAGGTGCAATAATGAACTTCTGGCACTTTGTATTAGTTTTCCAGGCACCAACTAATTGCATATGTAATCATATATCCAGGAAGCTGAAAATACAACTGACCACCTAGAGACAGCTTAAGTTTTAGTAATTTCCTCTGAGGTGTCTATGGCCTAACACAGTAGTAATGGCGAAGTAGCTACTTTCCCTACCTCCTCCATCAAAAGCAGCTGACAAAAAGGCAGGGAGAGGAGGGGTTACACAAGGTGAACTAAATCCTCTCAGATTCATAGGGCCTCATTTCAGGAGCCAGAAGTTGTGTAGTCAAGAATGGAACAAAATATTAGTCTTATCTCTTCTCAAGCTTTCATTTTAATTAATTGCAGGATTTGTAGCTACTAATTCTTAATTTCCTCATATTTGAGTTCATCCACCTGAGAATTTGAATTCTTTCTCTTCAGACACCCTTAACAAGATAAATAAATGTACTGATATATGTTGCAATGATCTTGTTGCTCAAATAAAAAAGATGCTTCGACCCTATGAGAGGTACTGCTATGGAATTGATTTCTCTGAATGTATAGAATTTTTATAAGACTTGATACCATTTATACAGATGATGCAAAGAAGTTTTGTTTCCTCTAGGCTTTTTCTGTGTGTTTCTTTTCTATGAAGGAAGGGGCCAAGTATCAGTCAGTCAGCAAGTTGTGTTTGTATCAGAGATAGGCTGTTGAAAAAGAGAGAATTTGAACAAAGCAGTCTGTCTACGGTTGTAATCTGCATTCCTGATCTTGAGGATTGCCTTCCAGTTAATTCTTTTTGTAGCTTCTGTGTGATCTGTGTTGTTTTTTAACCTTTCTAGGGCTGAAGTTTCTTAGAGTCATTTGTTTTTCTAGGTTTTGTTCTTTGTATGCATTCTCGACGTAGAAAATGTTTTCCCACATACAACCTTGATTTTTCTGATTTAACATGCAGAATATCCTGAACTTGTTGGTTTGTTAACTTACAACTGGTTTTAATTTCAATCAGGAAATGTGAATATGATTGCTTTGCGATTACTTTTATTCTGTAGTAGGGGCATGAGGCTGATTATTATTATATTACAGATTATTGAAACTCAGATTCAGGTGACCTGTGAAATAGCATGCTGCTTCTCTCTCATAAATATTTCTGTGGATCCTACAGAAAGTTACCTCATTTACCTTCCTCTGGGACTTTGCATGTTCTTTGCGTGGTGTTTTAAATTATTTCCTTTTCTTGTTTTTATGAAAGAAGTGAGTAGCTGATTCATTTTCAAATGATGGGATCCATATCCAACTGAGCCAGTTGGGAAAACAAGGAGTTATAGTCATGGTAACTTTTACTCCCCACCTTCTTCGGTTGCAGATCACTGGCTTCAGCTTCAACTAGTGTACCAAAGGGGAAATGAGAGAAGCCTGCTGTGCCTGGTGGGGATAGAAGCACGTTACTCTGGGTAATGTTTAAGAAATGAGGTTCATTTAGGGTTTTGTCAAAAGGCATTTGTCAAGGCATCATGATACGGGCTTTCCCCTCCAGCCGGGTTTCTGTGTACAGCATACCAGCTCCTTATAACTCTGAGAAGACTGCAGGGCAGGTAAGAGACACCAACTAAGCTTTGTAGTAGCAACATAGTAAGCGATCTTTGCCCATTCTGGAACCTCTGTTCCTCATGTGCAAATTGCTTCTAACCAATATGGTAGCATTTTTTCCTCTCACTTTACATAGCTTGAAATGCATATTAAAGCAGTCAAGAAATATGTGAGTTACATGTGACATAGCTGACAACATATTGTCTCAATTTAGAATGGCAAGGGTAAACAAACATAGAATCATAGAATGGGAGGATTAGAAGGGACCTGTAGAGATCATCTAGACTAACTCCCCTGCAGAAGCAGGTAGTTTGTCTTTTGTTGTCATACCAATTGATGCCTCCCCATGTCTTTCACTAGGAAAGTCTGGATATTTGTTGCTGCTCATGCTGCCAAGAAGGTTTGTGTCGGAAGTGCTCCTTCCTGAACTGGATGAAGTGGTGTTTCTGGAGAAGATGGCTTCTAGTAATATTACCTATAGTTTCTTCAATATTTACAATAATTACGCTAGTCCTGCACTATTCACTCTGTAAGTCTGACTCCCCAGCATGGTCCAGATGGGATGGGTATGTTGTACTGGATGAATTATTAGTATGAAAAACTGTGCACTAAGCAGCTAAGCACATAATGTGTGTATAAACTACTGAATTGCCCTTCTCCTTAAAGTCTTTGCTAAAGCAACAAAATGCACAATAATTAGCAGTTCATGGTTGCACAATGATAATGGAGGTGTGCGTTTTGTCTTTTTTTCTCTACTTGTGAATACCATCATTATTATAAGTGGCATCTTTCTCAAGAACATGTAGCAATTAACTGTCTCTTTTTAAATTCACTTTTTCAAAACAAAACGGGTACCTAACTTATGTACACTCCTTCCCAGATCTCAACATAGTCATTAAGAACTATATCTTCAGCAGAATGGCACTTCAAAACATAGAAGTCTAAAAATTAAGGCTTCCTGGTAGAAACACCTGTCTGAAGCTGTGCCTTGTTTCTCTTCTTTCCTTCTGGGCAATATTCTTTCAATGTTTCTCTTAAGAACTAACACCTACACATGCCAAGGACAAATGTGTGCTTCTACAAGCCTCTTATTCTGGAAGATTTTATGTAATGTTATTAGATTTGCTAATTTTTGTATCCTTTTTTTCTATCAGGTCCAACTTTCTCCCTTATTTATATAGGTGGAAGTGTAGAAATTATTAATTTTACTTACACAAATGACCTTGATGATCCAAAGTCACAGAAATTCCTCCTGAAAGCAGAAGCAATCCAAAATTACATAAGTTCTCACATAAGTATAGCAATAATTTAAAAATATTTGTGGTGAAATCAGACTGGAAATGAAGATAGCTCCAGTTAGTCACTGTTTTTTTCCTTCAAAATAGTAAGTTTCAAGCTCGCAAGTGCCCTGTCCGTGTACAGCTTTAAGAATGTAACCACATTGCTCAGGCTGTGTGTCTCACAGTTAAGGCCAATATTCTCAAGGTAATAAAACCTCTGTGTTTCAAAGTTAGGGACCAAATTAGGAACCAGGAGTGTAGTCTTGTTGTGTGTGTTTTGCTTTACTCAAATACTCTTCCTTGCTATATTATTTTTTTTTCCAATTTTAACTCCAATTTAACACTTAATATTTTGTTTTGTTTTCCCTTATCCCCACAACAATGCTTGCTTTCTTGCACTTATGGGAGTTCCCATTTCTAAGATCAGCATTGTTTCCTGGGTATATGTGAACAGTGGTCCTATACACAAAGCAGTTCTCTGTTAGTCTGTGTTTTCCAAAAGAGCTAATCTAGTGTCTCAAAGCTGCTTTGTGCACAGCCAATACAGGTTGCTCATGTCCAAATTTAAAGACCGAAAAGAAATATGGAAAGACATTAATAAAAGCTTGTTTTCATGGCTAATAATCAAGAAATATCTTAATGGTTCTGAAATGTGATGTGACTTAAAAGTGATTTATTTCACTAATTCTGTGGAAATCATGAGTAGTGCTTGTAATATGGGAGACATGAAGAAAAGGAAAGAAGACAAATACTTTATAGCATAAGAGATGATATTGACACTAAAATGTAATGTTTTATATTTTACCATTATTTAACTAAGTTCACAGAAACATATGAATCTTCCTCCTTGGGAAAGTACTACTTGAAGTGTGTAGTGGCTGCTTTCAGGTAGGTACTGTTCCAGCACATTGTATAAATTTGAGATATTCAGTCCTGTTTGTCCTTTTTTATGCATTTTGTGTTATCTGGAAGAATATGTAGATCTCTATAACAAAGAGTGAAAATGCAGAAATGCACTTTACTATGTGACCTAAGAGGTAAACTAATAGCGTGACTTCTGTCTTGCCCTACAGAATTGGTAAGAGAAATAGTCTGATTAATTATTCTTTGGTATATGGATTGTTTGTAGTCTGTTCACCAATTTTTATTTTTTAAGTCACAGTTAAGCAGATTTTTCCTCTGTCACTTGCAGAATCTTACTTCAATTTTGTCTATTTAAATGAAGTTTCTTTTTAACCTCTCAAAACAAAAACTAAAATTTTGAGCAAGGCACTCTACATTTCTCACCAGGATGGCTACTACTGTCCTGCTAGTCCCTGAAAACTTCTGAAAGGTCATTCTGTAGGCCATTTTGAAAGGAGGAGTGTAATATACTCTCTTTGAATAACTTAGGTAATTCTTTGTATATATACACATGCAGATCATTTATTTCAACAAGAATTGTGTGAAATGTATCAAAGTATGGGTGTAAAAATGTATTGTTATCTGACGCTGGTATCAGTTAAAAACTATTACGGAAAAAGTGTCTGGAGCTGTAATATGATTTTTAAAGTGTACAACTATACATCAGAGTTGGAAACATCCAATTCCATAAAAACTGTTACAAGGATTTTCAGCGAGGTATAGTTCTCAATCTTAGTGTATAACTGTTTAAGCCACATATTTTCAAAGTATTTCTGCTGTATAGAAAAAACACTTGTTAAACAAGACAGCTTTTGCTGTCACATTCAGTTGTAACTCTTTGCACAGCTATTCAGCTGTCCATGAAACTATGCAAGACAAAAATACAGACCAGTGGAAAGCATGCCCAAGATACTAAGTAGTGTGTATTTATGATGCAGACTCTTTTTTCTCCACAGTGAAGGAGAGTCTGAACTTCGAGCTTACTACTGGAATACATTCTGGGCACCACAAGATATGGTTGCTTCTCTTAAAAATTTAACCCTAGTGGAACAAAAAGAAATAAGTAGTAAACAAGCAGCTCACATATTCAATTCTTCTGGTGAAGAAGATTTTGATCTTGTTACAATGGAGCTTTTTGGTAACAACGTACCTGTCATTTAATATCTATTCTGTCTAATTTTTTTTCTTCAGTTTGTATCTTTGGTTTATGTGGCTGATAGTTATTAAATTTCAGTTTCAGATTCTACAGAATATGATGTGATGCTAAAATCAGGTAATTATGCTTTAATCCCAACTGATATAGTTCCGGGGTTAAAAAAATCCCAAAAACATAAAAAGAAAACGTCAGACTCCCAGTTATCCTGATACCTGTAGGGTCTACAAACCAAACCAAACTAGAGATCAATCTGGCCTGTGTTCCAAATAAAGACTGAGATGAAAATACCTTACAGCTTTTGTTCTGACTAGAATGGTTGAACTTGAGTAATTCTGACTGAATTGCAATGAATTGTGTCTTCTTGTCTCTGCATGTTTTGAAGAGCCTCCATACAAAATTATACATAATTTATTTGCCTTGTGACTAGATCAGTCAAATACTGTGGAGATTTAATTCATTTTACCTGGTTTCTCCGTATCAGGTACATCTTGAGATTGACTTCATATAATCAGTGTTCTTATGGCGTGGAGAGAACCGAAGAGAAAATGGCAAAGGAAGCAGTAGGTTTCAAGCAGAGATGATAGCATTTGCAGCCAAGTCCCTGAGGGTGTGATGAGCCAGTGGTGATGAGATGTTATACTTCCTTCACCAGAGCAGGAGAAGGCGATGCAGTCTGGTAGGGGAAAGGGGATAGAGTTGTAAAGGTAAGGGAAGAAAGATTAGAGTTGTAAAGGTAAGGGAAGAAAGATTAGAGAAGTAAAGAAATGCAGTTAGGCACTTTGTTGTCGTTTTACCCCCAAACTTATTTATCTTTCAACTTATCAGCATTCCAGCCACTGATTCAGCTTCTTTTATGCAGCAGTATCCTTTGACCTGTATGCCAAGCCAGGTAACAACAGGACTCTAACTGTGATGAATCCCCAAAAGTCTTTTTATCAATGGAGACTGAGAGTTCCTTCAAACTATGTGGTGAGACTGGTAGTTACCACTTTGCACGGTGTCACTCCAGAGAGTTGTGCATCACAGCAATTATCAGCATATGATTTCCTTCTTCCTCTGCATAACAAGGTCATTACAAGGTATGATAGTACAGAGCAGAGATGTTTTATTCAGCTGTACAGAAACTCTTTGAAATTGTAGTGATATCAAGTTGATCTTAAACACAGTTCCAAAATGTAACACTCCACCTTAATTAAAATTCTTATATAAATCAATAAAACAGTATTCCATATTATCTCCCAATAATGAATTAGAATATAGCATATCTTAAGTTGGAAGGGACCCATGAGAACTGTGAAGTTCAACTCCCTACTCCTTGCAGGACTACTTAAAACTGAACTCTGTGATTAAGAGCATCATCCACATTTCTTGAATTCTGACAGTCTCAGTGTCATGACCACTTCTCTGGGAAGCCTGTTCTAAAGTACTGTGAGGTTAGTTTATCATAATGACAGATTTTTAATAGTTTTCATTTCATACAATTACTGTCACAACATTAAAAAAAATATATAAGTCTTGTTTTTTGAGTGTTTTATAAAACGTATATTTTTCTAAAAGTAATTACATTCCAGTCATCAGCAAATATCTATTGATAACAGGTGTGCTGTGTCTATGGAAGGCTCCATCCTCAGAATCACAGTGTAGTCCATTTGCATAAGTGAGATCAGATCATATTTAACCATCAGTGGCTACACTGCTCCCATTTGCCAGAATCAAATTTAATCTATGGACATGTTATCCACCATGACTCTGTCTTCATTAACAAAATCAATTAAAAGTTTTGGAATCTGAGAGTGATGGTTTCAAGGGAGACTATTTTTAATTTATTTTTTAAAGAACTTCCATTAAGAAGTTAGCTGAGCATGCATATTCAGCTAGCACTGTTTGAAATGCACTTATTTAGTAGTGCTTTTTAAAGGGGCTGTCCTCTTCAGCTTTATTGACAGACATTTCTCTTGTTATCCAAAAAGGCACAAGAGCTTGCCATTGTTGACTATCAGAAAGCCAGGCAAGGAGTGAACAAAAAAGCTTTTTTAAGGAGTAGTGTCAGATGCTAGCATAGCATGGAGAACCCCACTCTTGATGCTGGGCTGCATCTGCTCTGCTGCTGACTATTGCTGGGACTTTTACTCCATTTCACATTATTGGAAATAGCTCAGCTTTTTAGGGATCAGAAATGTAGTCAGACATGTGTGTTAAATGACCTGGAAGCCAGCAAAACAGACACAAATGTAATATTTTCAGAGAACATTGATGCAGTAAGCTGTAAAACAGAAAGTTCAAGGATCTGCATTGATGTCTATCAAAGAAATGGGATAGAGTTTTTTTGACTGAGATGGTATAAAAGCCCCTTGGCACCTCAAAAATGTTGACTTTTTTATTGCGACCCTATCAAATCTGTGGTTTTGCACATGCCTATTAATTTTCCATTTAAACTAAAAGCAGCTAATATCTTACTTGAGACAGATGCAGTAGAACTAATAATATACCTCCAATACTCAGACAGGAAATCCTGAATTGTAGCCATTATTCTCTGATATTCAGGTCTAGAATCACATATGGTGAGTAAAATTATTTTCACCAGCTTCTTTGAACTGCAGTCACACAACTACTTAGTGACAAATACTAAAGAGTGAATGAGCTGAGATTGTGAGACGTGCTGTAAAAGTAGGCATCTTATGGACAACTCTTCTCATATGTGCTTATCTTGCTATTCTGATGATTCGACAGGAATTATGATAAAAAGAATGTAATGACAAAGAGAAGTAAATTGCAGATCTATTGTCTAGCGTCTCACACGAAATGGGAGCAAAGAGTAGCCTGCTAAAGCAGAGAATATCTGTTTTCAGTTTAAGGTTCAGAATTTGATTTCAATGCTGCCTCTGGTTCTCAGTGACAGCAAAGAACTTGATGCAGGGCTGTGACAGAAATACTCTCTTACTGTGAGATCTAATCTTAATTGCTTTCATTTACTTTACATATAAAAAGAGAAAACTGTTGGAAATTTTTCACACACATTTGTAAATCAATGAAAGTAAATCTAAAATACACTGTGGTTTTCAAAACGCAATAAATATAAGAATGAATTTACAGTTGCAATCAAATTACAAATGGTAATTAATTTTAAAGCATCAGGATATAAATTAACTCATAATTATTTACATAAAAGACGAACAGTATAAGTAGCTGCCATGCATGAGGTTTCATGTGTTGTCTGACAACTTTTCTGACACGAAACCAAGGTAAATGTCAGAATTGAAATGGTTTGGGTTTATCTGTTGCATAGATGTTGTTCAACACTGCTGCACTGTATTTGTTGCCTTTTCAGTGCTACTCACTACTTGTCAGTGCCTCTGTCTCTACTGAAGTAACATAATCTGGCACTGCCTTTCTGATGCAACTCCATCTCTGAAAACTCCAAGGAACCTGGAACGTGTTAGGCAAGAACATCTCTGATGTGATAAAGCCTCAACACTGGGAAAGTCTAGTGTCATGTGTAGTACCAATTGGGTGGAAGAATAATAGAGAAGTGGTAGCAGGGGGAAACGTCTGAAACACGGATGACCAGAGCAGTGTTACTTCTGCTGAGCTTCTCGGCTAAGATGACTAGAATGTGGGAAAAGTTTGAGGTTCCTTTAATGCAATTTTGTAATATTTCAGATGGTGTGGACCTGGTGCCTGGACTCCTCCTGCTGTACATTTAACTTCATCAAGTAATGTAATGTTGCTTACCTTCTCACTGGACCAAAGAGAAGAAAGCAATCTATTAAAAGCTCACTTTCAAGCTATTCCTAAAATCAGTAAGTAATTATTAGAAGGAAGCATCTGATGCAAGCTCACTTATTCCTATTTGTTGCCTCTAAAGAGTTGATATCGCCCAAGTGTATCTGGAGTGATGTTGGCCTATAAATCAGGGATCCACTTAAAAAGAAACTGTCTGAGGACTGAACAAAGAATAGACAATACCCTTTAGTCTGGGAGATTTTTTTTTTTATTATTGTCCTGATTACTACCCAAGCCATATTTCCCAGATATTACTCTTACTACTTGGGTAACCCTGAGAAATGGTAGCAGAGCAGCCACTAATACAGGCAAAGCTAGATACCCCCTGGCAAAAAATGGTCAAAGTTGAGTCTAAAAAGATTTCTATACATATTTAAACTAGCATAGATTTTTGGTTCTCCAAAGATGCTGATTTGCATAATTAAGAAAACCTGATAATAAGTGAAGCAAGATTTACCATCTTAGAAGCACAGAGCTCTTCTTTTTTGTGGATGTGTGTATCAGGATAGTTATAATTTGATTTTTTTAGGCACCATTGCCCGGCTACAAGCTCTCATTAAAAATCCTCATAATACAAATTCAAGAGAAGTCTCCAGGGTCCAGTAAATGTGATAAAGATTGGTTAGAAATTGATGGGATTCGGTGAGTAAATGCACCATTTTCTGATGTTGTTTTGCACCATCTTCAATGTTCTGCACAACACAGTGTACTAAAGCAAAAGCTTCTTACCACTTGCAGTGCAGAAAGATGCACTTACCCAAAAATCGGCACACTTCCATGAAATTTCAGCACAAAAATATTCTTAATCTTGCCTTACTACTGAACATTTTTCATTGTGTTCCTTGAAGCATCTTGCTTTTTCTACGGTATTAGACATTTAATTGGTTATTCCCCTTAAAAGCAATGATGCAGAAAAATGCAGGGCTTTATACAGTTGGAGTTGAATTGTAAATCCTGGCAACTGCCTTGACATGAGTGGAAAGCTTGCATCATCTGAAGTTTCACTTCCTATACCACTTACTGTTCAGTGATTGTAACAGTTTTCTGTAAACAAGACAAATTCCAATATGTGTCCTTAAACAAAGGAACACTCTCCCAGCATTAGACCCTGCCCCCAACACCCCACGAAACCCCAAAACAAAATAACCCCTAGTATTCAAAGTAATTTTCCTCTTGGAAGACTGGCACCAGCTGTTGGATTTGGCTGTATGAGTCCATTTCTGGATTTGTAACCTTGGCTTTGCAAACCTAAATGGTAAAACTTATTTCAAGCATGTTTAGAAGCGTTTTCTCTTTATAAGGTAGATTATAACATTGAACATCTTGCTTGTGGTGGTTTTTGTCCAGC
>WBNH01002629.1:708080-753688 GCA_013401255.1 Urocolius indicus | reverse complement strand
ATGGGCCTAAACCAGGACAGAGAGTTAAAACAAAATCTCAATGAGGAGAGCTTCAGATATCAGGGCCCTTAAGGGTGATAAATAATGAGATGTTGATGAGGAGAAAAGCACTAAAAAACTTTGTACTCTTGTGGACAATTTGAAGACTTAAAGAATGCAATGTGTGATATGACATGAAGTGACTTAACCAGGAGCACAACCGTGGCTGCAACAAGCACAAAAATGGACTCAATCAGACTGTGAACATTCTCAGAGCAAAAGAATCTTGTAATTGAATCAAATGGATTATTAACTTAAAAACTGCAGTCCCTCAAGCTGTGATAATGTAGTAAATAAACAGAAAAGCTGATCTGATAAGAGTGAAGAGGTTGTTTTGACATCAGTTGAAGCAGTGACTAACATTAGTACTTGGAATAAAGGACTTGATTCTGAGCTATGAATTTCTCCTCAAAAGCAACTAAGTGGGTAATAGGACATAAAGAAACCATACAGAGTAGGAGTACTCATTCTTTGAGTAGTGAAAAGCTCCTGTTCAGTTGACAGAAATGTTTTGGAACAGCAAAATCTTCATCTACACTGGTGGTTCACTTGAGGCTTCAACTCTACAGGAGGCTGGTACTGAGTCTTGATCCATAGTCCTTCTTTTCATGAAAAGTCTGCAGACACCTAACTGGTGTTGCTGAAGAGCATGGAAGGACATTAGTGAACACCATCTTAATCCCATGGATTGCAGTGTCCTGGACATGGGCTTTCATCTTGCTCAATATCAGGCATCTGTATGTGGGATGATCACTGAAGGTAACCTTTGTAATTATCAGTCAAAAATAGACCTTTCCAGAGTGAATCTTATCTGACAAAATCCCAATGTCAAGTACTAAAAGGGAATGTTTCCTTCCACTGTGAAAGAATCCTATGTTGATTTGCTCAGATAGAGCCTTCCCCTCTTGTAGAAACTTGCTTTTGTTACAGTAGTGACTAGTACCTGAAGGAACAAAAAGTCTGTGGGTCCTGAGCTATTCCTAGCCACAGAGGCAGGTGGGACATGTAAGCAGCCCAAACTTAGGGTGAAGTTACATTGTTCATAAAGATGTGTATACAAGCTTCACAAAGGGCATTCCATCAATCAGCCAGGCAAAGCAGACTACAAATATAACTCTGGCCATGTGTCTGTTTCTGTTTAAGGCTTGGGCCACATAGAGGTCTGTGGTCCTGTGACAGCAAAGCAGACTCTTCAATGTCAGGCAATTCCAAGCTTGTAGTATTCAATCAAGTATATCTAGTTTTACTCTCCTTGTGATGAATTCAGAACTTTGTATCTATGAAGCATGTTTGAAGTGCTTCCAGGTTAGAAAATAAATTTTTATGATATTTTTGCAAAGCTGGTTGAGTCCAGTTTCACCTCACCTTGGAAAGACCTTACATCTGGAAATGTGCAGCCCTACTGTAATCAGGTGCTGCTATCCCTATGCAAAGAAGGTATCTCATTTACAAGAGTTGAAAAACCATATATCTGATAATGAACAGCATATAGCCTTTTACAACAGCTATGTTATTCTTTTACTGTTAGATACCTCAAGTCTGACAATCTCATGATGAAAGAAAGAGAAAAGGAGAGAGTGAATGAATCTAATGGGCAGAAGAGGCCAAGAGGTTTTTGGACATTTCCATTAAATTTGCATTTCTTTGCTATGCTAATAAATCTCATAGCCATTCTGAGATTTTTCTGATGTCTGTACATGAAGTTTGTAATGAAAACTGAATACAAGATAGATTTTTTTTATACCATTGTCCCTTTAGGAATTTGGATCCATTCATCAGATCTTTCTCCATTGTGATTTCCTTATTTGAACTGGACTTCAAGTTTTCTATTTCTCTAGCAGTACATCTTCTCCTTTTTCTACCCATAAAGATTCTGTGGCTATTTTTCTTTTTATATAAATAAATATGGTCATTTTTCTATTAACATAAAAAAATAACTAAATTAAATAAACACAGCAAATTGTTAAAGCCAAATGACCACAAAAGCCAGGTGTCTCCCATCTTGCTGAAAGGGTGGGAGGAAGAGTGTTCTTTAATCCAAATTTTGTGATATTGTTACATTCAAGCTGTGGGGCAGATGTTCCCTGGTGAGCAATTAGCAAAAAATCTGTGACTTTAAATCATAAATCAGTACTTGCCTCTGATCTACAGGGTTGAGAAATATGTCAGGGCATGGGAGGCTACAAACATCACCTTAATGAGAACTGCTAGCTAACAGTAAAACTTCTTTGAACACGTAGTTTGATCCCAGGGTATGATGGAAGCCTCCTGAGCAGGCTCACTTCCCATCAAACCAGCACTCCTCAAGTATCTTCGAGTCCTTTTCACAGATACAGAAAACAGGCTGCTGAAAAGGTCATTTCTTTACCCATGGCAGGATCAAATACACTATTGCAATGTTTGTCAGGGTTTTGTTTAATGTGTTCTGTAAAGCTCAAGCAATGGGACTCTCTCACTCTCTCTAGGCAATCTATACCAATGTTTAAGTGCATTTGTCATCAACAAAATTTCTCTCTGAACTGTAGTATTCCTTGGTGCAATGAACTTAAGCCTATTATGTCTTATCCTAGATAATTCCTACTCTCTCTGCAATTATTTTTGTTCTGTGTAGCATTAAACAATAAATAGTAGAAAAACTCTTGGGCTTATAATATGCTGAGGGCCTAGCACATGGAAAGAAAAAAGTTGAAGACTGTAACTATACTGCAGCATCAACTTAAAAACTAGTTCAGAAACTTGGATTAGGAAAAAAAAAAATGAAAGAGATGATTAGGTCACCGCAGATATGCTATTGAGACATTAGCCCAAGCAAGTGATGACAGCTAATTTCTTGAAATTAATGGTGTAGTTTCTAAGTATTCCTTCCTAAAAGCAAATAACTAAGCAATAAGAAGCAAACATGTAAATGAAAGCATCAAGCTAGATATAAAGTAGAAAAAAATGAGAATTAAAAGATTCAGGAGAAATTAAAGGATGACTCGAAGATGACCTAGGTGTACACATTGTCTTTACACTAATGTTAAACTGTTTTTAAACAGCTGTAAACATAATCATGCATTTAGAAAACAGAGCTATGTGTGCAACAGCTGCCTTCCAAAAATGTGTTCCAAAGACATAGACAGCTAGAATTAAATAAATTCATAGCATGCACTAATGGATTGGTTTTTTAACTATGACTGATGACTCATGTCATCTGAATCTGTTAGAGACAGGAAAAAGCAATATACATAGACCAACGTGCCACAGGAACATTTCCTCACTCTGCATCTTAGGATGAGTTCTCAAAGCAACTCACTCATCAAACAGTAACTAAGCATAGAAAAAGAAGTTGAATTATATTTTTTTTTAATGCACCTCACATCTGTGTTCTTTTTTAGGAAAAAAAAATCCACTCCAAGAATCAATGTTATGCTGATTTTAAAGTACAGCTTTCATTGATTGCAGAAGACAAATATTTGTATTGATTACTCTCCTCCTTGCGTTTCAAACATATTTTGTCTCTGTGTACTTTTCAAGCTTGAATACACCTAATCACCTAATCACCTAATTAGTGGATTAGAGAAGTAAAGTACATCTGGTCAAGATTTCATCCTGACTTTTAATGTGTATTTCATTCTGCCTCCTCCACGCCATTTCACTCTCAAAGTCCGCTGGTGGTTGTTAGTCTTTGAACAGCTGTCTGAATTCAGTGTCTGCTTGCACTCTAACAAGATTCCCCAACACATAGGCAGGGAACAGGAGAGAATTGCTAGGTCGGGGATTGGGGGAATTCTGACATTTCAAATCATCTTCAAGAAACATCAATGCAGTCAGAAACTGGATTTTAGTTTGGTTTTTGTTTGGGGGTTTGTGTTGGGTGCTGCTTTTTTTTTTTTTTCCTTTCAAATAAAGTGGAAAACAGTGAAGAACTGACTGCAAACGTGAAACAATTCTGAGATGCTGTAAGGCAGAAGATAATATATTTCCACTTATACCATTGCTGTGACAAATATGGTAGTATACTGGGCAAATATCATGAAATGTTATCACTTTTAGGAGAATAGAAAGATTTTACCATTGAATACCCACTGCAAATTGAATTTGCTAATCTAATTATGTTATAGAGTAAATATTTTGCTCCTGTCTATGGTTCACAAAGACATTATTCATCACACTATGTGCTTTGTCTTCTCTAGAGAATAGTTTTTGGGACCTGGGAAACAAGCATCAAACAAGAATCGAATAACTGAGCTGTCCTGGTTTCAGCTGTGATAGAGTTAATTGTTTTCCTAGTAACTGGTAAAGTGCTGTGGTTTGGATTTAGTATGAGAATAATGTTGATAACACACTGATGGTTTAGCTGTTTCTAAGTGGTTCCCATACTAAGTCAAGCACTTTTTGGNTATCTTTTACTAATATTATTATTATTATATTTTCTTTAATTTTAGTCATTAAACTGTTCTTAACCCACAAATTTCACTCTTCTTTTTCAATTCTCCTCACTATCCTACTGGAAAGGAGAGGAGCTAATTTGCTGGTTTGGGCTAAATCACAATATGGGCTAAGTTTTGGGTGAAATCATTGTGTATTTTCATATTGCTTAAAAAGTTATGTTTGAGACTACAGAAAAATTAGATAAATACACAAAATGAAGATAAAGTCCATTGCAAAATGCTATTATTTNATTATGTTATAGAGTAAATATTTTGCTCCTGTCTATGGTTCACAAAGACATTATTCATCACACTATGTGCTTTGTCTTCTCTAGAGAATAGTTTTTGGGACCTGGGAAACAAGCATCAAACAAGAATCGAATAACTGAGCTGTCCTGGTTTCAGCTGTGATAGAGTTAATTGTTTTCCTAGTAACTGGTAAAGTGCTGTGGTTTGGATTTAGTATGAGAATAATGTTGATAACACACTGATGGTTTAGCTGTTTCTAAGTGGTTCCCATACTAAGTCAAGCACTTTTTGGTTTCCCATGCTCTGTCAGCAAGGACATGCACAGAAGCTAGGAGGGAGCATGGCCATCACAGCTGACCTGTGTTAGCCAAAGAGGTATTCCATAGAATAAGACATCATACTCTGCATTTAAACTGGGGTGAGTTGGCTGTGAGCAATGTATCTCTGCTCAGGTATTGGTCAGTAGGTGGTGAACAATAGTGTTGTGCATCACTAGTCTTTTCTTGTCTTTCATTTCCCTCTCTTTATCGACTNAAAAAGTTATGTTTGAGACTACAGAAAAATTAGATAAAGACACAAAATGAAGATAAAGTCCATTGCAAAATGCTATTATTTAAATCTGGGACAAATCCAGCACTGTATATATATAAGGAGACAAAATATCATTACATCAAAGTTTCTTTTATTTGATTGTCCTTATCCTCCATTGTGGAGACACAAGACCATTCAGTCATAGATACCTATCTCACATTAAATTAAATGGCTTTTTAGGTTTCATCAGTTCTATCTTTCCATTCGATGATGGAGGGAGGTCATAGTGACTAGTTGAGATTGAGATGTCATCTTCATTGATGCTGTTAGGGGAAATTCATTCTCCCAGTCTTGACTACCTGCTCTCTGCCAAGAGCCAACACCATTTTAAAGGTTCTTTAAAGCCATGATTATAGTTATCCAAGATTCTCTTTGTAGGATCTTTCTTTTTTCCTGAATGGTAGCAAACCAAAAAATTTAGACATCAGCTTATCCCTTTAGCCTCTGTCAGCTCAGAAGGTCATAAGTTTTTGCAAGACTTGCAACATTTGTTCAGTCCTGTATTGATTTCTTGTCTATCCAAATGTGTCTCAAATGAGGCTAGGCAACTACATTCAGGCAACTCAGTTAAGCCCTGGAGAGATATTCAGTTGCCCAGATGCCGACATGTCTCTAGAGTGAGTGGTGTAACAACCTAACTTCCAAAGGTTATGATGTCAACAGCTCCCTCACCAATGTCTACCTTACACATGGACACTTGCACACAAATATGAGTGTGTGTTTTATCCTTTAAACTGAATTCCTCCTTCTAAATTTATCCTTCTTCTTTACTTGTTAGTGTATCTTTACTCATGCCCAGAAAGTGATTTGTCACATCCAAATATAGATGTGACATAGATGGCATAAATTCTTATTCTACTGCTAGTGGTGCGAGAGTCCTAGATCATTAGGCTATACCAGGTGCCTAACTTTTAGATGGTTGAGTTTGTCTGAATCTTTCTCAAATATTAAAAAAAAAAAAAGAGAGAGAGAGAGGCTTAAGTATACCCAAATCGTTTGCTATAATGGTCAGTTAGTGATACATGAACAGGAAAAGACTGGACAAATTCATGGAAGGTAATTCCATTGCAGATTTTGAAACACATAGAAATTTCCAGCTCTGGAAATACCTGAAGTGAAATTTACTTGAACTCTGGGAGAGTGCCTGGAGAAAGGATCATAGATTCTTGTGCTGTTCTTAAGTTTTACAAAGCATCTACTTTAAGTTGCTGTTGAGATAGGATCAAAAAACTGTTTTAGCCTGTTCCAGCACAACCATTCCTCCATTTTAAGGTGTCGTGATCTCTTCTTCCATTTGAATCAGTTGTTGATATTCTCTTTATAGGTAGTGATGAGAAGGAGAAGCTTGTAGAGCATGATTCGTCTTACTGTAAAGCAGCTGTCTAAGGTAAGTCAGATGCTCCTGGGAGAGTGCCTCTCCTCTGGTTATTAAAGCATCACTGGATCAGTAGCTTAGATGTGGATGTCTACATCTTAGCTACCTATGTTAGATCCCAGTCAAATGAGAATTAGGATGTATATAGGACTTGTCCATTTGTACATTTGGAAAAAAAAACCAAAAATTAAAACAAAAATACATGAGCAGTTAATTGGATTCACAAGAAATTCTAAGTACAAGAGAAGACAATTCATACTAGCTAAATGGATGTCAGAATAATGACAGAAACATTGTACTCACTGGGTTACATCCAATACAGAAAAGCATCATCCTCCCAGCCTACATTCCCTCCCTATGTCTTCTTCACTATCCTTCTTTAATATCCACAAATTAGGTTCAAACAAAATGGGACGTCACCCCTTCTTTTTCTGTATTTGTTCTTCATTACACCAATCCAGCTTCTATTCACTGATAAATCTGGATGTATTTTAATGGGAATCATTTCATACCCTAAATGTTGAACTTCAGGGAAAAGGACGACTGTAAATAATTCCTGAGTATTTTAGTTAAATCAGTTAATGAATCTATTAACAATTAAAACCACATATTGGTTGTTCTAGGGATTGTAGATTATCTGCTAATTTTACTGAGAGACTTGATTTACCAAAGATGCACAACATTAGCAAGATCAAAACAAATCTTGTCCATTTCTTTGTGGAATAATCCCCTTTCAAACTGGAATTAAACAATTAAAGCTAAAATTTAGAGTATCCTGTTAGCACCTCTGAGTCCAATGGTTTGAGACTGAGGTGAAAGTGAAGGTTTACCATTCTGAGGTCTTCAGGGGGAGGAATATGATACTCATATCACATATGAGATAACAGAATCATAGAATAGTAGGGGTTGGAAGGGACCTTTAGAGATCATCTAGTTCTACCCCCCTGCAGAAGCAGGTTCACCTATATCAGATGAATTCATGTCATATATGATACAAATATTGTGCACAAAGCAAAACTAGAAAAAAAAAACCTGTACAATGCTAAAGAAAACTGAAAGAAAATAGCTCGAAGCCACCTAGTTGTTAGACGCTTGCTATTACAATCAAAGTAAAACAAAGCTCCATGATATCTGAGGCAAGTCCAGGCAAAATCTGACACATTCAGGGACTTAATACAGTTTATAGATTGGCGTGAGCAATGAACATTTACATTAATGGCATTACTGGGCCACAGAATGCTTCTGCTCTTTAATTGAAGGACACCACTAAGTACACTTTACTGTCAAGCTGAATAGCTTTTTTGGAAGATACTGAAGAACTGACATTTTCAAAAAGAGCTGATGTGAATTTCACTACTGACACCTATGAAAGTATATCTTTATTTGGTTTTTGGAAAATAAGAGATTGCTCAAACATTATCATTTTTCACTGCTTTTTCTACTCCAGTTTGGTTTTGTTTGTCAAGTGTGAGCAACTTTCAGAACTAAAAAATATCAGGCTTCCTGGTTCTTTTTCCTGTTTATTTTCAGTGTGACCTACTGTGTGATCTTGAGCTCATCTTTCTGTACCTATCTCCTTGTCTGTAAAATCAGAGAGCAATATTTTTTTTTTAAGGTATTTACATGATCTGGAAAAGAAAATATTTACCACAGCATTTCATTCAAATGTTCCATTCTTCTTGTATACTTGAGATACTTTGCGTATAAATTTAAGAAGAGCTTGAGCCAAATCCTTTGGAAGCAACTTGTGGTGTATTTCTTTATTTCAAGTCCTAAAGGCCATATTATTATTGGAACTATTTCCTGACTCTTACCTCTGAATATGTAATCAACATTTGTTGAGTGAAAAAAGAAGAATTGGCATCTTTTGTAGCATTGCAGGCTGAATATTATTTGATAAATGTGGACACTGAGCATTCATACAAAGATTATTACGAGGAAAATGTTTTGAGAAGTGGGTAAAACATGTTTTTTCATTCTTCTGTTGAAATACATAAAATCATTCTTCTTTTTTTGAATTGGGATAAAGTAACAAAATTCCACAGTATTTCAATCACTCTGAATTTAAGTGGCACCTTGCAAGTCCCTCAGTTATTCATTATATTGTTTCACCTGTACTCGATAAATCATAGCAGCTAATTAAGTCATCCATTTTAGCATTGCTACCTGTCCCTTATTGCCCTTGGGATTCTGAGAGGGAAATTTGCTATTATTTTAGGGAGAAGAGAAGAGAGATTGGGGGGAGAAAATGTAGAGAAACTGTACATCCAAGTTTTAGTTCAGAAGTGGTTTATCGGTACTATAAAAGAAAATTGAATACTGCCTTCAATCTCTCACTATCTTTTCTCTTTAGCAGTTAGTCACTCCTTTCATTATCTAGTCTTAAAGCATTCTGAAAGACATTAGAAATGGAAACAGTGTATAAAAATGCCTTTGCATATTCTTTTTCATGAGAGAAAAGTGCCATTCTATTCTACATAGTCTTCATGAGCAAAATGGTTTTGCAGAAAGCAAATACACATTACGCTGTTTACAAAAACCCAGGCTGAAATGATGCCATCTGCATTAGCTTCATGCAGGACACCAGACTACAATTAATGTTGACCTTAGGAAAAAAATTGGTTTGTGTTTATGCACAAATATTGAGGATTCAAAATCCGAAAGATAAGATTTTCACAAGTGCCAAGCACGAAATAATAGTCTTGCAATTAACTCACTGAAAGGCGGTGTTGAGGTTTAACCCCAGCTGGCAAATAAACACCACACAGCTGCTCGCTCACTCCTATCCCTAGGGATGGGGAGGAAATAAGATATAATAATACTAGAAATAAAAATTATCAGAATCACAGAATAGTGGGAGTTGGAAAAGACCTTTAGAGACCACCTAGTCCAACCACCCTGCAGAAGCAGGTCCACCTAGATCAGGTCACATAGGAACGTGTCCAGGCAGGTCTTGAAGACTTCCAAGGAAGGACACTTCACACCCTCCCTGGGCAGCCTGGGTCAGGACTCCATCACCCTCACAGTGAAATAGTGTTTTCTTATGTTTAAAAGGAATTTTTTGTGTTCCAGCTTCATCCTGTTACCCCTTGTCCTGTTGCTAGATACAATAGAAAAAAGGGATGCCAATCAGTGATACCAACCTCTTAGATATATACTATTTCAGTGCTCCAGATGTATAAACATTACATATTGAAGGAAGCACAGCCCCACGTCCAACTGGAACCCGGGTTACAAAGACAAGCATATCCCAAGTGTGTTCAGCAACTTGAAAGGCTGCCACTGCACCGTTATAGATCTCGGAGACTTCTCATCAATTCAAAACAATTTGTAAGGTTCCAGCATGACTGAAACAAAGCAAATGTGGCTGTTCCTGACTCATACAGACACAGACACACGTCAACTTTTGAGAAAAAGACTAAATGTGAAAGCCAAATTGTGTGAATGAAAATACACATAGATTTTACATCATACTCTGCAGCCAAGCAGCTATTTGTTGGACTTTGAGGCAAAGGCAGATACATAAAAAAAAAAATCTCATGTCTAATCTTGTATGTGGGGCAACACATGCATTCAATGCAATATCAATGTAACATTCAATATTCATTATTCAGATATTCAATATTGAAATATTAAACATCAATTAAACCTGTAAATTAGGGACACTGCAACTTTCTTCAGCCAACAAAATGGCAAGTCATAGAAGCTTTTATTAGGAAATGATTTTGTCTCTAAGCAACAATTTTTTGTACTGAAAGAAGACAACATATCATAAATAACAGTGTTTAAGTATTTTGAAGAAGGAAAAAAAATTGCATATGTTCTTCTATTTATAACAACCACAAAATACATTAGTCAATTGCCTCCCACCAAATAAGAGTGAAATATCTTGTTCCATTTTTTATGCTTAAGAATTCTGTACTCCCCTTCACCCTACACCCAAGTGATTCTCATCTGTTGCTCTGAAATCTCTTTTATTCCTACCAGATTCATTTCTTTTTCTTCCCATACAGGCAGATATTCCATACTCACAGTGTGACGGATGTTCCTTCCACTGGTGGGCATACAGATCATTATTTAAATTTTATCTGGATGTGTTCTTTTTCAAACCATCTATTGGATATCTCTGTATCCTCCATATGCTCCTTATTTTTACTCAGGCGTGTATGCATCTTATTTGCAATGATGGAAAAGAATACAACACATTCCATTCTTCTCCCAACTCTTCTAAAAGTGCAAAGGCATCAATGTTACTCTCTCCCAAGAGAGTTGTAACTGCACTTCTATACTGCTTCCTACTCTGTTGCAGTGAAAATTGTTTTCCAAGACACAGGCAGAAGGAAAAGAAATCATACTGAGACAAATCTGTAAAACTAGATTTGGCTGAAGAGACTTGCTTTTGATTTTTCTTCTCCAGTTACAATGCTAAGTTCTCAGGAAGGGCAAGCTCCCTGATGTTCCTTGGTGGCAGTGATCCAGACTCCTTATACTTATGTGGGTGTATATTCCACCCTACCTTCTCTGTTGTCCTAAGAGACAGAGACTCATAAAGGAAGATTTGCCCTCCCTTAGTAGGCATTGGCCTTTTTAAGTGCCTCTGTCAGTTGTGCAAGAAAAGACAATAAATCCCTAAAATAGACACTGAGAGAGGTGTTTACAACAGGATGGACACAAGCTTAGATTCTAGTGTGTTAAATATACAGATTGGGAAACATGGAAGTTATGTCAGATAAGTGATGTCAGTGTCACATCACTTCGAGGAAGAAGGAGAAACCATTGAAAAGGAATCCTTAATGTGCTAGGTATTCATGTCATTAGGCTGTTTACTTCTACTTCTGAAACTTATGCTCTTGTAGGGATCATTTGGATATACATTGGTGGTTTTTAAATAAAGCATCTGAGATGGCTCATCACTAGAATTTTTAGTATATGCCAAAGTAAATGTTTTTTCTTTAAAAATGATTTGTCAAAATTGACAATGTTCTACTGGATAAAAAAAAAAAATTCCAGAAAAAAACTCAACAGTAAAATATGGTATCATTCCTTTACAGAAATGTAAGCCCTTGCTTCAGAAAGTATTTTTATTTCTTTACTTTGAAATATCTTAGTTTGTCAGTGTTGGGAGTGGGATCAAGTATATTCAGCCTCATACAGAGAAAAACAAGGGTATTTTTCTGCATATGAGGAATGTGAAGATTTAAAAAATCTGAATCCAAATTTGATGATAGAAGGTTATCTTACCGTCATGAGAAATAAACAATGCATTTGTCATCTCACTGGAGGATTTGACGGCCTTTATAACCTTCATTTCCTTTATGTCATACCACAAAAGGTTACTTATGCAGCCCCAATGGTAATGACTCTGCCTGACATTTCAAAGCACATCTAACAAACATCAACATAGAGAAAAAAACTTCTCAGCACAGTTTCAGGAGATTAATTTGTCTTCATCCACAGTAACTAACTTCAGTGTCACAAGGATTAATTAATCAATGTTGGTAAACTGGTTTTAGGATAAAACCCCATTAGATAGTTTTAATAAATTTGGTTTCCATGCCTGATTATTTAATTTAGATTTGGGTTTTTTTTTCTTCTTTGTTGCTGTTGTTGTTAAAGCATGATAGTCTTTGTGCTGCACTTAAAAATAAAAAAAAAGGGAAAAGAAAGTCTGAATGCTGTTCTAGTGTTACAAAAATCAGTGAAACGTTTGACTTATGCAAGGAGCTGTCCTCGTGGATGTTATACTGAAGTAAAAATGTCCAGATTCTCTTGTGATGAAAAGTGTGTAGTGGCATTGACTGTGAACTATTATGCCACGGAAAAGTACTATATCCCAGCATTGGGCTATGAATACTTAATTTTAGAGGAAAAAGAAAATGAAAACAAAAAAGAAACTCAAACTGGCATATAGTTCTTTCCAGTATAAGAATATTGAAAGAGCCAAAGTCCTCACAGTGGACTTTGATGATCCTTAGAGAAAAAATGAATATACCCAATCCACAGTGTAACTTCCTTTTTCTGTCACTATCTCAACCTCTACCACTGAACAGAAGAAAAACATGAGAGTGTAGTAAGATTTCTCCCTTCAGACAAATATGTTTTGTCTCTCTCTTGCCTCTGTAATGTTATATGTATCTAACAAAGATGTTAAGTGCTAGTGACAAAGTACAAAACAAGTTTTTGAAGGGAAGGAATATAAATCACCTTTAGACCAAGACACCCAACAAACATTCATTCCAAAGTGAACAAATTTTACATAATTTTCATAATTTCATAATTTTCCCTTCTGTCATCTGGGGGAAGTATCCCATGTGAATCAATACAGTCTCAGAAGGTTAGTTTAACTATCTTGTTCTTTACATCAGTAATGTTTGGTACAGATTGTTTTATCATTTGTGACAGTTTTGGAGAGAGGAGTCAGCAAAATATGCACATGAACTTCTTAAATGGCAAAACTCTCATCACCTTCCTCTAACTCCACTTTGTGCCAACCTAAAACAAGAACTTCCCTAACAAACCTTTTCAGATAAGATGATCATAACTTTAAAGATTTTTCAGAATCACAGAATGGTGGGGGTTGGAAGGGATGTCTAGAGATCATCCCACTCAATCCCCTGCTAAAGCAGTTTCCCCTCAATCAGGGAGCAAAGGAACGCATCCAGATTTGGAAGCTTCCAGAGAAGGAAACTTTACATTCTCTCTAAGCAGCCCATGCCAGGGCTCCCTCACCTCAACACCAAACAAATGTCTCCTTGTGCTCAAGTGGAACTTTCTGTGTTCCAGGCTATGCCCGTTATCCCTTGTCCTATCACTGAAAACTACAAAAAACAGATTGGACCCACCCTCTCAACACACAACTTTTGTGTATTTAGAAGCATTGATAAAATCTCCTCTCAGTTCTTTCTTCTCCAAGCTAAAAAGCCACAGGTCTTGCAGCCTTTCCTTGTTAGAGAGATGTTCCAGACCCCTTATCATCTTTGTAGCCTTACCTGCTGGACCCTTTCCAGGAGTTCTTTTTGCTAATATGGCTTCTTCCTTGGAGAAACAAGGCCAATATTCTCATAAACTTCAATAATTGTGCAGTAATGAAAAAGGAATTAATCAAGAGCTGAATCATACTTTTATATTCTATGGCTCTAAAGTGGAAAAGTGGTGCTATGTAACCCATTTATTTAGTGTGCAAGTAGGGAAAAAAAAGGTGCCAATGTGTTTATTTGCAATAGTGATGTGACAAATTAGGTCATTTGGAGCATTGTGCTTAGCTCAGCAGAAAACTTGAATACATGGTGACCTTTGGTAGATCAAATGTCCATGTAGTGAAAGAGCTAAGAACATGCTCTAGGCTTATGATAAAGGGGGTTATAAAATCAACACACAACCATCTATCATACTTCTAGCACTGAAGAAGTCGAATGGATAGCACGTTATTTGACTGCTATCTTTTTTGCTTACAGAGTTCAAAGGGCAGCACTCACTGCGTTACTATATGTGGTCACATCCTGAGGTGCTTCCTAAATTCTGATCTAGTCCTGAATATTGACTCAACTCATCTTCCTTTCATCTTCTGGAGACATTTTGTACTGTCAAATGTTAGTCAACCTCATTAACATTAATTCAGACCTTCACAAATTATTAAATGGATTACACATTGTGCTGGTAGTTACAGAACTTTGACTTGTGTGTGCCTTTCATGCTCTTTTATTTTCTCATCATTTTTTTTTTCCAGTGGGCTGTGGCTATCACTTATGCTTAACCTTCATCTAGAAAAATGCAGACCCTGAATCAAGTATTCGACCTCAGTACAAGGTACTAATTAATTCTCTCCCCTTTCATCAAATCATGATCGATTTCACTGTAGATCTGGTGCTATGTATCCAAGAATGGGAGATAGGTTGTGGAAACTGGTGTCATTTAGGTGCTTAGAAAGGAAATTCTGATTGAAATTTCCACTCTCAGACTTTGTCAAACGTTTTTTTCAGATGAATGACTTTCTGCTACATAATTTGAGGACAATACAAAACCCAAGGAGGGAATCCCAGAGTTCTTTTTATCCTAAGTACTTAATTAAAGAGCCGGATTCACACACAATTTTTGCTAATTTGATTTTGATGCTAGAAGTTGTATACTTTCCTGTCACATTTCCAGGAAAAATCGTGAATGTTCCATCATAGCATGATGTGATCTAGTGCATAGAGCAGTACAAGGGTAGACAACAGTTTAAAACACTTCACACAAATCCAGAAATTAATCCCAGGTCTTCTAATGAGAAATTATGCAAACAGTGAGTGACAGTCCTGCCTTCATTTTAAGGACTGTGAATCCTTACTATCTTAGCTATGTGCTCCATCTCGTCCTCTGCAGGGGAAAACTGCAGAGCTGGTCATGAAACATAAGCTTGAGTGTAAATTAAGGGAACAAAGGCAACATAGTCTGAATACCTGGTAGGGACTGAAATGGAATTTGCCTATAAAATTAAAGTCTCCTTGAAAAAAAATGTTATTTAGTTTTTCTTACTATTATTTTTTTTCCAACCTAATTCTGAGCACAGTGGCTGTTTTTCAGCTGAATTTAAAAATAGCAATAAATGTCTCAGAAGTCACTAGAAACTAAGACAGAGGCTTAAGATCAAATATTTGTAAGTTTAAACCTTAGTATAATTTGTTGAACAAATGAATCAAACAAAAGACAGAAACCCACAGTAAAGCACTTACACTAGTTTTAATGCCCATAGGACTACTTAGTTATTATGATGCTTGACTTAGAGGTCTCTAATCAGCTTCTTTGGTTATCTCTGTAATTGAATTGTTCAGCAGCAAGACTAATTTACAAAGCAGTGTCAGGAACTAAAGTCTGAATCACTTTTTAGATATGGGGATATCTCTCTCCTTATACATTAAGGTCTTAGCTTCTGCACCCTTTCTAATGAGATCAGCCAGTGGTGCTGTTAATGCACTGAAGACAATTAAGGAACAGCATCCTTGACAGTAATCCTTTTTTTTTACTGGTGACAGTATGTAGGTTGACATCATTTCAAGTCTTTATTCTCCTTCCAGATTACATCTGAAGTTCACTGAAGTCACTGCAAACTAAAGATAACAAAAAAATGAAATCTCTGAAAAACTTTATACTTTTATTTTCAATTTCAAACTGTCACAAAAATAAATATTTTCACTGCAAGGATATTTTTTAAACATCCATTTCAAGATTTTTTTCATTTCAACTAACAATTTATCTTCCCAGATATTTGTTTTGAAGAATATTGTCATTTTTTTAGATAAATATATAATTTTTTAACCTTGTAAAAGAAAATTAAATCAAGAGATCTTACTGGATAGGTATATATTTTGCTAGTAGTGTATTTTCCATTAGAAAGTAAATCCACTTCTAAATTCCCAATCAGGTCTCAGAGAAATCTTACCATGGGAGCTGAATGCATCCTAGCAATGTGTATAAGGAGGAAGAGTGAGGTTACATGGGTAAAGCTTTATCACTGGGGAAAATAAGGCTGTAGAACATATGTTTCTTTCTACGTAATATTTAGAGTGTGTTTCTATATGGAAGAAGCACTTGGGAGAGCTAAGAGAGAAGGTCTCACTAAACTATTCATGGCTCTGTCATGCAAAGCAGTGACAAGTCTCTTTATTCTGCATCACTTCCATTAAAGACAGCAAATAACCTTTCATTTTCATCAAAAATACTAATATGTTTGAGTATATGCATATGTGAATTGTGTTGCCAGAGAATTTTGTTTAAGTCCTTCCAAATTCCCATTTCAGAAGCATACTTTTACAGATAACAAAGAATTCTGGACAATACAAGTGACTTTATACTGTTAATCACAGAATCTTAAGGGCTCGAAGGGACCTTGAAAAAAGATCCAATCCAATTCCCCTGCCAGAGCAGGATCACCTAGAGTAGGTCACACAGGAACTCATCCAGGTGGATTTGAATGTTTCCAGAGAAGGAGACTCTAAAATCCATCTGGGCAGCCCCTTCCAGTGTTCCCTTACCTGAACAGGGAAGAAATTCTTCCTCTTATTTCTTTGGAACCTTTTATGTTCCAGCTTATATCCATTGCTCCTTGTCCTATCATTGGACATCACTGAGAACAGCCTGGCTCCAGCCTCCAGACACCCACTCTTTATGTATTTGTAAACATTAATGAGATCACCCCTCAGTCTCCTCCAAGCTCAAGAATCCCAGCTCCCTCAGCCTTTCATTACAAGGGAGATGCTCCACTCCGTCATCTTTGTGGCCCTACACTTAACTGTCTCCAGCAGCTCCCTGTCCTTCTTGAATGGAGGGGCCCAAAACTGGACACAGTATTCCAGATGCAGTCTCATGAGGGCAGAGTAGAGGGTGAGGAGAACCTCTCTTGACCTACTGCCCACAGCCCTTCTAATACACCCCAGGATGCCAATGGCCTTCTTGGCCCCGAGGGCACATTGCTGCCTCATGCTCATCCTGCTACCAACCAGCACCCTCAAATCTCTTTCCTCTGTACTACTCTCTAAGCGTTCATTCTCCAATCTGTGCTGGTACCTGGGGTTCTTTTTTCCCAGATGCAAGACTCCACACTTGCCCTTGTTGAATTTCATTAGATTTCTCTCTGCCCAACCCTCCAGTCTGTCCAGGTCTCGTCGAACGGCAGCACAACCACTCCTTCTAGTTTAGTTTGCTGTTTAGTTTAGTAAACTAGTCAGCAAACTTTAAATAATGCTTACTCTCTGCCTTCATGTTCTAAAAGAAATAGAGTAATGCCTTTGACACTCACAGTAAACACAATACAGTTCCAGGAAATAGTTTTAAAGGACAGTATGAGTGTACTTGGGTCACAAAACCACATCATTTGACATAACTTATTTCTGATGGCTAAATCTGTAAGAACATCACCTACCCAACAAGCACAAACTAATGAAGAACTGTCTCCACGTCTGAAGTTCCATTGCAAAGTACACATAAAAGAGGTAAGACCACACACACATATACACACAAGACTAAAATAACATTTCTAGATGAGACTAAGATTATGTGTGTACATGATTCTGTTCAAGTAGTTGTAAAGAGGATGGGGGAATGGAACATCTAATTTTAACTGGAAGTTAAATTAACCTGCAAGATATCTCAGGAGTTTATAGAAGGCACATAATCAGTAAGATACTCTGAAATCTGATACAAATTAATAACAATATAGGTAGTGTGAGATGGGAAGGACATCAGGTTAATGTCCTACCTGTAGCAACAAGCCCTGCAAAATCTTCTGGGACTGAAATCCCCTGACTAAACGTGGACAGCATTATTTTAGGGCTATGTTAGCAGCAAGATTATGGCAGTGACAGGGAAAGGCTTAGGGAGATTAGAAAGACAGAGCAAACAGAAAACTAAGTGCCTTGCTGACCCCTTCAGGTAATAGGTTAAAGCCTTGAAATACAAAATCATGAAATTTAGCTGAAACTGTTCTGTTAATGCTGATTTGTAGGTGTCAAAAATTTGCTGAAAGCAGTTCACAGACTCTCAGTTTCCATGCTCAGAAGTTACTGCTGTCCTAAAGCAGTGATCTGGCCCTTTTGCTCCGAGAACATTTTGCAAGAATAAACTGAAAGCTCATATTTGACAGCATAAGCTTGTTTGAAGAGATCACATCAGACCTGGGGATCTCAGTGAGCTTTTCCAGATTTTCATTCTGGGAACTATTTTCTTTTTATCCTTTACTGAGAAATATGTTTAATTCATACCCCAAACCATTGAGTTTTATTATTATTTAATCTGTAAGTCTGAACAAGTTACATCTGTCCCAAATCCTTATTCAATAGCAGATCCACTTTCCGCAAACAGATGACAGCCTTCAATGATAATTCTGAGATAACTTTTCAGAGATGACATTTAGATTTATGGATTGAAACATTTACTGCCACTCTCCTTCAACATTTATGGAACATCTCATCTAAAGCAGACTGAGACTTTCGTGTGGCATTACCTCCTATAGTACTAGATCTAAAGGAAGGACTACTTCCACTTTGGGTGGATGTATATCTTTTATATACATCTAAGGACTAGGATACCATTTTACTTTTCTGTTTTCAAAAAGATGTAGCTTATATTGAGAGATTTTCCAGCACAGTCCACGTGCCTTTCTCTAAATTACCAATTACTTCTCAACAGACAATAGTAGTTAATGACATCCAAAGGTGTTGTTATGTGGAATAGTGCATAGCTGTGGTCTGGGCAAGAGAATCACTGAATTCTTTCATTTATCTGTTAGAGGATCAGGACATTGGTTCTGTCATCTGACAGGTCTGCATCTTCCTTTTCGGGGTTTATTTTAGTTTGTTTTTTCCCTGCATGGATTTTATTTCCCAAGGGCAAAAGGGCATTGCTCAGGCTCTCTTCTATTACAGCTTGTAAAAAATCAAAATAAAAAAATCATAGGTCTCTTTCATCTTTAATTTTTGTTCTTTGGTCATTGACAGTTCTTAGTGACATGATGAATGATATCATTGTTGGAAAATGGCAAGGAAAACTTATGCTTCTTTTTAGCTGCTTGGATACCTCATTAAACTCAGGAGAATTGTGACAAAACACTGATTTCTTGACAAGAAAACTTTTTTATACACTACTTCTGTTGAAACTTTCACTTGTAAAATATCCCTAAATCTATTTTAGATTTTCTGAGCAAAACCAGAAAGAGGCCTTCCTGAGATGTCAAAAGCCCAGAAAAATCTATATAGAGAGGAGACCTGGACTTACACCTTTTACAGCTCTGATTTATGACTTATAATGTAGAAGAAACAGTCTCTGAACTGATTTAAACCTTGGAAGGAGAGAAGTAAAGAGAAAACTATTCAAAAGTGTCACAACATGAAAAAGTCTTGTTTTCATTCCCATGCAAAAAGTTAAAAGAGGTTAGAACTTTCTTACTTCATTGGAAAATAATTATTAGTAGCCTTGATTCAAGTAGCAGGTAGCCTTCAGAGAAAACCTCTTCAGCCAGTCCTCCTGACATATTGCCAAGGCTGCAAAAACTTTATAAAGTCTCTCTTGTGGATTCACGGTTAGTAATGTTAGTAAATGTTATTTCAGCAACATATGCTCTGCCTGTATGTGATTCTGGATGCGCAAATCTATGAGGGAGAAAGACAAATATGATTCTGGATGTGCAAATCAATGAGGGAGAAAGACAAACAAAAAGAAAGGAGCCTATTTTTTTTTTCCCCCCAAACTTTTTAAACTTGGGAGTTTATAAGAAAAACACAGGAAGAAAATATTCTACCGGAATGAATAAATATCCATGTGGCAGATTGCAGTCAATGGCTAGTGCTCAAAAAAAACAGCAGAAGATTTGTTTTCACAAAGCAATTTTTCACGTTCACCAATGTGAATGAGCTACTGCTCTTTATCAGGGTGAATATGAACCTGTAAAAACAATGGGAACTTTTATTGATGGCAAATAATGAAGGCAAAAGAATGAAATACCTAAAGCTAGATTTGCTCAGCATTTTTCCTGAGAAAGTTAAAAAAATGAAAAACATGTCAATAAATTGCAATTCTCCAATTCTACTTTGGGCTACCATCAATGGAGACATTAAAATAAGACCTTACTGAACAGTTTGCATCAGACTGTGTGCCTTGATGTCTGTAACATCACTTGATCTAATTTCTGTTATGAAGGCTACATGCAAATTGGATATGACACAGGAAATTTTGAATGCCAAACTCTTGCATTGTAGCAGTAAAAGTGAGGATGTACAATGATGTGATGAATACTTTAATGCAGTTTAAATCAGCTCCAAAAAAATAGCCTCACTATGCACATACATGCTGCTACAGAGCTTAAAAAACTGTTACAAGCAGACAGATCTGCTTGTGCTCTTTGATGGGTAATATTTCCACATTTTACATTCCTTTGGCATTGGAAGTAATCTGTGCAAAATATAGATTTCACCATGAAAATGAAAGAAACAGATACTTTCAAACTTTTATCAGCTGTCCCAGCAGCTTGTAAAAGAAATCAGACATACGGCGTGCTGATTGTGTTGCATACTGATGGCAGAGAGCTGGCAGAGAGGTCATTAAGTGTGCAGTTCCTGCAACACAAAAATTTGAATGTGTATTTTTTTTTCCCCAATTTTTATCAGCACACTTCACCACACAGTTCAGTATTTACAGTTCACATATGAGCACATGCATGTACATGCAGATGTTTGTATTTAAGTGGCTATGTCTGTTTGTATGTGTTGCATAAAAGGTTTGCTTTCAAAATATTTTGCTTATGGGAAGAGAATCCATGATTGCTTTGGAAAATGGAGAAGACAATGTCCCCATTCCTACCTTCTGCTTTGTTCACATGCTGTATAAAATGAGACATTATTAAATCATAGAATTGTTTTGGTTGCAAAAGATCTTTAAGTTCATTGAGTCCAACCACTCACCTCACACTTACAAGCCCACCACTAACCCAGATCTCTCATCATCACATGGCTTTGGAATATCTCCAGGTATGTGGACTCTACCACATTCCTGGACAGCCTGCACCAGTGAAGCAGTTCTTCCTAATGTCCAATATAAACCTCCCCTGGAACAACTTGAGACCATTTCCTCTTATACTACTACCACTTGTTACTTGGGAGAAGAGACCCAGCCACAGCTCACCACACCCTGACAAGTAGTTGTAGAGAGTGATCATGTCTCTCAGCCTTCTCTTCTCCAGGCTGAACACTCCCAGTTCCCTGAGCTGCTCCTCATCAGGCTCGTGCTCCTGACACTTTCCCAGGTGCCCATCTCTGGACATGCTCCAGCTCCTCAGTATCTTTCTTGTAGTGAGGGGCCCAGAACTGCACACAGCACTCAAGATGCAGCCTCACCAGTTCTGAGTACAAGGGCACAATCCCTGCCCTGGTCCTGCTGGTCACACTATTTCTGATACAAGCCAGGATGCCATTGGCCTTCTTGACCACCTGGTCACACTGCTGGCTGATGTTGAGCTGCTGTAGATCAACACTTGCAGGTCCTTTTTCTGACAGACAACTTTCCAGTCAGTCTTCTCCAGAGTAAATAAGAAAGCAGAATTCACACAAACAAGCAGAATCTCATCTGGTTGTCTTATCCTCTGAGGACTCTAAATCATGATTTATCTCTTTCAGCCCTATCAATCATGATCCCTTAGCTGTTTGGTGGTTCCCTCTTCCCTTCCATCCCTTTCCTGCTTTAGGCAATATCTACCAGCAGCGGTCATGACAGCTGTATCTAGCTTATATCAGACTCTTGGAGACAGACAGCAACACAATAGCTAAAAGCTATAAATCTTGCTTAACATCTGAGGGCGTGTTTAACATGCACCAACTGTAATATAGCTGTTTAACAGATAGGACTATATGTTAATTATCTTACTCCAAAAATAGTGAACTGGACAGGGTCTGTTGAGCAATCCTGCACAGCAACGGTGTGCACATCAGAATCTACCCTACAGAGGAGATCTGTATCCTATATTCAGTAAGTGAATTTGGTAGAAGAACAATGGAACTTTTAAACCTTACTGAAGTGACATAAAGGATTTATTATGCATATATAATTCTTTGGACATAAACTGTTGACCAATTATGGGACTAAGTTGAACACAAGGATGTCCTTTATGAACCTCTTGACTCAAGGAGGGTATCCTTGACAGTTTTGCCTGACTTTGTACTCTATGCAGTAAATAACCAATGTATCTTGTCATTGAACCTGGTCACAACACTGTCACATTTGCTATTAAATTTTGCTAAGTCATTGGTTTAGATTAATAAACATATTGCTGCTTCTCTCTTACAAGTGAAGGCAATCCATGACACCTGTACAATGCAGTACAGAGTTCACTGTAGTGCTACTCTCCCCTCAATCTATTTTGTGGCCTCATTATGAATATAATTTAACAAAATGGACAATGTGAGCCTCAATTCCTTCAAGACAAGAGGAAAAATAATAACCATGCACTGTAAAAGAATTATTAAGTTATACTCTCTTTTAACTGGGTTTTTCAGGATACAAGACCATGGCTGCCACTGATAGAAAGTTATATATACAGAAGACTTTGAGGCCAGATATAAAGTCTTAAAGCATCTCCAAATGTACTAGAAATTCATACTTCAACAGCTAATTGAGGTTGAACATCACCTATTTCATGGGTTCAAAATGGCTTTAGGTCAGAAAAAGATGATTAAGAAAGACAGGAAGTTGTGTGTAGATACTGCACCTGAACTGTAGTTACCTAAACATGTATAGCAAATCTATAGACACTTTTGGAAGTATTCAGCTCACCTGAAGACGCTAGACACATATGAGCTGATCATCCAAGCTTGCATTATAGATGAAAGAGGGCCAAGAGGAGCAACTTCATTACTCATACAAAGGCATCTGCTACTCTCTGAGAAGCCTTAAAATAGCACCTCTAGACTGCAGCTGCTGCCTCACAAGGATATAAGTGTCATTTTTTCAAAGTGCTATGCAGGTGCCTTGGACACTCCACAATAAAACAACCCTAGGTTCCTCTATTTATGTTACTGAATTGTGTTCAGACAGTAGAACTCACAGAGCCATTTGGTTCATGCTAGGTTAGACACCAATACGTGATCTGCTGGTTAATTACACTGCATTGAATGTGTTCACTAAATCCCTACTGATCAGAACAAGAGCATAAGCACCTGCTGCACACAGACAGGCTACAACCAAGTGCTTGAATTTGGGATCTGAATCACTACCTTCTGTTAGACATTGAATCAGTCAAGAGGAACTCCTGAATAATGATCAGTAGGTTCAGAAACTTCCCTCTAAATTGCAGTTTACATTTGTGTGCAATATTCCAAATCTTCTGTTCATATAATGTCAAAGCATTTAGAGATAAGATAAAGGTACATTTCTGAGATCAATAAATTTGTGCCATGTAGAGGTTGTCTGAAGAAAGGGGAAGCATCTTTATTATCGTTCTGCAGGTAACACATTTAAATTTTCCAACTTTGAATAACATTTTAATTTTGAAATTGGTAAATTAACAGAAAGTTAAAGGGAGTAAATAATCCAAAAATTATACACTTGAAGTATAGCAGATCACTTCAGAGTTACTCCAAATGTTCTCTGCAATGTTAATATTTTCACTTGTTGCAGTACCTATTTTATCCTTCCTACTCCCAACAACTATTCCAGATACACATCTCTTCTCACTTATCCTCCTTTTTCAGCCTGATGGCTGAATCACAAGCTGTTTCTTGACCCAGATCAAGAATATATTATGCTTCTTGTTACGTTTGAAAATTAAGAAGCTTCCTGTGGAACGAGATTTCTGAGACTTTCTCTGAGAAAACCTGTGAGAATCAAAAGCTAATCAATTCAGAAGTGGTATTTTTTCAAGACAAGTTATTTAACATTATACTAAATTTTGATTTCAACTCTTTACAACACTTGTTTCATATTGCATTTTTAGATAGACATGTTCCTATGTGACCTAATCTAAGTGAACTTGCTTCTGCAGGGGGGTGAACTGAATGATCTCTTCTGGTCCCTTCCAACCCCTATATTCTATGATTCTATGAATGATCATTAAGTAAAAAGCTCCTTTGTGTTGGAGAAATATCTCCACCCCAGCATGAATATATAATTCACGTCATTCAGAGAAACATTAATATACTCACTTGTTTGCGGATTAAGTGGCTCTTGAAAGTTTCAGATAAAATTCCTTTTTAAAGAGGATATCAGGATGGAAATTTAGAAGTCTTTTAAGTGAGAGAAATAAACTAAAACTTTAACCTACAGAAATACACCACAAAAATATGACCAATTTGTAACCCGATCTCAGAGGACATCAACATAACTTCAGGTCCCAGAACTGAAAATACAATCTGCTTCCATTTTACTGGGCATTTATGAGACAGAAGGAAAGATCAAGGATGTTACAAAATAAAGTTTCAGTCATTTAAGTGATATAAGCCACGGATACAAATACAAGGAAGTAATTTTTGTGATGTTTTGGAAGATGTAGTTCATCTTCTTCATAAGATAATAAAAGTTTGTTCCTCCTCTGCATCTTTGAATGTGATGCTGTCCTGTCTACTTCCATTTCTGGGATTTAAAAAACCCACAAATCTCTTAACAATATATCGTTTAATTGCTGTTAAATGCTTTTCAAGTTTTTCCGTGAACATTATTAGAGCAAAAATCTTAGCAAAAGTATGATAAAGCCTTATTTCTTAATGGTACTTGGTCTTTGTACTAATTTCATAATGATTTAGGCTTAAAAAACCTACTTCTAGTACTTCCTGATACCAGCTCCTCTCTTTCACTAAACAAAGAAAAAAAAAAAAAAAAAGAGAAGCGAGGTAAACATTTTTCATACTCTATTACTATCACTAGAAATAATAAACCCAGCTCAAGCATATAGAGGCAAATTTTGCCACAGAGAATTTTCCATCTGTTTAGGCAAATCTGACAGAACATACGAACAGGGAGGTACTGATCTCGTGGTTTTCTAAGGGAAACAGAAGAGGGAAAAAAAATATGTTATAAAAGAAAAACAGGGATGGGTAAGATGTAGGGAAAGGATCACATTTCTTGACCTATCATTCAGAATCAAAGTATAAAATATTCCCCTCTACCTGTTTTAGGATTTATGATGAGAATGTAGGAAATATTTATGAGAACAAGTATGATTAAATATGAGAGTAAGACATTTCTGGATCTAACTGCTGCAGTGGTACAGGGTTCCAGTGGTAAAAGGGAAGCTAAAATCCTCATCTAATTCCCTCTCTACTCCACTGCAGTACTCCTGGCCTTTACTACAGTTTATATATCTGGAAGACTTGCTAAGTTATCTAAGCTTTGAGATACATTTTATATAGATTTTTTACCTTTACAATTGCAGAAATATTTCACTTTTTGGATCTCAAAGAATTGCAAAGATGTTGGGATGTAAAAGATATAAAGTGGAGGTACACCTGGGATTTGGGGATGTCCAAGAGAAGTCCTCACTCTGTTCTGGGCAGACATCTGGAATAACATCACTCTCCTTCTCCAGCTCTACTATGGCTCCCAAAAGGAATTCTGGGATACTGGAAGAATTAGAGCACACTGATTGAGCACTTATACCCTTGCTGCTCAATTTGTCTTCCCAGAAGGCACAGCTGAACGGTGTCAAACCCTTGCCTTTCTCCTTTTCTCCTCCCATTCCCACAGCAGAAGCTGCTTTCCGACCCTCATTCCTAGTTAACAGAATGTTGTTTTGTCCGTAATGGTAAGAAGTCTTGGTTCATCTGCAAAAGTGACTCTTCAGCTGTAACACACGAGCATTATTTTCTCCCCATCCAGGATCTACTTGTTTTCCATGATTTTAATAAAACTTTTGAGATTTGTCTGAATAACGTTTTTCTTATTTTGATGATGATGAAGATCAGACCACTTTATTATAAAGACACAAATGAAAAAGTGTTGAACTCTGGGTTTAAAGGTAGAATGGATGATGGGAACGAAAGTTTGGACCAGATTTTATCTAAGGATGTAAGCAAATCTCCGCTAGGGAGCTGATTAAATTTCAAAATATGACAGAATTAACAGACATGACCATTAGATTCTTTTAAAATCTTACTCATCTATCAAACTGGCTACAGATTAGCAAGCACTGTAATTCTACTTGTAAGAAGGAAGAAAAAGAAACTCAATAAGCATGACCACAATATATAACCTGACCACAATAATATGTTAGGGACATAGAACACATTTTCAAGTGAAAAATTAATGCAAGACATGAAGGTAAATGGATTATTGATAAAATGAAACATGAATTTGCTGAACATAGGCTCAGCCAAACTAACTCAGTGTGCTTTTAGTCTCGTAACATAAATTATTTTTTGCAGAGGGCCAGTGCTCAAGCTCTCATCTCATTGGACTTGAGTAAAGCATTTCAAATAATGAGTCACAGGGAGATTTTTTTACAGAAACAGAATAGATGAGACACTGCTAAAAAGCTGTCAGGTCCAAAAGATGCTGTTAAAAGGCACATGGAAATGGATCTAACAATGGGAAGGGCTTCCTGTCTGGAAGCTCAAATGCATTTCTGAAGGATCAACCTTGAGACTAATTTAACTTGGTATTTTCATAAGTGACCCTGGCATAAAAAGCAGGAAATTGATTATTTGGCTTGGCATCAAGTAAGGAATAACTGTCAATAAAATGAGAACAAAAATGTCAGACAGGAAGGAACAGACCTGCTCGACTACTGGTATAACAGAAATTTTAATAAGTGTAGTTGTGCAAAGTGCCAAGACATGTACATTTGCTAAAAAAATACACGTATTACTATATTCCTGGGAGTTTATTAACTGGAAATGAGAAAAGGAGAAAGAACAGGAAGCAATAAAAAAGTTAACATGATCCTAGAATTCATTTTTTGCTTTTGAGGTAAGGAGTTATTCATTCTGCTATATGTGACTGTGAGGAAGAACCAATAAGCAGACAACACACAGTTCTGGTCATGTTATTTGTGAAAAAAAAAAAAAAAAAAAGAGGAGGTATAACTGTATCAGGAGCAAGGAAATGATATTCTGGAACAGAAGATTATCAAGAATAAGAATTAGGGATCTTTGCTTGCTGTGCCACTGCTTTACCAAACTGGAGATGAAGAGAGGGCAAGATGGCTCTTTGTAAGTGATCTATGAGGACAGAGAGGAAGTGAAATGAGAAGTCAAGGTTAAAGAGTAAAATAAATTTAGACTAGAGATTAAGAGAATGCTTCTCAGAATCTGAAGGGAGATTATGAGATTTTTTTTTAGAAGCAATGGGAGGATCTACATACTATAAAACAGTGCTTGTTAATGCCACAACAGGGATTACGTGACACACTAGACTGTTCTAACAGGGAACTGCATTCAGTCTTGAGAACATATTAATGTTAATCAGTCGAAACAAGTTAGTAAAAAGAAAATCTGTTGACAATCTGTTGTTTAAGCTTTTCAGCTATTCAGCCCACTCTTAGTCTCAGTCACTGTTATACAGTGATGGTCCCAGCATGTCCCATCTCAGGCAATGCAATACAGGAATTATTGCAAGGTCATGAGGACTACAATCAAAATATCTCCTAAGTCCAAAAAAAAAGTACAAGCTCAGGAAGAAGAATTTATGGAAGTAGGAGGGAAGGCGAGGGCATGTGTCTCTGAAAGACAGCACCTACTTCCTTGCTTGGGTTAGGATACTGGACACAATACCAGGATCAGCCCTTGGCATAGAGAGAGAAGGCAGCTGGTGTCAGTGCAGCAAAATATCCATTCCCATTTCTCATGTAACAGAGAGGCATGCAAGCCACTACTCCCGTGGCTGCAAAAATGGGATGGAAGAAGAAAGCAGACAAATCCAAATTCAGCCTGCTGAGAAACCTTGAGCCATCTCTGCTAACACTCAACAGAGGAAAGTGCTTACCACTTCTGCCCCATCTTTCAAAAGAGATGATAAAATCCCTGCAAGCAGAGCAGGTCAGGATGCTGTGTCTGGGGCTAGAGACTCCCAGAGTTTATGACTGTTCAAACCCTTGCCTTTTTTTTTTTTTTTTTTCCCACTCCTGAATGGCTTTTCTGCCCTTCTCAGGCCTCTAGCTGATCTGGACACATTTTACTTTAAGTGGATTCAGTGAAGGGCAGAACAGGTCATGTTTAAACCTTTGGTGATGCTTTCTAAAAACATAGGCATTGATTTCCTGAACAATACTTTAAATTGAAAAAGACAGATTGAGTTGAAGTTGAATCCTCTCATAGGAAATTTACTTCTTATTACTGATAAAAATTTTGTTCAATACCACTTTATTGTTTAAAAAAATCCATACACAAGAAAACAGGAAAACCCAAAAATACACATTCCTGTGAAAATGACTATGCCAAATGCTTCTCTGACACATTTAACATCTTTCTAATAATATATTTTATAATTGCTTCAGAATGAAAATGTGCAGCATAACCTGCAAATAGTTCATGCATATTCATGTCTTCCATGTGTTAGCTGCTGGGGAATGTTCTAATATTGCTTCATATTAGAAATTGTTACTTATTTACCACGCCAGTTGGTGACTCTGAGATAGCATATGTGAAAGGAATTTGCAGTTTCTACTATAGCTAGCTGATTTTTTCCAGCAAAACCCTTTTTCAATTAAAGAAAAACAAAACAAAACCCCAAAAAAACAAGAAAAGAAATATTTTTTTAAAAAAAATATCACTCCTACACATTAATCAAGAATGCAATGCATTGTAGAAAAGTATTTGTTGCAATGATCTGACAAAACATCGATAAGGTTTTATGAGAAGCAGTTCCCAATTAACCAGGAAGACTGTATGAGTGATTTCTGGATGCTCCAGTGTAGCTCTGCTGAGGGAGTAGTCCCCGCCTCACTCTAATCTGGCAAAATCTTATGGTGGGATGTTTTTCATAATCAGGGTCTTAGTAGCTACAGCACATGAAACTCCAGGTCAGCTCTGAGACAGCCACCTCTGCACTGATGTTTCCAAAAGCCCTGTTGTGGATCAGGAAACTTGTAATTCTAGAAAAAAACACCTCTTGCCAAAGACCACCTCCTGGCTCCATAGCAGGTACCTCCTGCCTTTTGTTTGTAGCTTAAATCTCAACACTTACAAAGACTATGCTATTGAATTCGCAACCAGAACCTTGCAGCCCTGGCTTCCAAGCTGTCAATATCTCCAAACCTTTCTCTCATAAAATGTGATATCCAAAACTAATACTGACATATACATTAGACAAAAGAAAGGGGTTTTTTTAGAGACCTTCACGTTAATTTCCAACTAAGAGCAGATGTGGTTAGAAAAAAAAAATCCTTTTTTCATCCAGGAATAAAAATAATTTGCCTTAGCTTTACTGTATTTATTTTGTCTTAAAACAGTTGAAAAAAAATTTTCCAAAATCAGAATGTGAAGTTTTAAAACACAGACGTGAAAAAAAGCTGCTTCTAATATGTTTAGGAGACTGAACATGTGAAATATGAAAGAATCAGACCCCTTCTCCCCTTCTTTGTCTGAACAATATATAACTGAATTCAGATTAGGAAAGGCAAATTAGTTTGAGGATCCAGATCACTTTGGAAACAATGGAAAAATTCTACATGTTTTGAATAAGGTCTTCTATTAGCAGAGATTATAATATATATATGTGTGTGTATAAAGACACAGACCAAAAGATAAAGGGAGCACAGATTTAATGGGATGGACTATGGAGTAGAAGTTGTTTAAACTATCTCTTGTGCAGTCTGAATGTGCTGTGTCTCTTACTGTACAGAATATTCAGCACATAAAAATAAACCTTCTTTCCTTTTCTGTTCAGATATTTGCAGGTCACCTTTCCACTCACTGGGAGAATTGAAAATTTCTTTTTTTCTCCAGTCATGTTCCATTTATCACACTGTACGTTTACAGAGGCAAGAGTGGACGTGTCAGACACAGAAAATGAGAGACAGAAAAAAGAGAAATAGGCCCCCGAAGGAAAGAAAAAGAGAGGTTCTGAAAGTAAAAACTGAAGAAGAGAGAGATAAGGGACACTGAAACAGAGATAAATCAAGAGAACCAAGTCCCTTGAAACAGAAGATAACAGATTTACCTAAAGAGATAATGGCAGCGAGGGACATCTGTCCATCAGGAAGACCTTCAAGTCTCCAAGAATTTTAATATTGTATTGTTATTCCAGCCTCAAGACGAAAATTTATTTGTATCATTAATGGATATCTTACTAAACATGCATTTCAGATGTAACTAAGATAGATTACAGGATTAACAGTCACTGTCCCCCCAGCTCATCAACCCTGTGGTTCTCTGTCCACTTGGGAAAACAGAAAGAAATAATCCATATGAGATGCTTAAAGACCTAGCAAACATCTGGCTAGGAGAGCAGGTCCTGGTTACTTGATATGTGTTTGTTTTACTGTGTAAAAATCATCTTAGCACAATACTGCATGTCCAAATCTGCTGTAATCTACTGCACTTTCATCTATGAGACATTGCAAGGTTTCCCATGAAATGAAAGGGAGCAGTTTGGTACTTATGTGAGTCAGCACAGGCAGGTCACAGGAACAGCTGCAAAACCATGGACAAAATGAAAAGAATAAATTTCTTTTCATTACCTCAGCAAGCAGGGGATTCATGGAAGCAGAACCCAGGCAGAGGCACACAAGTAGGGACAAAGACACTGTGGTCCATGCCAGAGATATTTCAGGGATTCATGCCAGTGTAGTTTACCATTTTGCTTTGGTCATTCCCATAGCCAGGTAGAAATCTCAAGGACATTTGAGTCTATCACAAGCCTATGTTTTCTAAGCACAGATGTTCCACTTGTCAAGCATGCAAGACTAAAAAATGGTTACTATGACATATGTTTTTCTACATCTCAGCTGCAACTGCCTGCAATCCAGAAAGTTCTACAACTCTCTCTTGATTCTCCTCCCCATCCTGCTGAGTTGGGGAGGAGTAACTGGGTGGTTAGGTTATTGTTCAGTTAGGGCTAAACCACCACAGCAAGTATTCATCTCTAAGTTGGAGCAGCTTTCAGAGAAGAGTCAGAAGATTTACTATTCCAGCACAGACAACAATCTGATCACTAGGATGCCTGTTTGAAATGTGAAATAGCTGTGTTCAAGTTCATGCTACAATGAAAGCAGAGCAGGCAGTGGAGCATGGATTGTCTTTATACTGCCTGACTGTCCAAATACTGGGGATATCTGTAAGATATTTTCTCTACTACTAATTGCACTTTCATGAGAGCTGTCTGTGACTTATCTTCTCCCCGGGCCCTTCTGTTTGCAATATGACTGGTAAGGCTTTTTTTGTTGTATAACTGGGAATTTGAGATATCTGGCAGCATCTGGAACTAAGTTGACTTACAATTTAGAATAATTAAAAGAAAGAAATTAAGCATTATCCAAACTGAGACAGATTGTTAAGTGGCAGCTGACAGAAACTCAGCACATGAAGGATGGAGATGTCATTTGTCAGTGTGGAAGAACAGCTGTAATTAAAGAAATAAAAATATTTTTAAAAAAGAAAAAACAGACCTTAGTCTGAGAGTTTAGTGGATTTTTTTACTTGAACTTCCTTCTTTGATAAGTATTTACTTGTTCTGCATGTTACAATTAACAATATTTTCTAAACAGAGGTTGGAATTCGTAGGCTGAAGCAACAGTTACTATATTGATTGAAAGAAAGGTTCAAGCAATGATTGGCAGAGTTACTCCACTCCCTTCATCATCTTGCTGACTCTGCACTGAACTCTCTCCAGCAGCTCCCTGTCCTTCTTGAACTGAGAGGCCCAAAACTGGACACAATATTCCAGATGTGGTCTCACAAGGGCAGAGTAGAGGGGGAAGAGAATCTCCCTCGACCTGCTGCCCACAAGCCTTCTAATACACCCCAGGATGCCAATGGCCTTCTTGGCCCCGAGGGCACATTACTGCCTCATGCTTCTGCTGCCCACCAGCACCTCCAGGTCTCTTTCCCCTAAACTACTCTCTAACAGTTCATTTTCCAATCTGTACTGGTACCTAGGGTTCTTCTTTCCCAGACTCAAGACTCTACACTTGCCCTTGTTGAATTTCATTAGATTTCTCTCTGCCCAACCCTCCAGCCTGTCCAGGTCTTGTTGAATGGCAGCACAGCCTCTGGGGTGTCAGCCGCTCCCCCAAGTTTAGTATCATCAGCAAGTTTGCTGACAATGCCTCTGTTCCCTCATCAAGGTCACTATTACATACTGAACAGTACCAGTCCCAGTACTGACCCCTGAGGGACTCCACTAGCTAGAGACCTCCTACTAGACCGNGCTGTAATTAAAGAAATAAAAATATTTTTAAAAAAGAAAAAACAGACCTTAGTCTGAGAGTTTAGTGGATTTTTTTACTTGAACTTCCTTCTTTGATAAGTATTTACTTGTTCTGCATGTTACAATTAACAATATTTTCTAAACAGAGGTTGGAATTCGTAGGCTGAAGCAACAGTTACTATATTGATTGAAAGAAAGGTTCAAGCAATGATTGGCAGAGTTACTCCACTCCCTTCATCATCTTGCTGACTCTGCACTGAACTCTCTCCAGCAGCTCCCTGTCCTTCTTGAACTGAGAGGCCCAAAACTGGACACAATATTCCAGATGTGGTCTCACAAGGGCAGAGTAGAGGGGGAAGAGAATCTCCCTCGACCTGCTGCCCACAAGCCTTCTAATACACCCCAGGATGCCAATGGCCTTCTTGGCCCCGAGGGCACATTACTGCCTCATGCTTCTGCTGCCCACCAGCACCTCCAGGTCTCTTTCCCCTAAACTACTCTCTAACAGTTCATTTTCCAATCTGTACTGGTACCTAGGGTTCTTCTTTCCCAGACTCAAGACTCTACACTTGCCCTTGTTGAATTTCATTAGATTTCTCTCTGCCCAACCCTCCAGCCTGTCCAGGTCTTGTTGAATGGCAGCACAGCCTCTGGGGTGTCAGCCGCTCCCCCAAGTTTAGTATCATCAGCAAGTTTGCTGACAATGCCTCTGTTCCCTCATCAAGGTCACTATTACATACTGAACAGTACCAGTCCCAGTACTGACCCCTGAGGGACTCCACTAGCTAGAGACCTCCTACTAGACCGTGTCCCATTGATCACAACTCTCTGCCTTCCTGAATGTCCTTGAAAGAATAAACTCCTGGACTTCAGGTTCTCTCAGACTTAACACGTTAGGCTTCAGTAGAACAAGGAGAAGAGAGAACAAAGGTCACTTTTGATCTGTTTCTTATTCATAATGCTCAACTTGAAGACCTGGCCAACTTGGCTGTGATGAGTTGTTAAATGGATTGGCCTAGGGCAAGAAAATGAAACTAAGTGTACTCTGAAAGTTTTGGGAATCTGGATCAGGGATTAATCCATCTGTTTAATGGCAGGACAGACACAGTGTGGTTGATGAATGATGGAAGTGCTTTTTATCACTGTGTTGTTAATGACATAATGAAAGTCTCTTAAGAGTGTAAATGGGCTGTCCTATAAATCTATTTCTATACATTTGCCTTCATTTATCAAATATTAAGAGGATTTTCACCTTCTGCTGTAGAAAATGCAGCAGAGCTACTACATTGATTTAGGAGGACTTTTAGCTGCTTTGATGTCTAATATATTTTACCACACTGGTGTGTAGAGTTATTTTCATCACATATTCTTTTGAAAAGGTTTCAATATTGATAAAATCTGGGAAGAATGTATGTAATACATTTTCCTATTTTGATAGGATTTCAAAGAGCAAAGCATGAGGAAAGGTCTTCTAGTGGGCTCATACTTGATAACCAGTGTAATTCTTTTCACTGTATACTTCTTTGCCATCTGTTTTTTAGAAAAGCATAGGAGAAGACCCTTATCCCAATATCCTTCAAAAATGATTTGTGTTTGTTCCATCTTCCAGTAGTTAAAAGTAATATCTTGAGGATTTCAATAATTTGGAAAATATATCATCTCCTACAATTAGTCTTTCAAAAAACCAAAATAAATTAACACAGATAGGTTATTCTCTTATTGTCACTTGAGATTATTTTTCCACTTTATCTTTCCGTTCTTGTTTTCATTTATCTCATTTTCCATTTTTGTTTTTTCTTATAACATTTTCTAAGTAGTATTTAACAACTGATGATGCATCAGTCTGAAATGTTCTATAAAGTTATATGTAGAGGTTAAAATCAAGTATATGAAAAGTAGTTACTACTTTTTTATAGAAATACAGATATAAAGAAGATCATGCAATTGCTGACATAGATTTATAGTGGTATTAGAGAGACTCCTGCTTGCTTTTCAGAAGGCACCTGCTCTCCAGCTATGAAAGAGCTCAGGGTTTCTGTGTGCGTCATGTCTCTCATTTGACAGTCTTGTCCTGATGTCTCAAATAATGTAAGACATCTCAAATGGCACTAGAAAGTTATGGTTGGGCAAGTGAACTGAGCCCAAAGGTGGGATTTTATTCCAAGTTAGAAACAAAAGGGTGACAGAGCACCGGCACATGCTGCCCAGGGAGGGTGTGGAGTCTTCTTCCTTGGAGGTCTTCAAGACCCCCCTGGACATGTTCCTATGTGACCTGATCTAGGTGAATCTGCTTCTGCAGGGGGGTTGGACTAAAAGTCCCTTCTAACCCTGCCATTCTACGATTTTATGATTCTATGAAATCTAACTGTTTACAAATGGGCTAAGTGTCCAATCTCTCATTACAGTTAGTAGAGACTTGATAGGAGTTCAGAAAGTCTGAGTTTAAAAAGCTATTCAGGTGACGAAGTTAACTGAGGTTAAGCTAAACACCTCTAAAAGTTCATTAATTTTACACTCTAAATCTCACTGACAGGAAAAGGAACTAAGACCCCTACCTTACAATGTAGATACTGACATTTAAGTGATAACCATCTTGAGCTGAAGACAGAGTATCCTACGGATTATAACAAGGTATTTAAGCAGTAGTGTAGATGACAAATTAAAGTTCTCCTTATCAGATCTAAAGTTTTTGGACCAAGATAATTTCAGTGATTTTGCCTATTAAACTGTGTCATTCTCTCCACAAGCACTGAGATAAAATGACGTTGAGTGACATGGATTAAGGATGAGAGTATACTTTCCTGAAAAGTCAAAATGGCAATATCACATTTTGTACCATTGAATGAATTATGGTGTGTCCTGTTTCCTGGAAAAAAAAAGTGGATCAACTGTTTTTGGTTTTTTTTTTCAGAAAGACAGATCTTCTGTCTCTCTAGTATCATAATGTGTGTTCTTGCCTCATCTAACCTGGAACCAGAACATTTTGTCTTATCCTATGTAATAATATTTTTTCTCATTTCCTGTTTTCAAAATTAAAATGGGTATGGATGCAAACCTTACTTAGTATCCAGCAGACACTGACATTTTGAACAATACAGCTTTAGAATTAAAATAAAGCCTACCTGGGCAGAAAGAAATATTGCAATTTTCAAAACTTGTTTTATGTTATTTTCTCACACAATGCCAAGACACCAGAAATGATATTAAGAATACAAAACTACAAGAATTTCTTTCTCTCTTATGCACATGACCTCTCTCTTCCTTCAAGCTGTGTGTAGGCATCCTGATAATGTGAGAAACGGATCTCCTCTTTATAACTCTTAAAACTGATACTATCAAAACTACATCTCTCCTCAAAACCAAAACGTGTACAGGCCATTTCCTTATATTTTGTAAAACAGCAAAATAAATTATCTACAAACCACACAGAAACTTGCATCAGGAACTTAAAAGGATGCACCAGCTAAAAGAGTAAGGAAATAAAAAGAGGTTTCAAAGCATTGAGTATGTAAGCAGAACCAAAGTAATAAAATATAATTTTATCATGAAAAAAATAATGAAAAATCATGAATCATGGAAAAAAAAGGCAGAGAAAAGAGAAGGAAATTGGAAATCAAGAATATTCAGAGCGAGAAAAGCATCCACGTACTTAAGAAAAGAATCTTAAGCACAGCTCTGGCACTTAAACTTTAGAATATATTTCTATATTCAATAATTCTTCAGGTACATGGTATCATCCTCAGAAATCCTCCCTAAAGTGCCTGCATCTGTTTCCAGATTTCAGTAAATCCAAATCACTTTTCCATATGAACCCAACTGGATTTATCCAATCCACTTAAATTCCTGACCAAATCATTGTAAAGGTCAAAATTTTACAGATACAGTTAGAAAGAGAAAGAGCTTTCCCTTACAGATAATGTTCTCCTAGTTAGGGTATTCCCCTGAGACGTAGATGAGGAAGCTCAATACCTTTCTCAGACTCGGGGAGTTTCAACAAACAACTTCCAGGAAGATCCTAGTCAAAAGAAACTTTTTTGTTCAAAATAGGTCCCCGTGTTGAGAAAATTCTAAATTTACTGTTCATACTGAAACCCCAAGAAGCACCATTCTTCCAAGTGTGTGAAACTCCAAGCTTATGTATGTACAAAAAGCAAATTTAGATGAAAGAGAGCTGAACAAAAATCTGTTTCCACTTAATACCACACAGTCATTGTTTAGGACAGTTTTAAGCCATACCTTTTATAGATTTTCAGAGTACCTACTACTGTGTATGTGCAAAGCAAATAGTGCAGAAAAAGTGTAAGAAGACATCCTTAGTAAAACCGTTCCATTTTTTCCTAGTTTTCTACCAATTACTTAGTGGAGTAAAGGCTATTTTTCCAGTTCTGGCATTTTCTACAATGCTCTTTTTTAAGCCAAAATCCAGCAGCTGTGTTTATCATTGAAAAATCAGAACATGGGTCAGACACTGTAATCATGCAGCTGAGCTAATGGTTCTGCTGCATAAAAAGGTTTATGGGTAATTTATTAAAGAGTCACTACGGGTTTGTGGTAAGAAGTCAGATGAGATTGTTCAAATCAAATCATAGCAAAAAAATCACTTATCATCCAATTCAAATCTTTCCAGGCTTCAAATATTTTCCTGTAACTCATTTCCCTATTGAGCTTTTGAAGCCTTCGTATCTCAGTCCTTCCTCCAAATCAAAGCCATCTGATTTCCTTTCTTTAGTCTTGTTCTTTGAGACTACTGGGAAGCATGCAGATGCCCACAGGATTCAGGTCCCAAAGCAGAAGTATCAAAATGGAAAAGTTGCTTTCCAGTAGACTGGAAGGAAGGCAAACTGCAATATAGGATTATGTTCTGATGTGATTTTATATTGAGTTTTACAGATTGGGCTCATATTCTTAGGATAAGTAAACTATTACACTTTTGAAATATGATATAAAATGAATCTGAATGTCTAAATTTTGTTCCCTGTTAGTAACACAAGACCAGTCTTTCAGTTCTTATGTCTCAGCACAAGCAGTTTTATATGCAGGCCATAAGAGTGTGAACCTCTATTAAACTTGTCTTGATCTGCTAATGTACCTCAGTGAGATAGCTTCTAAAGGCAGAGATGACACCATTTAGAACTACAGTCTTCAAAGAGATTACATATTATATATGGGTTAAATGAAGTAGGAAATCTATCACCCAGAGACACCTTGTTCTTGCTCTGGTTATCACAGGTAAACAAGTTCTGCAGGATGTATAAAAGAATGAAGGCTAGAGTCAATAAAGCACTCTGAAAGTCTCTTAACAGGGTATATAAAAACACACTTTCTTTAGCAAATGCCAATCAGTCTAACACTGAGTTTATACAAGTCCTTCGATTTATTCATTGTTTTCTTTAGTGAAGATTAGATACTACCACAAAGCCTGGTACAAACACTGAATGATTATTCCTGGGTAAAAAGAAACTGGTAGGTAAGAAGTGCCTAAGGACTCACTTTCCATAGTGAGTAATTTAGGGAAGATATCTCCTCATGATTCTCAGGTGAGGTGAGAATACAGGATTACAATGTCTGTGCTTCAAAACAGATAAATAGAATACCTTAGCAAGCTTCTATCTACAGAAAGATAAGAGGCTATACTGGTCTAGGACAAGCAATGAAAATTCATTTTCTTCCAAGATTCTTCTGCATCCATGGTGATAAGGATTCATCCTTTCCCTATAAGACCATCATTTTCCTGTAAATACTTTTTTTATTGAAACATTGAAAACTCAAGAAATTGCTGGATCACTGAACACCTCAGAATACAGACTGTTATTGTAAAAGCCTTAGGTATAAAAGAGTGAACGTGGAAGTTTTGACTGATGTGCCACAGTAAAGTAATATGAGTAGGACAGAACACAAAGAGATGACTGAGATAAGCAAATGTAACTGAGGAACAATTTTTACAGTTTATAACTGCTATAAAGGATTGGAGGATTCTGGAGCAAATACTAATAGGAAAATACTCTAGTCTAGAAAAAGTGAATAAAAAACAAGAACATGTGCTATCTTCTAGTGAATCCAAATACCTACTGGGAGAAGAAGAGTAGAACCATTAACATTATTTGTTTATCGTTATCACTTATGAGGAGATACATCAATGTATGTCTATATATTTAGGCCCTGTGGTTTTAGTGCTTGAAAACAGCTGCAAAATACGGCTGAGTTTCATAACAGACTCCTGGAAAAGATCAGCCCCTGGCAGTAGAATGAGCTGTTTCCAAGAGAAGTTCAAAAAGGCAGTCATTAAGGAAAATGTCAATTCTAAATTTATTTTTCCTGTTTCCTTCTTCTTTGTCATCTGCTATGAATTGATCCCCAATGGCTTTACCATTTTCATTTAATCTGAGTTCAAATGTGATCAACAAGTCTTTCAGACTGTTGTCCATTCAGGACTGGGTAAGAAATAATACCCAGTTCCAGGACCGATGTGATTTTGTATCAAGGTAAGTGTTTTCTTTACAGAAAGATTTGCAGCACATGAAAAATTTCATTCAGTCAAATATGATGACTTACATATCACTGAAGTCAGTCACTAGAGTGGAAGAAAACTGGAGAAGGCATGTATCTTTTATCTACAAATATCAGGAGGAAGAAGTCACTAACTGAGATTAGATTGGTCACAGCATATCTTGGTTCAATGGTATTGCACGCACTTTCAGGCAACAATATTCAGACTCCAGTTGGCTAATTCCTTCCAATCAGTATAGCTTAAGTCCTACTCTGTGTAATTATTGTACACTTTCAGAAATGCAGTTCTTAAGTCCCTCTTTTTGTCTAATGAGTCTAACACATTATTCTTCCATCAGAAAGATGTTTTGTTCAACTGTCACATCTGCAGGACCACCTAAACTTCTAAAGATGGCTTTAATCAGAGTTGTTTTCTGAGGCTGTATCTGTTTTTCCTGAGGACTTGATGCAACTTATTTTTTCCACAGGGCATCAGGAGAGATGGAGAACAACTGTTGACTCAAAAGGCAGCAAACAAACATTTTTGCTGTTTCTGGTTGTGCAACCATATAGTCTGTAAAATGGGAACTCAAGAACTTTTATCATTAACAACGTAAAGGGGAGACTGGGCTGCCTAATAAAATACATTTCCTCTTTTCATTGAGGCCTCTGCATAAATTGAATATCCTTTTTTGGAGACATTCCAAACCCACTGGACAAGTTCCTGTGTGACCTACTGTAGGTGGTCCTGCTCTGGCAGGAGGGTTAGACTGGATGATCTTTCAAGGTCTCTTCCAACACTGGAGATTCTGTGATTCTGTGATCTCTATATCAACATGTATTGATAAATTGTCTTATAGTATCTAAATCAGTGATTATCCAAGCACTGTAGAAGGTTAATTCATCAAAGCTCCTCTGTGCCACAATGAGAAATATTTTTACAGTTGTCAAGGAGCCTTAAATAACAACCCAGAGCAGCACAACCACAAAGCTCAAAAGCCTCCTTCTCTTGGGATGTTCACACCTAAAAGTTCATCAAATGTTCTCAGTGTTTACAGTTTCCCCGCATTAAAACTATAGATTAGATCCAAATGATCTTAAAGTTACACCTTCGATTCCTGTTTATCATTTACATTTTAGTAAAAGGCAACAACAATATACCATAACTAATATTATATCATATAAGCAATCACAACAAATAACTACACATCTAACTTCAATTTTAGATTACCTTAATCCTACTCTTAGTAGTATACTTCCTGATGTTTGCTGTGATTTACATAAGTGTCAATCATAAGGCTGGTTATTGGTCCACCACATGAACAAATCAAATGCTGAAGATTCAATTATTACTCATAGAACAGAGTTCCTGAGGGACTCACATCATACATAGTCTTCCAATCAACCAGACAAAATAAATCCCTGAGCAGAAAAGGATTGAGTGAAAATCCAGAAGTTTTGAGGGTTTGCTTCAGGCTACTGGAAAGATTGATGCTGCCCAAAAAGCTGAGCTTCCTCACAGTCCTGAAAGAGTTTAATATAGGGTGTAGTTTGCATTTCTCCTATTAAGGATGAACAGGACAGTGCAAAGCAAAGTGCAGTGATAGTGTTACGTGAACAGTCTGTTAAGAAGAAATAAAAGTTTTTCAAATGTTTTCCTCAGCCCCTCATGCATTTCTAATGCAACAAGCTGAAAAAGACTGATAATCATGAAACTGCAGTAAATGTGCCATGAGATAAGTCAAATAGCTTTCAGAAATTCTAATAAATTCTTTTCGTAATACATTAGCATATTCTGCCCTGTGGATCTCATTTTTACCTATTAGAGAACTTGTCTGAGATCAGACAAAATAACTTTTCTGTTCTACTGGCATGCTGAGTGGAATTCATTATTGAACATTGTGCTAGCTTAATCTGATTTAAGCAAAAAACCTAAAGATGCAGGGGATCCTTTTATAACGATAACGTTTTCTGAGTTAAATTAGATACCTGAAAGAAAATGCCCACCAGAAGAAAACAGAAACTTGTGGGCTTGCTTTTTTTTTTTCCCTCTTTCCCCAAAATTCCTCCTTATAAACTAAGAAGGTGGTACAGACTTAGTTGCCTGAACTAAGTGACAGCATTGAACTTTGCTGCACGTGATGCCTGATACATTTCTTCATCTCCCTTAAGAAAATCACTAAGGCTTAAGAAGCTCTTTTCAGGCAAGACCTTTGAAGCTCCTGGTAAGGATTCTCAGAGAGAACAATGAATGCGGCACTGTTCATAAAAATGAATACTTGTATCTTTGATCTAAATGCTCAAGTATATTGCTCTTAAATCTGTTGGCCACATAGCATGTGAGACACAGTAAGAGGACCAGCTAAGCTATTTTTAGTTGTCACTGCTACAATTTCTGCTTAGACCCTCACTTTCGGAAATATTCTGGGACCCTTGTTCTGAGACACATTCCAGATTTACTGAAATTTGACTTTTTACTCTGGCCCTCCTAACTTCACCATCAATTATGGGGTTTATTTAAACAGGGGGAAAAGCTAAATCCAAAATCATTTATCCACATTCAACCTGATTATATGCATATTTTCCTAGAGAGACACAAAGGCCTGCATTTTGATGGTACTTGGAAATTTTGCTTCAGGGAAAGGAAGGGTAAATTTCTCTTAATGCTTTGCAACCAAAACCTTACAACAAAAGTAAGTTAGCAAAGCCCTGGCAAGGAAATGGTGTCTAATGTCCTCTTTTCAGCACCAGTCTTTAAGCTCTGTTGCTTCTGATGGTGCTATTGCCAGTTTTATCCAGAAATCAGGGCCAGAGTGTTGTAGGAAAATCGTTCTTCCTTGCCAAACTGCTGTAAAGACCTTAAGGATGGAGAGATAAACTATTTGAAAAAAGTGATCAAGTGATCATGCTCACAGGCTCACCTGGGGGATTTCTACCCTACTAAGTGCAAATTTGAATGACAGTTTCAGACAGTAATTTACTCTCCAAATCTCAGACTTGAGTTAACCAGATTTTCTCCCATGTGAGAATTAATATCTGTCTAGATTGGCTTGACTGTAAATATTAGGGACAGAGCTAACATGATTTGCTCTACAACTTTCTCTGTCTTTTTACTGAGAGTCACTTGAAGATCTGTTGCATTCTTGGGTGAAGACGATGACAACTGTTTCCTGAATTCATTCCGTGCAAGATTATCTGCATGAAAGGATTGACTAGCTCTGCGTACCAGTTTTGAAGACGGAGAAGAAGATCTCAAATTCAAGCATAACTGGGCAACAGGGTTTTAATTCTGCACTATGGCATGAAGGGAACTAAATTCAGGCATCAAAGCTGCTGCCTAGTTCCCTTAATAGTACAAAGGGTCATTTTTCCAAACGCTTAAACTGTACCCTCAGGCTTTCAGGATTTTGTGCTGTGTCATTATTAAGAAAAATCTTATTTAATAAAGTAGCAGCCATTGCTTCTAAAAAGACAGAGACACTCATTTTGCCAGGCACAGTATGGCTGTTAAAAACAAATCGAAATCAAGAGAGCCTTATCCCATAAATAGCAAGAACTGTAAGTGAAAATAAAGTTTGTAATTGAATTTGACACTTCCCTGGCTACTGCTTCCGCTGACAACCACCTTACTGAGGTCTGACAGGTGTTTGCAGGGTTGCCAACCCCCTAGGTTAATTCTGTGCATGAAGAACAGTGAGAATAAATTAGTTCTGTAAGTGGAATGCTGAAAAATTAATTGGAAAGGCAAACTCTTCACCCAAAATAAAAATATATAAAAGGACACCTCAGACATCCTTCAGTATGGGAAACTGAAGAGAGAATGACCTAAGCCTCAGTTTAATGCTAATTGGAATATCAGAGCCGTCAAACGTCATGTACTGATGTGCTAATTCTACACCAAATTGTGAATAAACAGTACCTTCCAGGGCATTACAGTAATTTTGCACAGTATATCTCTACATCTAAACAGTCACTAGTGAACAACCTGACATTGTTTAACATCATAAATTACCAGATTTGTGTAAGATCAGCAACTGCAGGATCTAGCTGTTGACATTTCCTTGCAAGCCACCTTCATCCTTTTTCCACAACAGTTGTCATATATTTTTCTGAGACCAGAGAGAAATGACTGATAGATTTTACTTTACATCTGCAATGGGATAGCATGCCCAGAATATCAGTGCCACAGTTCATCTGAGAAGAAATGATCACTTGTGATGATCTGTTTATAATCTCATTTGGGCCAAGCAACACTAGAGCAGAGCGCGTTGAAAGCATAACGTCTCAAAACACAATACAATGCAGACACTGTCTCCTCTGTACCATTTCACCTTGATGACTGTTCCCACTGAGCTGTAGCACTTGATAATTTACAGACAACCTCAGTTTTGAGCAGAGAGAGGTTTCATCTCCTGTGCATCCCTGAATCCACTTACAGCACAGGTGAAGCATAACCATCCACAGCAGAGACACATCCAGTTCATCTGGACAGTAGCAACAACACTCCCAGATCTTCTTGGTGCCTTAGATAGTGTCCTGAGTGTTAACATGGATGCATCCTAGGTGTGTCAAACTAAATGCATTTTTACTCTGCTAGAAAACATGTTGTATCTGCAGAGGACTTTTCAGTTGTACAATCATAAACTGTACTCAGGTCACATTCTCTCTCCTTCTGTAAGCTGTTATGTCTCTAGATACTGTGCATATTGTTAACTCCAGGCTGAGCCTGAAACATTCATACTCATTTGCACACATCTCTGTGTAAGCTACTTCTTTTTCACTAAAAGTAACCAGCAAAATAGAAACTTCTACTAACTCAGTTTATGTGGGACCACTGAAAACCATGATGTATCTTTACAAGCTGTATTTTACACCTGGACAAAGCAATGCAAAGAAATTGATATTCATCAAAGAGCCCGTTCTGTCTTATCAGGGTCTGCAACCAACCTCTTCATTAAAGATGATCTCCCAAAAAGAAAAAAAACAATCCTACAGGCCAGCTTGGGTTTCCCCCAGATACTATTTTTCTCAGCATCCCACATAGTCATTTGGACACAGCCTGTTGCCTGTTCCTTATCCCAAATTGTGTAATCCCAAATCTTGCTCCTCTGTAGTCCATCTGCTTGGGCTCCAGACCAGCATGTTCCCAGTTCTGTCCTTTCCAGTAATGTTCCCCGTCCTTTTCAACTTTTTCAACAGTGGTTTTCACTTACCAACCTGGTTTTTTTCCTTATCAATCATTCTCTTTTCCTCTCTCCATTTACCATAGAGAGATCAGACCTCAAAATAGATTTTAGTTACTGGAGTTGGGTGACTCTTAAGTCTGTCTGAATTTTCTCCTGTCTGTTTCCTTTTCTCCTCATCCTCATTTATGACTACTGGGCTAGCTCTGGGTGTCAGGTAAACTTTAGTGTTTGAGCTCAAGGTAGAGCTGGACATTACAACTCCACATCTCACAGTATCACTAATACCTTGTCTTAGCTCTTACACTCATTCCTTCTTCCAGGATGCTCAGCATTAGTAATAAAGAAAACAGACAAGTCAGTTTCTCTAGCATTTGTTGGTTTTTATTAGATATTGCAGAAACACACATTGAATTTTAGCCTCAATATGCCTAGGCTGAACTTAATCAAAGTTTAGTGCAATCTCAAGGCTCAGTTGTCTTTTCAAATTCACAGTCCCCTTCTGATTCTAACAAGCAGTGAAATATTTTCTATCTGTAGTTCTCAGCTCCTTGCTCTGTCCCACAACTGGAAAGGATCCTTCAGCTGTGACTCAATCTCCTGTTCCAGGACGCACGGTGAGCTGCTTCCTCCTCTTCCCCAGAACACGTATTTGTGGGTGTCCTGGACTCTGGCTGCACACACTGTTGTACCATCCAAGCATGTGTACATGTTGTGACTCTCTCTTTCCTCTTGCTCTGTTTCTCTTTTTCTTAGCCCTAAATAACCTCAGCCCTCTTCTAATACTGGCCACGTAATTTTAGCTTTCAGTCATTTGTGTTGCCTCTAGCACCTGTCGTGTCTTTTACTGAGCTAATTTAAAAAAAAAAAAAGAAAAATAGAAAAATTGCCATTATTTTACTAGGCTTGTATTCTTCCATTTAAGTGAAGTATATTATCTCACAGAAAAGTCTCTACAGCAGGCACAAGGTAAGCAGTGGGAGAGCAGATGAGGAAGGGGACAGGGAAGGTTGGAGTGTGCAGTGCAGTCTTGTCTTCTGGAGAAAAGACATCTTACTAATTTGTCCACTATTTCTTGAGAAATCAACCTGTCCTTGACAGTATAAGGGAAGCAGCAAAGATGCAGAGCCAGGAACAGAGAAGGGGAGAACAGAGCCACTCTTCACACAGGCAAATGTTTTACAAAACCTTTCACGGAGTTAGAAAACTGTAAGGGCAGAGTAAAAAATTTCTCATTTGTCATATCCAATCTGTCATACAGTCTTTCTGGTTCCCAACTGTCGTGGTTTCTGCCCATCAAGGAACAAAAGACCACGATTAGCCTCAAGTACCGAAGACTAAAGGATTGCTAAAGGGCAGGGAGGGCTTAATTGCCGCTTAAGGTGCAGGACAAAACAGACCAGGCTACTCGGCTTGGGGAAGAAAAACAGAAAACAATTTAATACCAACTAAAACACA